>CM043021.1:97952556-98538432 GCA_023690525.1 Holotrichia oblita | reverse complement strand
TATAGCTTTCGCCTGAGAATCATTTAATCATTCCTGAAAGCTCTGTCAAGAAGGAATTTTGAAAAAGGATGGGTTGATGACAAAATTACTGGAAAGGAATGGAATTCTGATGAAAGTTTAGACTCCAGTTAAAACTGTGAGCACGATGAAGTGCCTAAACAGATCAGAAGTGTGTCTGTCAAGCCTTCAATGGAAGGAAAGATCGTGGTAATTATGGGCAATCATGAAACGCATCTGAATCGTTGTGATGCCGCTTTTGCTCTTATGAATTACGAGGGAAGATCAGTAAGTACCCGTGTTTGAAGACAGGTGGCGCTGCTGAGGAAAGTTGGCATTACCGTCGTGTACTACCATCTGTCAGACAACACCATAATAAATTTCAGACTGATTCATACGTTAGTTTTTATTTGGCAGCCATTTGTATTACACGTGTTTCGTGTTTCTCGATAAAATGGAAAAAGAGCCAATATGTTTGGACCTCTTTAAGAGAAATTCGCAGTTTTTGCGTCGAGTCGTCACCGTCGATGAAACCTGGATCCATTATTATACGCCGGAGTCCAAGCGCCAGTCGAAACAATGGATTTTTCGGGGTGAATCTGCTCCGAAGAAGGCAAAGACGGTCCCACCGACCGGAAAGGTCATGGCCGCGATTTTTTGGGATTCCAAAGGAATAATCCTCATGGACTTTTTGCAGAAAGGAAGAACGGTCACGGGACAGTATTACAGTGAATTATTGGACCGATTCGATATAAAATTGAAGGAGACACGGCTAAGAAAAAAGTGCCGTTTCACCACGATAATGCACCAGCACATTCATCCAGAATTGTCGCGGCAAAGTTGCATGAACTGCACTACCAAGTGCTGCCGCACCCATCGTACTCGCCTGACTTGGCTCTCTGCGACTTCTTTCTGTTTCCCAACATGAAAACGTGGCTCGGGGGAAAAAGATTCAGCTCAAACGAGGAGGTTATCGTCGAGACATAAGCGTATTTTGCAGAGTTTGACAAATCGTATTTTTTGGAGGGGCTAAAGATATGGCAGAAACGTTGGGAAAAGTGTATTGTACTAAAAGGTGATTACGTTGAAAAAAAAAAAATTTGTGAAAAACTTCCGTCTTCTTTCCTAACACGGGTATTTATTGATCCGCCCTCGTACAACGTTTTGATGTTAGTGGTAGTTTAATGTTGTGGAAGAAGGCCTTCATTTTTATCAAAATTACAAAAGTCTTTGAGAAAAACATTTTGTTTTTATCAAGGAAGTCTCACTGCCTGTTATTACTCAAACTCTTCATTATAGGAGAAATATAGTTTTCGTCTGAAAATCATTTAATCATTCCTGAAAGCTCTGTCAAGAAGGAATTTTGAAAAAGGATGGGTTGATGACAAAATTACTGGAAATGAATGGAATTCTGATGAAAGTTAAGCTCCAGTTAAAACTGAGAGCACGATGAAGTGCCTAAACAGATGAGAAGTGTGTCTATTAAGCCTTCAATGGACGAAAAGATCGTGGTAATTATGGACAAACATGAAACGCATCTAAATAGTTATGATGACGTGTTTTCCAGATTGCTCCTATAAATTACAACGTTTTGATGTTAGTGGTAGTTTAATGTTGTGGAAGAAGGCCTTTATTTTTATGAAAATTACAAAATCCTTTGACAGAAATATTTTGTTTTTATCAAGGAAGTCTCACTGCCTGTTATTACTCAAACTCTTCATTATAGGGAAATATAGCTTTCGTCTGGAAATCATTTAATCATTCATGAAAGCTCTGTTAAGAAGGAATTTTGAAAAAGGATGGGTTGATGACAAAATTACTGGAAAGGAATGGAATTCTAATGAAAGTTTAAAACTGTGAGCACGATGAAGTGCCCAAACAGATCAGAAGTGTGTCTGTCAAGCCTTCAATGAAAGAAAAGGTCGTGGTAATTATGGGAAATCATGAAACACATCTGAGTAGTTGTGATCACGTGTTTGCCACATTGCTCTTATAAATTACAACGTTTCGATGTTAGTGGTAGTTTAATGTTGTGGAAGAAGGCCTTCATTTTTATCAAAATTACAAAAGTCTTTGACAGAAACATTTTGTTTTTATCGAGGAACTCTCACTGCCTGATATTACTCAAACTCTTCCTTATAGGAGAAATATAGCTTTCGTCTGGAAATCATTTAACCATTCCTGAAAGCTCTGTTAAAAAGGAATTTTGAAAAAGAATAGGTTGATGACAAAATTACTGGAAAGGAATCGAATTCTGATGAAAGTTTAGACTCCAGTTAAAACTGTGAACACGATGAAGTGCCCAAATAGATCAGAAGGAAAGAACAAGTCGTGCTAATTATGGACAATTATGAATGACATCGATTCCACGGCCTAAAGTTTGGTAATCTTGATTTCTATCAAGGTTCCCGTTTATATATAGAAATGTATATAAGAATATCAACGCTCGAATTTGTTGGGTAATTCACCGTTTCATTACGAAATTAGCAAATTATGTTTAGACATAAATGTTGAGATACTATCCTTCAACTTAAATCTATCGTAAGCATCATTGATGTATGTAATTGGTTATAATTCGTTGATGTAATTTCCTCCTTTGATCCCTCCAAAATAGCCAATATTAACGCGGGTCTATCGCCGGGGAATTACCGTCGAAATTTAACTAATATTCGCGCGTAGTCGTAACATGACCAGCATTTAGGGAGCTGGGAAAACGTTTAATACGTAACTTATTATAATAATTTTGGATAAATCAATGTTAGGATATAATGTGGTAGGAAAACGATGTCCCCCCCCTGTATGTAGGTAGATAAAATATGCGGTTACCGCTTACTATATCTAATCTTTTCAATGTAAAAATTACGAAACCGGCTTCTCATGCGGAATAATGTTTGTAAAAGAGTGAAAACGAAGTGTACTAACTGCGTCAGTAGAATTTTTTTCCCTCTTTAAAACGGAAAGGATATCACTCATCATAATCAATACACTATTGTCATAAGCTCAGGTTGTTGTGTAACTATATAGTAATATTTTTCCCAGAATCATTTTTAACCACACAAAACTAATTAAGTCTAATTGAATTGATTGATTGAATTGAATCGCATTGAATTATCAGTCTCTTGTCACCTGAAAGCAATAAACTGCCGCCAAACGGTTACTATTCAATCCAAATTATTTTAACGCCAAACTCAATAAAAATTATAACGTAGGACGAGTTAATAATTGCCACAATTTTATTCCTCACTATATTAGATGAAACTGTTAGTTCTAGATTCCTACAACAAGTCCGAAGCTGATGGATTGTACTCGCCAGTAACCCTCCCCTTGAGGCACCTTTTCTCCAGCGTTGGGTTTAATCTTTTTCCCTGTTTCAATCAAGTAAAATGTAATTTCGGTGGCTGCTGTTACGTAACCATACATGAAATTCCTGATTACGCTGTGCTGGGACTTTTTTCTTAGAAATCCTTACGTGACCACTACATTTCTTCTTATATCTTCTGTTAGGAAAAATATTTAAAAAATTCGTAATAACCACACAGTACAATATTAGATTGAATTCTGGATGTTTATTTGATTTAATTTTGTTCCTTGTTTTTAGGGACTTCCATTCCTTTCCAGTAATTTTGTCATCAACCCATCCTTTTTCAAAATTCCTTCTTGTCAGAGCTTTCAGGAATGATTAAATGATTTTCAGACGAAAAATATATTTCTCCTAAAATGAAGAGTTTGAGTAATAACAGGCAGCGAGACTTCCTTGATAAAAACAAAATATTTCTGTCAAAGACTTTTGTAATTTTGATAAAAATGAAGGCCTTCTTCCACAACATTAAACTACCACTAACATCGAAACGTTGAAATTTATAAGAGCAATGTGGAAAACACGTCATCACAACTACTCAGATGCGTTTCATGTTTGTCCATAATTAGCACGACCTTTTCTTCCATTGAAAGCTTAACAGACACACTTCTGATCTGTTTGGGCACTTCATCGTGCTCACAGTTTTAAACTTTCATTAGAATTCCATTCCTTTCCAGTAATTTTGTCATCAACCCATCCTTTTTCAAAATTCCTTCTTGACAGAGCTTTCAGGAATGATTAAATGATTTTCAGACGAAAAATATATTTCTCCTAAAATGAAGAGTTTGAGTAATAATAGGCAGCGAGACTTCCTTGATAAAAACAAAATGTTTCTGTCAAAGGATTTTGTAATTTTGATAAAAATGAAGGCCTTCTTCCACAACATTAAACTACCACTAACATCAAAACGTTGTAATTTATAGGAGCAATGTGGCAAACACGTGATCACAACTTCTCAGATGCGTTTCATGTTTGTCCATAATTATCACGACCTTGTCTTCCATTAACGGCTTAACAGACACACTTTTGATCTGTTTGGGCACTTCATCGTGCTCACAGTTTTAACTGGAGTCTAAACTTTCATCAGAATTCCATTCCTTTCCAGTAATTTTGTCATCAACCCATCCTTTTTCAAAATTCCTTCTTCACAGAGCTTTCAGGAATGATTGAATGATTTTCAGACGAAAAATATATTTCTCCTATAATGAAGAGTTTGAGTAATAACAGGCAGTGAGACTTCCTTGATAAAAACAAAATGTTTCTGTCAAAGGATTTTGTAATTTTGATAGAAATCAAGGCCTTCTTCCACAACATTAAACTACCACTAACATCAAAACGTTGTAATTTATAGGAGCAATGTAGCAAACACGTCATCACAACTACTCAGATGCGTTTCATGTTTGTCCATAATTATCACGACCTTTTCTTCCATTGAAGGCTTAACAGACACACTTCTGATCTGTTTGGGCACTTCATCGTGCTCACAGTTTTAACTGGAGTCTAAATTTTCATCAGAATTCCATTCCTTTCCAGTAATTTTGTCATCAACCCATCCTTTTTCAAAATTTTTACGGTAATGCTTTCAGCAATGTTTTTTTGTCAAACCGTAGTTCATTCTGGTCAAGTGTTTGAGATATTACAATAAACTCTTTTCCTCTTCGTCGTAAAACACTTTTTTAACGTCCAAATTAGTTCAGAACTTGTCATGAGTTATGGTACATATCGTGCCAGAATAGAAAGCTTAGGTCGGAGGAGAGCCTCAACGAGTTTCTTAACATTTTCTGCGTCAATTGGATTCCAAGCTCGCTCTGTGCCATGATTTTTCTAAAAAAACAATGGAAGCAGATCCGCATCAACATCTTGCAAGATATAGGAAGGGTTTTGTTTCAAGGAACAGGAATCAAAGTTGGCAACTAAGTTATGCCACTTCTCCCCGCCACCCCCTCCCATATATTTACAAGAAAAGAATTGCTTTGGCGTTAATATTATGAACATAGATAGGTAGATGCATCCGAAGACGTCCATTAATATATGATTGGAAGAGCTTTTTCATCCAACTCCCTTAAGTGTCGTACCAGAAGGTTTTCCGAGCGAGCAACCTTTTGTAGGGTATTTTTGGCCAACCCCATTGCATAGTCCTTCAGAGTCGGAGTTAGTTTTTCAGATAAAAATAGTTCCTCTGAAGATGACTGACTAGAAATCTCCTTGTCTTTCACTCTACTTCGAGCAGTTGTTGTGAAGCAACTTTAACTATTCTTCGTGCATCTCCTAAAGCCTCAGATTTATTCAGTGACAAACTATATCTTTTTATAAATGATAACCACCAGTTCTTCCCTAACGTTATTGTTCTTAAATGGTGGTGGTTTTAAGATTATTTCTGGTTATAAATTCTTGGACAACTTCAAAAGTCTCGAGTTCAGAACTTGTCAGAAGTTTTGGTACTTATCGTGACAGAATAGAAAGCTTGAATCGGAGGGGAAGGTGGTGTAAATCTGCTAAAACAGCCTCAATGACTTCTTTAACATTTTCCCACGTCAATTAATTAATAGAATTAATAATAATTAATTAATAGAAGTTTTGTGCTCAGAAATTATTGAATATTGAGATGTAATTTTGAGAAACTATCTTTAAAGTCTTTCTTTAATTAATAACTCGGGACACGTGTTTCGAGAATCCATGGCTCATCAAAATGATACTGATATTTTATCTCTATATTACGAGCTCACAGTCCTTGAAATCACTCACAAGACTTCTAATTGTTTTTATTAATCTAATTTTGTGCAGGTAGCTTCAAATTAGGAAATCTGATCTCATATGATAGGTACATAGCAGATGCCGATTTAGTTTGGACAATTCATGGATTGTCAGTCCCGCTAGATGTCTCGATGTGTCGAAACCATGTGGACTGCTACTAGTGCTTAATCTATTTTGATTGCACTCACTTGCAGTGGCGATTTCAACAAAAAGAAGGCAACGGTCCAAAAGAAATTCGATGTGGTCGAGAGTCAATCAATGATGACCCAAAGTCCGGACGACCTATTAGAGTTCGAACTGAAGACATTGTGCGATTAGTCGAAAATTTGAAGAAGATATTTGCACGGTGGATAGGTAGATAACTTCAAATCACTAACTTTTGTGAGCGCATTATCCTGATCGAACAAGATTTTTTTCTTTTGCAATCTAAGTCTATTTATGGTTGCTCTTCGGTTCTCGGGTTCTCTGCCGTGAAAGCCTGAAGACTACATAAGTCTATTTAGATTAATTCTTTTTCTACGTATATCGGAATATCTCTTTCGGAGGTACAGATATGAATGTATTGTATATCAAGCTATTGTTCATGATTAATTCACCTAGTTACATTCCAACCATTATATAATTTATATACAGCATATATGTGGTGTATTGTTAGCTTTCTCGTATAACAATATGTAACTAGGGAAACCCCCGCATCTTAGTTCTTTGAGTTGCCAGCTTCTAAAGCCGTAGGTACTGTAATATTAATTCGCTTCTATTACATCGTACATCGTACACAATATCCTAGCATTTGATCTTTGTAACTTTCGAGATAAAACCACTTTAAATTTAAGACTTATAGTTTGTTTTTCATTTTTAATTATTAATATAAACTTACCATCATAACAATTGAATTCAGGCTTATTAGAATTGTAATCGATAATAAAATACATAATTAAAACAGTAGAATAGGTAATTAAATACTAAAGTTATAAAACGAAGTCGCAAACCGCATATCAATTAATTCCTTCTTTGTTTGCGCAAAAGAGGTAAAATGGTCAAATTTCATTCATTCATATTCTATGTCATTTGCACCGCATTTATTATCATGTCCAGTTATATGGTAGATGCGTAAGTATATATTTTTTTATTGATTATAAACTAAGTCTACCTTTTTTCCTTCCTTTTAAATAGGAAACCTGGCCGGAAGAATCCTAATTGTCCGGGTGGTGCACCAGAGTGCTTCGTGAATAAGGGAGACAAGTAAAGCATTGTTTAATACTGTTAATAATGTTTCTTAAAACATCAATTCAATAAAATTTGTTAAAAATTCTTTAACAATTTTTTTATATACCAGACAACGTGTGTCTCGGATAGCGATAGTTGCATAATAATAATAATAATAATAGCAACAACTGAGAAACTAAACGATTCCAGAAAGATCGTTAAATATAACGTGCATCCTAACCACCTTAACGATTAGAGAAATGAACTAAACTTCTACATTAATACAACTGCTTGTTTATATTCATAAGTACAATTGCCGCAATTGCTCATATTACAAACTTGCAACTTTAACTATAAAAGCGCTAATCCGATTAATGTAGAAACTTTTAATTCTATGAAATATTCATAGATTTTACGATAAGAAAAAATCAATTTATACAGGGTGGGCCACTTAAAATGATGCACTAGAATTACGGCCAAGCTAAATAAAAATTTAAAAATCCGACCAGGTAAACTTATAGTGTTCGATGAGGAGCACATTTTAATAACAATGTATATTTTATAACCTTCACGATGACGTCACGCCGAAATCAATTTGCATTTTATTAAATAGCACATGTATGTTTTCTGTCACTGTATTGTAAGAAGATGGTATTTCTAACACATCACAATCACTTATTAAATATTTTATCCAACTGTATTTGTAATAACAAAGAATGAAATTTGATTATTTAAATTTCGCGGTTTCGAAGTTTCAAGCTTAGTTGACCGAAATTTTACGTAACGCATGTTAATGTGTACGACATTTGTCAGATTTGACTTAAATTACTACATAATTCTGCCATTTGCTTATCTTAAAGTGTAACTTGCTAAATTTAAAATATGAAGTGTAAACTACGAAATTTAATAATAACTATTTGAATATAATTCTCATACAAGTACTATTTGCGCAACAAAATGACACGGTTACTAATAGGAGTAAAAAAAGAATACACCGTCAAACATAATAAGACACTAGACGGAAAAGATACAAAACGAATAATTAGTTTTGAATGTTTGTCAGTTGCTAAGTGACATTTAATGACAGCCCAATTCAAATTTTGCGTTTTACGCAAATATGCATCAGGTAAATAACAATATTAGAGCGCTTCAAAATTTGAAATATTGGCGGCAATTTCAAAAAGTTGTTGATTTCATTTCTTATTTAAATCGATCATATTTTATACAGTTATATGTTAAAAAAATAGCTGTTTCAGAAATTTACAATAAAAATACCACATTCCATTTAAATAAATGCAAATTGATTTCGATATGACGTCATGATGGATGGTATATAATCCACGTTTCTATCAAAATGTGCTTCCCTTAGAACTCTATAACTTTACCTGGTCCAATTTTAAATTTCTTATTTAGTTTGGCCATAATTTCAATGCATCATTTTAAGTGGCCCACCCTGTATATAGTGAAATTTTTGAATAATTGATGGGGGCGAATTAGGTATTGATTTTATGATAAACTAAGGCGAAAATGTTTGTGTTTAATATAACAGTTTTATAACAAAATAATCTATCATTTTAAGTTTTAATATAATGCATACATATATCAATTTATTCCGAAACAATTTTTAATTAACACAAATTCCGACAGTACTATTATTTCAACAAACATTGTAATATGTGTCACCGTCGAGATTAAATGAATTTCAGCTGTGCACATTAACGACTTAATTGACGGGATAAATATAACAAGGTGATATAGGAGTTGGATTACTAAACAAAAACTAAGCCGAAAGCTAAGTATGTATGCTGACACAAAATAAACTTCGGAAGTCTTAAGCAAATCATTATCTATTATAGGAAGTATCTTAATTTAAGATTTATTAAGGCTAAATATCATGGCTTCTTATAAAATATTTACCGATTTCAACGGTAGAATTTAGAAGTTCGAGCAAAATGTGTGAGTTACTACAAAAGAAGTTTCGACAAAACTGAGTTTTCGACCATTATTGACGTTTGTGACTTATGTCAAAAACTGTGTTGTTTTTTCGTCTAGTAAATTGTTTGAAGTTTTGAGTTGAATATATTTTTAATTAAAGATTAAAACTGAACAATTATGTACATATGTCAAAGCTTTCACATTCTACCGAGAAACGCCAAGGTCAAGTCCACCAGGTTGGCAACGCCAGATTTAATTTGGAAAGACTGTAATATTGCCTGCCTTGACTGGGTAACTTCATTCTTATTAAGTTCAGTTGTCAAAAATGAAAATTTTATGTCAAGATTATCCATCACTGAATTGATAACTTTTTTTTTCAGAAAAACCAAATACTGATCATCATTAAATTTACTAAATAAACGCAAAAGATGATAGAATCACTAACAAAAACGTAAATACAATAATGACAGTGAAAACTGACAGCAGTAGGAGGGGTTAATTTAAATCTGTCCAACATATAAAAATAAAACTGAACTATTTCTCATCGAAGCAGGGATTTTTGTGTTGCCAACCCGGTGCACTTCGAATTGGACACTGTATTTTCTGTTGGTAATAATCTGTTGTGCCAAATTGTTTATTACAAGTGTATTATAAACGACAAATGTGGACAGAATAGATGTCGATTACTGTTCAAATGTTAATTTGACAATCTATCGTGACAGAACGTAAATATCTGTCTAAGAGTATCAACCAATCACAGCAGCCAATTACTTATGTGATTTCCAGTTCGATGCTTGGCGAGACCAAGTAACGAAGTGTGAATTTGCAATGAATTTCACTTCGAATTTCCTGCCGAAGTATGCTCTGAAGTTGTTGTAAATGCGTCAATTTAAAACGTATTATTTTAACTTTGAATTGGTTGTAAATGTACCTTTCATGACGATATACAATGTGCTCAACAATTGTAAAGTTGTCCAATTCCGATCATATTTTTATAGTTCCTGCTTGAGATTGTGCCGATGCTTGAGCATGTGATTTTGACGTAAATAACATTTTGTACTCGCTTATCAAAACCTGTCATTTCACGATTCGATTTGCGTGCGTAAAAAGTCACTTTAAGCACGAGTGCGTAAAAGTAAAGTTGGTACTTCCTGGAACTTGATTAATTTAATGACATTTTAAAATCATAAATCCCTAATCTTAATAATATGATCATAAACGATAACGTATTTAACAATATGTATTATTATTATAGTTCTCGTACAAAAAATATTGTACAAACTTCGTGCGTGAAACATTTCGCGAATTCGTGTCCATAAAGCGCTCGCCTCCGGCTCGCGCTTTAAACTGGTCACTCATTCGCGAAATATGATTTCACGCACTTGGTTTGTAAATAACTATTACAAATGCGTCAAAATCGGGCGTTCAAGCATCAACACAACCTCAAGCATGAACTGTAAATACGACCTTAACTATTTCCTATCAACTACACAGTGGTACCAACTGAAAAAAATTTCTACCAATTTCCTTCGTTTACACTATTTTCTGCCCGATATTCGGAGATGTAAAGTTGGAAAGCTTCGGAAGCACTACTTACAAACCGTTGCTATATTTCGTTGTATGTACAAACATTGTCACAACATTTTTGACGTAAGAACTGGTTCGATTTCCAAAGATTACATGGTTCCGAAAGATGGTGCTACCAATCATACTGCTCGTATGTCTCGTATTGCTGTTTTAAACTTTTTCCGATCCATATTATATGAAAAAATTGACGACTTGTTTGGCCGGATTTGTCTACATGCGATTTTTTTATTTGGGGTTGGCTCAAGAGCAATGTGTTTCGTTGAGAGACCGCAAACCTTAGAGGCATTAAAATTAAAAATTCGAGAAGAATTTGCGTTTATTACACCGAAAATATTATAACGGGCGATGGAAAAACTTTCGAACGAGATTACGAGAATACGAAGATCGTAATAGAGCCCACCTGTCAAATATTGTTTTTAAAAAATAAAATGGCAAGTCTGACTTAACAGAAAACGCGAAAAAAGATATGAAAATTAACCTAAAAATATGAATCACCTATTCGAAAACAATGATACCATCACGTATGCAAAATATCATAACTGTAAGTCCATTTACCAATGAAAACAGTTTGCTTTCACCACCTTCTTCTTTGTATGGCTCCACCATCAAATTCCCTTCCATTCACTACTTCTATTTTCACAAAATTACAGAATTCATAACCATGGATGAAACATGCGACCATCACTTTACACCTGAGATCAAGGAACAATCAAAACAATGGACTGAAAGGGGAGAATCGTGTCTAAAGAAAGCGAAGACAGTTGCATCTATCGGTAAGGTCATGGCGTCAGCTTTCTAGGATAGAGTAAAGAAATTCAAGATCTTCTTGAGGCCTAATGTGTATGTCTAGTGAATAAAGACGTGATGATGCTAAGGTCTCTTTTATTGAGCTCCAGCAGAGATTTAGCCTTAATGGCTGAAAAATTAATGAACTTTTTTGATTGTCTTAGTTTTGGGATGTTAGTCCAATTGGAGATTTTTTGCTTCATCTACCGCTGGTGGAGATGAGCTTTTATGGTAAGGCTAAAAAACGACTCTGGTCCAATAAATCAAGATTCCGTGCCTTTTTTTTTTGCAAGACCGTCGGCGGTTTCATTCCCTTCGCATCCCCAGTGTCCTGGTCCCCACGTCTGTATTTCTTTGGGTCAGAATTTTGACGGTCAGGTTAACCTTAACGTCTTTTCAAACATTTCTCGGCATGTATTTCTGCCTAAAAAATGGCTGCGCTTGTATTCGAGGCCACCGAGCGGCCAGACTCCCACGTTTGGCGGTCTTGTATAACCACTTCAAAATTTTTGTCGAAATCAAACGTAATAGATGTCGTATAGTCTTCTAGTTTCGCCATCTATCCCAGTTCTTGTAGAATTTGAAGATGGCCCACTAGATCTCCTGCTTTGAAAATCATGTTCAGCGCCCATCATCGCTTCCCTTTTCACCTCTAGGTGTAAGGAAATCAGATCGATTAAGGTCTCCATCGCCGAGGACACGCGATTATCTTCAGAAATGAAAAACAATCAACGGCGAGTATTATGCGAACCTATCGAAGTGTTTGAGTAATGAAATCAAGATAAAACGACCGCATTTAGAGTTGTTTCATCCAGTTCACACATGCGTTGTCGCGATGGCCAAAGTCAATGAAGTAAACTTCTAATTGCTTCCGAACACACCCTATTCGTCAGATTGAGCCATCTCGGATTATTTTCCGTTTCAAAACTTGAAAAAATGACTCGGTGACAACAACAGGAAGTCTACTTTGAGCGTAGACAAAATTAGAACTATTATAATATTATAACACGTATTTTCAGTTGAGGAAGCTACTTTAATATTCTCATATAATACTACCCCATCGTTGTATCTTTTATAAAATTACAAACTTAAACTTTCCCTCAATAAATGACGGGGATTTTGGGTAATAAACGCGAGTCGAAAACTTTCCACACAATACAACCGCTGACGTGGTTTCTTTACAAGTCTTACATCGAAGTTAGATAAAAAAAATCCGAGTCTATAATTAAACTTCGGGAATATACAGGGTGGGGCACATAAAGTGTTACAGAGCAATAGCACTCAAACGATTAATCATATCGAAAAATGTTTCAGTGTTCGGGAAGGCAGTCATACAGGGTCACCTAGTTTTTTGATCGGTGTAGGCGTAGAAGCTACGTCAATGTCAACTCCAATTTTTTAAATGGAACCATGTATTTTCTTTTTAATAATATTATTACTGATTTTAACGGGTCGATGGCCGCAGTGGTTAGGCGGCTGACTATTGTTGTGAGAGGACGATAGGTACCGGGGTTCAATTCTCTGGAGGGACGGTGACATTTTTTCAGAGAGTTTAATCACGGATCGACTTGCCATTCGCTGTTGGGAGCAAAGTGATTAACAGCGCGGCATCATAAAAGGCGATATGATGCTGTCACAAAGCTATTTAAACACAACTTACACACACTAAACTACACTGCAAGAGTTGCAGTGAAAGCCAGACAAGTGATACAGATTACGGAGTCACTGCAACTAAGCACCCACCACACATTAAAAAAAAAAAAGACGAATTCAGCGACCCACAACACAAAGTCATTCTAGTCACGTAAAGTATGAAAATAGTCGAAAAATCGAACAATATCGGAATAATCAGCATCAACTGTCAACGCATACAACTGTCAGTGTCACGCATTACCTTCTATTGTGAGTACATTGGATCGCGAAAATGAATGATTATCAAGAATATTTTGATATGTTAATGGTGCTGGGGCAATGCCGCAAACATTACAGAAACGCTGAACAGTTGTACGCGGCTCGTTATCCGGACAGGCAACAAAAATCGCACATGGCATTTAAGCGATTAGCTGACCGTTTCTGTCGCTTCGGTACAATGAAACAAACACGAGCCAAACGTCGACCGATTGTTGATGAAAATGCGGCTGCTATCTTAGCTTTTACTGCACAAAATCACCATGCGGGCACCAGGCAAATGGAAAGAGAGAGTGGAATTAGTCGGCGATCTGTATTAAGAATATTACATCAACACGGGTCGATGGCCGCAGTGGTAAGGCGGCTGACTATTGTTGTGAGAGGACGATAGGTGCCGGGGTTCAATTCTCTGGAGGGACGGTGACATTTTTTCAGAGAGTTTAATCCCGGATCGACTTGCCATTCGCTGCCATTCGCGGCATCATAAAAGGCGATATGATGCTGTCACAAAGCCATTTAAACACAACTTACACACACTAAACTGCACCGCAAGAGTTGCAGTGATAGCCAGATAAGTAATACAGCTTACGGAGTCACTGCAACTAAGCACCCACCACACATTAAAAAAAAAAACAAATTACATCCGTATTGTATGTCACTGCATCAGGATTTGTACGGCGATGATTTCCAAAATCGCGTCAATTTCTATAATTGGATTCGTCGAAAAATGGACACGGATGTTTCATTTTTGAATCATGTGCTTTTTTCTGACGAAGCTAACTTCACAAATACGGGAAATGTGAATGCATTACTGGGCAAATGCGAATCCTCGATGGACGAGAACTGTACGATATCAACATCCGCGGTCCATTAATTGTTGCGCCGGCATTGTCGGCGATCACGTCATTGGTCCACATTTCTGTGAAGGTCACTTAAGTGGGCAAGTTTACGCAAACTTTCTGCAAAACGTGCCCTTGCTAGTTCGCAGAAACATGTGGATGCAACACGACGGTGCACCATCCCATTATGCTCTATGTGCAAGACAAGTGATGAACGAGATTTTTGAATGAAAAATGGATAGGTCGAGGTGCTACTGTTGCTTGGCCATCTCGTTCGCCAGATCTAACACTAATGGATTAATTTTTCTGGGGTTTTGTCAAAGGACATGTAATGGCGGAAGCACCTACCACGCCTGACGACATGAGAGAAAGAATACGCCGAGCATGTACCCAAAAATACACCACAAATAACGTTAGACGGTCGTTTCCTCAGAGAATTAACCACTGCTTACAAGCGGAGGGTGGTCACTTCGAGCATCTTCTGTAGGTAGACCCAAACCTAAGTTAGTGATGCTGATTATTACGATATTTTTCGACTATTTTCATACTTTGCGTGACTACAATGACCTTGTGTTGTAGGTCGCTGAATTCGTCTTAAAATCCGTAATAACGGTATTGGGTGGCCCAGTATGACTGCCTTCCCGAACACTAAAACTTTTGTATGATTAATAGTTTGAGTGCTATTGCTCTGTAACATTTTATGTGCTTCACCCTGTATATAAACAATACAACAGCACATTCAAATATGTACTTACTTTCGTAATCGGTGTATGTGGGCACTGCTGTGGCAACTTCAGCGATGATTACCATCACGCAGATAGCTGCACATAAACACCTTAAAGCTGAATATCTTTGCATTGTTTTAATTTATGGTAATCTGAAAAAAAAAAAAAACATCATCGTTAATTACAAACTTTCTTGTTTGTATTCGTAGAGGTCGCTGAGTTAATGCAATCTATTCGGATTAATTATCGATATTATATTACAAAACACTTCCGTTAATCCAAGTATATACATACATATTAGCGATAATTATCTATTAAGTATAGGTAATATAATATAATCGAGGAGAAGCAGGATAACAAAAATCCCACTTTAAGCCCGAAGCATATTCTACGTAATAAGGTGCATGGGTGGTTGGATCTGCAACCCCATTATTATGGTGATGTAATAACGGACACATCACCCCCCCCCCCCTCCCAGTAACATAAGATTAACTGCAGGTATCCCAGCGATGGAAATCAACTTTATTATCGGCTATACTAGGATCGTGCACGAAACAAATGAAGGACATGCGAGTACCATTTTGAGAACGCGACGAAATCCGCAGGGATTCACTCTTCAATGGAATAACGAGGAATATGTAAATTTATTTTGTCTACGACAATGTAATAAGTCTATTGCGACTAAGCAAGTTTGCGTTCGCACAATATGGTGAACAAAGGAAACAAACGATAAAAAGGAAACCATACTTATCGAATAATATGAAAAATAACTGAAACTGTATAGTTATTTTTTCAGCGATTCAAGGTGAAACGATTCCGCTTCTCTCTCGTATTAGAAATTTTATTTGCAGAATAAAATAGGAAGCTCAGCAAGTTATCAGATTCAAACGCTACTCTCTACCTCGTGTTTTGTATTCAGCCTTTATTCGCTGATGTTCTAGTTAGTTATTATTCGCAGAAACGACAGCCGAAAGAAAACAAAAAAACAAATTGATTTTGCATTGTTACTCTACTAATATTAGCTGTGATGTAAATAGGTTTAAATTGAATTATGTTCGTGTTATATCGGTTCGATCAAACTAAACAATATTTAAAGAAGCGAATTTATAAGCAGCAATACACACACACATGATACTAAGGTTTCTGAAATTGAAAATTTTTACATTGTCAAAATAAAACTTGTGATTGTGCGAGGGAGCGTTTTTATATTCACGGAATGAGCGGGTTGTGGGGGGGGGGGGAGGGATCAGGCGCATTGGGGACGTGGCCTGTGCATCATTGTTATTAGACAGTTAGTCTTTGAGCTATCGTCAACCAAGTAACATAATCAGGAGTGAAAAGTGAAATATAGAAAAAATCGTGCCATAATGAATGAGATGTCATTGGTTTACGGCGACTCTCGTCCAGGAAAAACCATGGTGTACAAGTGGCATAGTTTATCTAAACAAGGAAGGGAATCCCTTGAAGACGACCCGAGGCCGGGCAGGAGCATTGAGGTGACCACGCCAGCACTTATCCAAAAAGTTGAAAGAATTGTACTCGAAGATGCTCGACTAAAGAAGAAACAACTCGCAGAAATGGTTGGAGTATCCGATACAACAATTTTTAAAATCCTACACGATCATCTCGGCATGTCTAAGGTCAGCGCAAGATGGGTGCCGAGAATGCTCACGCCGCCGCAAAAACAACAGCGCGTCGAGTGTTCGCATGCATTTTTGGACCTCTGTAATGAAGACAAGGATGGTGTATTGAGTCGACGAAACTTGGGTTCATCATTATGAACCTGAGTCCAAACAAGACTCCATGCAGTGGCATAAAAGGGCACAGCACCTCCCAAGAAATTTAAAGTGTCACAATCAGCTGGGAAACTCATGGCAACGGTATTTTGGGACTTGGAAGGAATATTGTTGATTGATTATAAAGATAAAGGTGCTTCTATAACCGGAGAATATTACGCTTCAATATTAGAGCGACTAAAAGAAACCATTAAAGAGAAAAGACGGGGAAAATTGACGAAAGGTGTGCTGCTTTTGCACGACAACGCGCCCGTACTCAAGAGCCGCGTTGCGTTAGCTGCCCTGCATAAGGTGGGCTTCGAAATTGTGAATCACCCACCCTACAGCGCAGACCCGGCCCCGAGTGATTATTACCTGTTTCCGAAAATGAAAAAAGAGCTGCGGGGTAAAAAATTTACTGCCGATGATGAAGTCAAGGAGGCAGTTTCGGCGTATTTTTCAGATAAAGAGAAATCATTTTTTTTATGAGGGTATAAATAAATTAATTGAAAGATGTGAAAAATGTATCCGTCTTGCAGGTGAATATATTGAAAAAGAAAAATAATTTGGTTTTTTTATTTCCACCCCTTATCCTCCATTCCGCGAATATAAAAACGCTCCCTCGTAAGTCCTCATAACTACATCAGTCCAATCAGCTCAAAAATGGCTTGGAATTACCTGTCTGGGCGTCATATTTATAGTTCGTGCTTGAAGTTATGTCGATGCTTGAGCACGCGATTTTGACATATTTGCCATGACATTTACGTCAAAATCGTGTACTCAAGTAACGGCACAATCTCAAGCAGGAACTATAATATGCTTTGGAGCCCAAAACTTTTTGCAGAATCAGCCACAACACAATACTAGAGAAATAAAAAAAAGGAAGCTGATCAAAGGAAAATCAAGCACTGGAATGACGAGGCAATATAGGAACCTACAACCAGGATAAACTTCGTTTACTGACAGGACTCCTACGAGGTCATTGTCGGCTTCCAAGGCAAATGAGAGCAATTGGGCTAGCAGAATGCCGTTTCTACGTGGAAGAGGATGAAACCTCCATGCACAACCTCTCCGGGTGCTATGCACCTACGATCCCACGAAATAGAAGAGGAACAGCAAGCCATCTCACATTCTAAACCTTCTAAAGCAGATAGGCTTAGCAAGTCAGCTAGGAAGTCGAGACAATAGACGACTTGAAAGCAAAATGACCAACTAAAATTTTGAATCATCATCAATCTAAGAATCGCAAATCTTCTAAATCAAAATGAGTCAAATCATGTTAATCAAATGATGAAGCTGTAGTTCTGATAATGGATGCTCGCTTGTCAAAACAGAGTTACCGTAAAACGGGGCTACTTTGACACACGGGGCATCTATGGCAGCGTGTGCGCGCCTTTGCTTTTATTAAGCTGGCTTGGCTAGTTTTGATATTCAGCCGCTGAGAGTTGTTCAGTTGGGTCAGTACTCACCGCACCGCAAAATATGGTGCGAAATTACACGCGGTTACCCGGATCAAAGCCCTATAAAAACTATACAAAGCAAGATTTAACCGATGCAGTGCAAGCTGTTAGATTGGGGAGGTTGTCGCAGGTACGAGCCTCCAAACGCTGGAAAATCCCTAGGGGAACTCTTCAAAATAAGCTACTTGAGAGGCATGAGAGACGTGTAGGTCACCCAACCATCCTTACCGAACAGGAGGAGACCCTAATATCGGACACCATCAACCAGGTCGCAAACTGGGGTTTCCCCGTTACTGTTAGTGACACCAGAGATATTGTGCAAAAATATGTAACAAAACAAGGCAGAAACGTTCCTGAATGGCCCAACAATAGGCCAGGACCGGACTTCATTGAAAAATATATTAACAGAAATAACATTAGCATTCGACTGGCATCTAATATTAAGCATTAAACATATTCTCGAATCTGTTAGTCCCAACGAAGTGTTTAACTATGACGAAACTAACTTTAGTGACGACCTCGGGGCGAAAAAAGTGCTAGTTCGTAGGGGTACCAAAAAGGTTGAAAGGGTTCAAGAACATTCGCGTTCAGCAATAAGTGTAATGGTCTGTGGAAGCGCAAATGGAATCCTCCTACCACCAATGGTTGTCTATAAAGCCAACAATATCTACGAAAATTGGACTATTGGTGGCCCGTTAGGGTCAGTTTATGATAACAGCAGCAGTGGTTGGTTCGATATGAATTTATTTGAGATATGGTTCTTCAAACTCATGCTACCCCACATCAAAGAAAATTGTAATGGCAAGGCTCCCTTACCCCCTAATTCAACCCACTTCATGCAGCCTTTAGACGTTGCTATCTTTGCTCCTATGAAGAAGAAGTGGAGAGCTATTCTGGATGATTGGAGAAGGGCGAGTCGCGTAAAAGGCACTCTTCCCAAGGAACACTTTCCAAATCTTCTAAACCGGTTGTGGAGATCTGTGCATGAAACAGTGGAAAACAATTTAAAATCCGGATTTCGTGCTACCGGGATTTTTCCGTATGATCCGCAGCAACCTTTATCTAAACTGCCAGAAACTGCAACAAGTGAAACATCTTCTATCCTGACTGATAGTGTATTAGAGTTTCTTCAGGAGACACGTGGACAAAAAACGGTTTCTAATTCTAAAAGAACACGCGGCAAAAAAATTATACCCGGCAACGAAATTGATTTTGAAGACAATGGAGACAGGCTAGACGAGGAAAATATAATAATTGAAGGTGAGAATAGTGACAAACAAAACACGGTTAAGGGAAGAGCTAAAGGCAAAGAAAAAATGAAGAAATTTAAAAAAACGACAACAGAATCATCTTCAAGAAGCAAAAATGAAGATGAATGTGGAATTTGTGCTGCTGATTGGTCTCATTACACTGGACCAGACTGGATTTTATGCATTCTTTGTTCAAAGTGGATTTGCGGTGTTTTAACGGAGGATCGAAAAACAAATGTTATACTTGTGGGGAATGTGAATAAGATTATTAATAGTCATTTTAGCAAGGCTTAAGCGGGAAGGTGTATTTTTATTTTTTACCAAGAATGTTGTTTCAGTTCCTTCAACGGTGCCAAATAATAAGAATATAATTTTTTAGTTTGATTAATGTGTTTTGTTCATTTTGATATTATTTATGTTTTTAATTTTGTGCCTTCAAAAATATTCCAAACATTATAATAAAAAATATTGAATCTTTTATTTAAAATCTTAAAAAATAATTAAATTGCTACCAAAGTAACCCCATGATGGGTCTACATTATATTTTCTAACTTTTCTGTTAGGGTGCCAATGTAAGCCCAAACACGGGGCTATTTTGGCACCCACTTTGTTATTTTTTTTTCTTAAAACTTAATTTATTGAAAAAAAAACCATTTTACGGCAGATCATAGGCCCGTATTGCTATCCCCGATTTTTTTCAAGTCGATTCGATTAATAATACAGCCCCTAGAGTTAAAAATACGTCAAAACCTGCACAAAGTAGCCCCTTTTTACGGTACTCCAGGTAACCCCAATTACAAGGTATACAGGTATTCCAATTGGGCTATATGTGATTGGATTTAAAAAATCGAAGCTGTACACGCTGAATAGGAAACTGCTGCAACATGTAGAAAGGAAACCAAATAATGGAGGCGTATTCAAGTTTTGGCACGAATGAGAAAGCCCAAAGTTTTCGAAGCCGAAAGACAGATGCCTTCAATATGCTTATTAAAGGATAGTTCCGAATCAAAATATCACTCCCAAGTCCTTTATTGAGTCAGTTCTCTTGAGCTGCTGATCATTTATCAAATAATGTGACAGAATCGATGCATTTTGCCGAGAGAATGACACCGCAACACATTTATCAGTGTTCAAAGTTAATTGCTTGTTCTGAGACCATTCCACAAGAGCACTAATGGCATCACTAGGCTTAGTAATCTCATAAAATAGTTTAATGTCATCTGCGTAAGCTAGTGGGGAAAAGATCCTTTCATACATAATGCAAACAACAAAGGCCCTAAATTGGAACCTTAGGGAACACCAGAATTGACAGCGTATTGTAATCGATTAGATTTCATCAATTTATACAAACTCGGAGAAATCAGCACCCCACTCGTGTATTGTGTGAAGCACAATCCCCATTTATCGGGAAAGAAAGATGTCTCTGTATTGCTAAGTTTATAATTCTGGTAAATTTAGTGGCTCTGATTAGGAAGTTGAGGATGTTGTCGTCATCAGAGGTAACCTTATCAGGAAACTTACCCATAATACTAGAAATAGTGTCTTCTCTAATTTGATAGAGAGTAAATGGTTGACACTGTGGTTTTAAAGTGGGGAGTTCAGCAATATTGGTGGTTGAGAACATTGCATGTGCATGCAGCTTCTTGCAGAGAGCATCTGTTCGTTTGCAAATATTGCTGAATTATACCACTAGTAGTAGAGCAAGAAACCAGTAACAAAAGGCTTTCGAGGGCTCGAGTTTCCCTGACACCTTCACCCCCTCTACGTTGCTCTTCGCTCTGCACTGAAACTTGCCCCTCTTTGCCGAGACTCTAATAATGATGTCGTAAGTTTATGATATCTAATAAATAATTTTCACTCCCTTTAAAAGTCGAATTAAAAAGAAAAAAAACATTCAAACAGATGTTCTTCTTTTCATCTCCTTAGAGGATTTTATTAATTGCGTTAAAGAGCATTAATGCCAAATTTCGTTTCGTCCTCTATGAGTGTGTCTTAACATAAATAATTGAAACAAATACTCTGCAATAAAGATATAAAAGCTGAAAACTTCCACTTAAACGTTTCATTTTCCAACTATAAACTCTATAACGTTTTTTTTTTATTTCACCAGTCTCTACCATGTTTATCTTCCATTCCCCGGACTTCAAACATTCAATCAAAGAAAAATCAACAGTTGAATTCCAATTTGCTCAACGTGCGTGCACTGCCCAGATTAAAATCATTTTTATATATGTATACATATGCCTGCCTGTTACGTCAGTTTATAAAGGAAGGCTATTTTCTTTCCTTTCACATCGGTAGAACGCAAATTTCCTAATAGCCATCCGAGAAAGTTGTTTTTTTTTTTTCGTTGCAGGATTTTAAAATTCATTCCCGATATTACCGGCATAACGACGAAAATTTTTCCCCTTTGTAAATATTGCCTTCGATGTTTGGACATCGAAACTAGTTTCAATTCTAATTCTGACTAGATTTGAACGTAATCATTCTGGTAAACAAAAACAATCCATTTTGTGAGCTTCCACAGAACTTGCACAATTTCGACGTACCCTCGAATGATGGATCATCTCATTCATTGTATTAACTCGTTACAGTACTCAGAAAGAAAACATTTTATACAGTAATCAAACTATATAGAAATAGATAGATATGTGGAAATGGATTCATATCTCTCTCGCCTAATTTCATTACAACACGAGAGATATTTATGAATGGAGAGGATTATAAGATCGTCTTATTCACGACGCGAATTCCTTTTAATTTATTGTATTAAAATGAAACTCTACAAACCAATAAGATGGTTCCGTTTGTAACCATGAGAAGCCTTTGATGAATTTAATCAATTTAAACATAACTGGTAATTTAGAGGTAAAGAGGAATTTAATATGTATGCATGTATGGGAATAAAAATATGCGGAATTCAAGCAATTGAAATTGTGGTAGTGTATTATTCGACTAAAATAGATTTATCGTCTAGTCTAGTGCGAATGCAATACGGAGGAATTTCTTTGAGTTATTCCAATATTAATCAATTCCATTTATTGTAGTTGAAAGAAAGTAGCTTAATAACACTGGTCAACACGGTTTCTCTTTTTCTTACACTCTGAGAAATGTTTTTTTATACATATATATACAGGGTGTGGCGCGAAGAGTTTTGATTAGAAGTTTTTGGGGATGTAGTAATAGGAGAAATGTAAAATTTTATAAGATTACACTATCGATAATGCTGATTTTAAATATAATATTTTCATGAATGATCTACTTCCGGTACACCGGAAGTACATACCAACTCGCTTATTTTAAATAGAACATGGTATTTTTTATTTTATTTTTCAATTCTCTATCGAATTTTGAATAAATTTCATGTACCATGTCCTATACTAAAAATTAATAGTTTTTGAGATATTTCAATTTTTTAAAATTTTTCTAGAAAAACGCAGTCCCAAATAAATCACGATATTGCTGCAAACAAACACACTACTGTCTTAAAAATTGACATGGCGAATTGCAAGGCATCACTAAAGTGCCTCGTCCTTTGAAATGAAAAATTTGATTTCAAACAATTATAACTCGCTTATTTCAAATACAACACCCTGTATATTATATCAGATTTCAATTCCTATCTTCATTCTTGTTTAATTGATACCAGCATTCCCTATACCTAAATCTAACCGGTTTTGAGATATTTCATTATTTTACTTAACAATAACGAAACTTAATATTTCAACATTAATAAAGGGTAGGCCATGGCTGACAAAAATGTGACAACTTAATAATAAATTGTCTATGTATGCATTAGATATGTTTTCATACTTTTCTTTAAAAGTTCATGTTTTATAGCAAGCAATGGCAAATTTAGCATTTACAATACTACATCCCCAAAAACTTCTAATCAAAACTCTTCGCGCCACACCCTGTATATTAAATGTACTGTATGTCTAAAGATATTGTTTTATGAGCAAGTTAAAAGAAACTCTCAAGTTATTATCAAGTTTGATCCATAGTAACGATATAGCTTGAGAAGTCTGCATCATTTTCAAGTCGAGTACAGATCG
Organism: Holotrichia oblita; assembly: GCA_023690525.1. Classification (NCBI taxonomy): domain Eukaryota; kingdom Metazoa; phylum Arthropoda; class Insecta; order Coleoptera; family Scarabaeidae; genus Holotrichia; species Holotrichia oblita. The sequence goes on along the minus strand of CM043021.1, from coordinate 98,514,797 downwards.
GACAGCATTTGGGGATCCATTCTGCAGAAATTTTTCTCGTATCCAAATCGACGTGAACTATATGTTGGTGTCTGATAAAGTCATGTCATGAACTGCACCAACATTTTCTGGGGAGAGGACACGGAAAGCAGCCATCCGAATCAATCATCTTCAATACAAAATTGACCCTCTTCTGAAGTTTGTAATCTAATTTTTCACGGTTTAGGTTAATTACACTGGTCAACAGGGGTTTTTTTTTATACTCTGATACGTGTACGTCATGGACTTTTTCATTGTAATTCTGAAAATATTTTCAAAAATTGGCTAACAAGGCAGGTTTCTGAAAAATATTTTTTTTATACAAACATACATGTATTACATGTACTGTATGTCTAAAGATATTTTTTTATGAGTAAGTTAAAAGAAACTATCAAGTTATTATCATGCTAACGGGCATATCTAAACAGGATTTAACATGTTCAGGCTTCATTTATACGTCATAGTCGGTTAAACCACTCTCTTTTTTTCTCTAGAACCAATCAACTCAAGGAATTAATAGGTCTGTGCATATGTGAGTATATACCGGGTGTTCAAATTGAAGTCGGCACTATTGCTAATTTCGTTATTATTGATGCTACGATGTCAGTTAAATTAGCAAAGTAGTAGGGTTTTTCCTTCCGAATACGATGATAAGATTTAAAAAACAATTGAATTTCGCGTTTTCGAGATATTAACGAAAGTTACATTTTTTTAATAGAATACCCTGTATATTTTTGCACATTTTACATGATAATTTAATTATAAACAAAATCTATTAATACATAGACACCCAAAAATTAACGAATAAACGAAATACAAGCATTAATGGAAGATCATGTAGACATTGACTAGTTATCGAAAAATTAATACACTTTGCTCTTTATTATTGTTAATATTAATCTTATTTGAACAACAAAAAGAAAATTCTGAATGCAAAACATTGAATGCATAACCATCCTACTCTCAGAAATTATAAGGACGTAAAGGTAAAGCTAGTATTGTGTACTGTGTACTTAAGTTGTCTAAACTAACACTCGTAACCTTGACAGATACTATGGATCTTTTGTTGTTGTCCTAGTTATCCCTGATAAATTTAAAACTAATGGAATAAATCGATTCTGTCTACGGTCATAATAAAGATAAAATTGAAGCAAAAGCTAAATTGCGTTTTTATTATTACTATTAGCAAGCGATTAAAAACTAAAATATGATTACCATCAAAGCACCAACGATTTTTTGTTCACCTTAGATGATAGAGGATAATAAAATGTATCTTTTACTTGCCAATAATCGGACATTCATTGGCTCTACACGATATTCAGATCAACTTGAACTGGTACATATAAATACTTGTAGTTCATTTATTTGTTAATTTTTGGGTGCCTATGTATTAATCGATTTTGTTTGAAATTCAAAATTCAAAATGCGCAAAAATATACAGGGTATTTCATTTTAAAAAATGTTATTTTTTTTAATATCTCGAAAACCCGAAGTTCAAATGTTTTTAAAATTTTACCATCATAAGCGGAAGAAAAAACGCTACTACTTTGGTCATTTAACCAACATCGTATCTTTAGTAGTAACAAAGTTAGCAATAGTGCCGACTTCAATTTGAACACGCTGTATAAGACTCTACACGCACGTTATTCGACTTAAATTGATTCAATGTCCAGTAGGTGTGTAACAAAAATGACAAATCAAGACAAGTTGTGGAACCCTCACAATGTCTGTGCACGATGTGCTGTTACTTTGAGGAGCTGGATCAAAGTTAAGGGAATAGCTATGCCATTTGGTAGGCCTATGATTTGGCGAGAACAAAAGGATCATTCGACAGACTATGCTACTTTTGCTGTACAAAGACCTTTCCAGGGTTTTCCAGTAAAAATAAGGATAAAATTACCTTAATCTTAATTTACCTTCTGCCACTCGTCCAGTTCCTCATTCGGAAGCTTTGCCAGTACCAAGTCCTACGGATGTTTCGAACCAAGAACATGTTGAAACCGAGATAGAAGAATACATTTCAGAGTTGTCAGTGACACAGATGAAGAATATTTGCCATCTCAAGAGGACATCATTTAATAAATCAATTGGAATTAAATGAGCTAGTTCGAGATCTCAATTTATCAAAAACTCAGAGGGCAGAAATATTAGGATCAAGACTGCAAGGATGGAAGTTGTTAGCTCCGGGTAAGCGTATTTCTGTATATCGAAATCGCCAGAACGCCAGAAGAAGGTCTTTCATTTTGCAAAAATGTTGACGGTTTAATGCGAGAATTAGGTTACGAACACCAACGAGAAAAATGGCGTTTTTTTATAGATGCTTCTAAATTGAGTTTATCGACTTCAACCCCTCCATTGCTGTCGATCATGCCGTGCGCACATGAAGGAAACATATGATAATATGACACGTCTCCTTGATAAAATCAATTACAAAACCTTTAAATGGTAGATCAGTGCTGATCTCGAAGTAGTTGCAATTCTACTTGGTCTACAACTTGGATTCACAAAGTATTGCTGTTTCTTTTTGTGAATGGGATAGTCGAGCGAGAAATTTGCACTAAGTATACTGTTAAGCAATGACATAGTCCATAATTCGTTGGTGAAGCCTCATAAAATACTTTTACTATTACACATAAAATTAGGTTTGATGAAGATCTTCCCCAAAGCATTGGACAAAGAGGGACCAGGATTTCGATACCTTAAACAAAAATTTCCTCATATATCTGCGGCAAAATTTAAAGAGGGGATTTTTATAGGACCCCAGATTAATCTGTTACAACAGGATCGAGAATTAAACGTGCTCTTGAGCGATTTAGAACGGACTGCTTGGGATGCGTTTAAAAGTGAGACAAAGAATTTCTTAGGAAATAAAAAATCTGAAGATTACGAGGAAATTGTTAGGTAGTGAACTTGTTAGAAGTTACCATGCAATGTATTAGGCTGTAATATGAGCCTTAAAATACATTTCTTGCACCTGAACTTCTTTCCCCCGAATTTTGGAGATGTTAGTGACGGGGGTGATGGGGAAAGATTTCATCAGGATATTTCCACTATTGAAAAACGCTATCAGGGCAAATGGAATAGCGGGTCCTAGAATAGCTTAGTTAGTGTTAGTATTGTATGATCAATATGAATATTACACTATTACGTCAGACAATTCCAATTTTTTACGAATTTATTTACTTTTATATTATAGAGGACGTTAATGATAATTATACGTGTTGGTAACATTGATGTATAAAAAGATATCAAACTAAAGGCTAAGCGTAGAGTTACACCACACCTTCGACAATAGATAAAATCAATTGGGAATATGTTAGTTCCACGCGCAATATATCCAGCGATTAGTTTCGCTGTTCGTTTATTTAGAAGTTTAAATGCAATTTTCACCTCGTATTTCGTTTGCTGGGAATTATTACAGATGTAAACATTGTAAAGGGGGACGTGATACTTACGGTAAATTGTTTTACGAGGTTATAACTTCTAATTAGACCATTTTTAATTTTCTCCGAACGCGGTTTTTATTTAATTATGCTACATAGTAATTACGTGGAAAAGGGTAGCAGTTTTATCGGTACGTTTTTATTCTTTTCGAGAATGTTTAATATTCATATTGTTTAATTTAGTTATTTATTTCGCGACAATATTTTAACAGTATACGATTACAAATAATGAAAAAAAAAAAAACAACAGTAATATTTTGCACGACGACCCCAAATTTATGACTTTTAATTTATCATTAAAATCGAGTAGCCTGTTCGCCAATTCTTTGAATAAAATAAATTGGACTACTACTTACACATTCGCATTAGATATGCGCCAGACAATTTAAATCATTTTAGTAGATTAGAACGATAAGCGAGTCTTAATAAGGTACCCCCTTCAATTTTGAGGCGATAGTGAACAAGATCAATTTCCCACAGGAAATGAAAGGAACAATACTTATCGCGAAAACTCTTCTCAACGATATCCAGATATATACCGGGTGTCCAATTTTCGATGGTTTTGGGGGGTATCTCACTTATTCGTAAAGATAGAGAGTTGCGGTTTTCGCATTACTGTGCTACTTTTTTGTGAAACGAAAGATGCCGTGAACAAAATTTTCATAGCTCACTTCGTTTTCGAGATACAGGGTGATTTTGAACATATTGCATTTTGGAACCCCCCTCGTATCTCAGTTATCGTTTAACCCTTTACGTCCTACTGGTTAGTCCACGTAACCAACAATTTAAAAATGAGCTGGCTCAATCCTAAACCGCCCCGTCAATATAACAGTTATGACGCCATCTGTTGCAAATAAAAACTACTGCGCTTTATTTGATGGTAATGATGGGTTGGGTGCTGTACTAGCGGAACAAATGTCAACTGGTTTAGTGAGCTGTTGCTGAGCCTGCTGTTGATGTTTTCTTGTGCTCGTTTCAGGAAGAGTTGCTTGATTGCATTGGATTCCATACCAACTTATATGCTACGCAGATATATACAAAAAAAGGAAACAAACTTTCCAGCCAACTACATGCGATGAAATGAAGATGTTTTTTAGATTAAATTTGCTGATAGATGGTCGGTGGGCTACTGGTGCTCAAGAAGAAGTTAGGGATTCTTACATCTCTAAAGTTATTTCTCGAGATAGATTCTAATGGCTGCTAAGCAATTTGCATTTACAAAACCGATATCATAATTCCGAGAACGTAGTGACCACTAATCGGCGCAATAAGGATGGCTTCCTGCAAAAAATTGCTCGCCCAGCAGCTAAAACTAAAAAATCGTATCATCGCATCATATGGCATTTTTTTGACCTGACTTCAGTAAACGCTTGCGTATTGTTTCAAAAGAGATGCAGCGGTTCCACCCTCAGTTCTAGTTATGGAAGCAGGAAAAGGGGGGCTAAGTCTATTCTCTCTGTCTATTTTCTAAGTTTAAATAAAATATTTAAAAAATAAGTTAATTCCGGACGCAAAGGGTTAACTTATCGAAAAGGTAAAAAATGTTTTTTATGCAGTTTTTTACGTAGATTCCAGTGGCGTAGATAGATTTCCGCTGAAGACTGTAATTTTTTAGATATTAATCAAAGTTATGTTTTTTTTAAATGATACATCCTATATATTTTTTGATTGTTTGGTTAAGCTTTTTACAAGCTTTTCAAAAATATATAACACTTTAGATATATTTGCATTTGAATGAAAATTCTAATTAATAACTATATTCTGACACTATTCTGACATAAACCACCTAAAACTCGTAAATTGACATAAGACGCAGTTGTTTTTTTTTATTCGCCATGGTCTACTAACAAAAAAATTATATTTTTAATCTAAAATGCAAATATATCTAAAGTATTATATATTTTTGAAAAGCTTGTAAAAAGCTTAACCAAACCGATAAAAAATATATAGGGTGTCCCATTTAAAAAAACATAACTTTGACTAATATCTAAGAAATTACAGTCTTCAGTGGAAATCTATCTACGCCAATGGAGTCTACGTAAAAAACTGCATAAAAAACATTTTTTACCTTTTCGATAAGTTAAACGATAACTGAGATACGAGGGAGGTTCCAAAATGCAATATTTTCAAAATCACCCTGTATCTCGAAAACGAAGTGAGCTATGAAAATTTTGTTCGCGGCATCTTTCGTTTCACAAAAAAGTAGCATAGTAATGCGAAAACCGCAACTCTCTATCTTTACGAATAAGTGAGATACCGCCCAAAACCATCGAAAATTGGACACCCAGTACAGCGTTAGCAGAAAATCCCGGAACGGTCGAATAACTTTGTTATTTGAAAATTATGATTTCTGAAATTTGGTATGGGGGTAGGTATAGTTAATATAAATGCATTTTATGCAATACAGTTTATATTTTTTTTCACTTCCGGTTTAATCGGCAATACGTCCAACTTTTTTTTTTATACGGAACGCTCAGATTTTTTTAACACTTTTGAATGCAAAATAAAAAACTACGTTCAGGAAGTATTAAGATGTTTATTTTTATTCACAAGAAAACAATTAAAAAATTAAAAAAGTCCAGAAAAAAACAAGGTAACTTTGAAAAAAATTGTTGTTTAGTGTTTGCAATCTTTTTGCCGTCACATTTGACAATTTCAAAAGCGTTTTAACTTTTGCATCGCTATAAATTTACTTATTTTAGACATTGACACATTTGAAAATGGCAGTAGAACTTACTGAATCAGACCGAATTGAGATATTAATGATGCCGCGTGGGTACGGTGATCGTCAACGTTCTTTTCAAGAGGTTCGTATTTTGTTTAATACTGTTTATCCGGATCGTCACATTAGTAAAAGTACGGTATGCCGAACAATTCAAAAGTTTGAAGTCTTTCGTCAGGTGAAGGATTTCCCTATAGAAGGGGACGTCCATTAACAGCAACAGATGAAGAAACTAGTTTGAATGTGTTAGTTACAGTGGAAGAAAATCATCATCACGTGTCCACAACAGAATTAGGTCAAATTCATGAGATCACTCAAAAATTTGCTCATAAGATTCTTAAATCAGCACCGTCCATGAGTTAACTGAAGATGATCCAGATCGTAGACTACATTTTTGCGAAACAATGACGGAATTGATCGAGCAGCAGCCTAATGTTTTAGATCACATCATTTTTTCAGATGAGGCAACTTGTCGCTACTGGTCAATTGAAAATCCGCATTGGATCCATACACAGCGTCCTCAAAAGGTGAATGTCTGGGCTGGTCTTGATGGAAATAACATCATAGGACCATTTTTTATAAGAGAAAATTGAACCGGCAACGTCTACTTAAATTTATTGCGAAATGAGGTTGTTCCAGCACTTGCGGCCCTCTTTCCAAATGCAAACATAGGTGATCACCCTAATGCACATTTTCGGTTTCAACAAGATGGAGCTCCCCCCCCATTTCGTCCATAATGTCCGCGATTATTTGAATGAAATTTTTCCGGAACGTTGGATCGGACGTAGAGGAGCAATCGAATGGCCAGCACGTTCGCCAGATCTCTCGCCATTAGATTTTTTTCTTTTGGGATCACTTGAAATGTCAAGTGTACAAAAATCGTCCCCATAATCTTGAACAATTGGAAGAGAGAGTTAGTTCAAGAAGCCAATCGCATCACTCCAGAACAAATACAAAATTTAATAAGAAATTTTACTGACCGTTTACATTTTTGTCAAATTTTAAATGGAGAGTATTTTGAACAATTATTGTAATCGCAACCTGAATAGACAGGTATCTTGATTTTTCTGTATTAGGACATTTTTTTAATTTTTTAACTGTTTTCTTGTGAATAAAAATAAACATCTTAATACTTCCTGAACGTAGTTTTTTATTTTGCATTCAAAAGTGTTAAAAAAATCTGGGCGTTCCGTTAATACCCCCAGACCAAATTTCAGAAATCATAATTTTCAAATAACAAAGATATTCGATCGTTCCGGGATTTTTTACTAACGCTGTTTGTACATAGTTACGTATTAGAGACGAATATTTTCAAATTTATACACCTTAGCAAGGTGGAATATGTCCAAACAAGAAAGGATAAATAAATGATGCAAATAAACAATGGATATATGGACAGTAATGTAGCGTTATTGATTTGGGGGTATTTCAAGTTTGCTCTGAATGGTTGACATCCATCACAGAAATTGTATCTATCGTTATATTCGAAATATTGTTATTGAAATAGAAGGAGATACTTTTCGGTTTTCCCATTGTCAGAAGTGAAAACATCTTATAAATAAATAAGATCGTTTTCCCTGTTCTTCTCATTTTTTTATATCCAATATTATGAACAGGAACATTTATAAAGCGAGGATATTTTCTGTTACATTATTGTATTAGTGCAATTTGTAGATACACAGAACAACAAATTTTCATATTGATCATACAATACTAACACTAACTAAGTATATGCTATTCTGGGACGAATTTAGAAAGTCTTTCTTTTCACTTGTCTTTTCACTTTGGGATTGGGAAGTGCATTCCGAAATTAAAGTCCAACAGTAGTCAGCAAACATCTCGCTATTCCACTTGCCCTGATAGCGTTTTTCAATTGTGGAAATATCCTGATGAAATATTTCCCCATCACCCCCGTCACTAACATCTCCAAGATTCGGGGGAAGAAGTTCAGGTGCGCTGGTAAATAAACGTTTGGGGAGGAATTGTTGGAGAACATGTGATGGGCCCACATGTTTTTAATGGCCACCTTAACAGCCAAATGTATTTGGAATTTTTAATAAATGAGTTACCAAGATTAATTCAAAATTTACCTATAAACATCCGAGCACAAAATATGTGGCTAGAGCAAGATGGAGCCTCGGCCCATTTTTCGCAACAACTCAGAGTCCTGTTCAATAATCGATATGAAAGCGGATGGATTGGAAGAGGGGGACCAGTTCCTTGGCCTGCGAGGTCGCCCGACCTGGCAAAAATAGATTTTTTTAACGCTGTATATAAAAATATTGGTTTTTATGGAACCTCCAACCACTGAACAAAACATGCGACGAAGAATTGTTGGCGCGTTTGCGTCTATCACACCTGCCATTCTCAGAAATGTGGAAAGGGACTTTCAAGTGAGAATTGGTAAGTGCCTTCAACAAAATGGAAGACATTTCGAACATCTATAAAAGTAAGAAATTTGTTCTATAATGTTAATTAAAATATACTTTCCAAGCCTATTTTAACATTGAAGATGTGGCTTTTTTTTTAATTTTTTTGTCTGTTTGTTTGTTTGTTGTGTTCTGTTAGTCACTTTTGTAATTTTATCAATAAACAACATGATTGGTTTTCCATGGCCGCCTTTGTTTCTTCATAATACGCATCTGCCGTGAAAATCCAAAAAAACTGGAAATATCTCGAAAACCGTTAGAGATAGACACCATAATACCTGTATAAAATTGAAGTAAAATTAAATTTTACATCCATTTATGTAAAAATTACTATACCGTTCTATTTAAAAAAATCAAGATCTCCATGATTTTAGAGTTCGAAAATTACAGATCCCCATTTAATAATCATGTAATTTAAACGCAACAATTTTCTAATAAAAGACGTATACTCTTTCATGCTTAAGCGAAAACTAAAAACCTCATCTGTCTAACTTTCACAGTTTCGTAGATATTTCCAAATTTCGAATACGCTGCTACAGTTGTTTTTTTTTCGAAAAACGTCATGTAATTCAAAAACGATGCGACTTCTACCTAATGTATGTATAACAAAGTGCCGTTTAAATTTAACTAGGAATCCAAAAGTGCAATAATATATAGGGTGTTCCATTTAAAATAACAAAGTTGGTATCTACTTCCGGTACAACCGGAAGTTCGCCAATACTGAAAATATTTTCTTAAGGTACACCCTATAATATAGTATAAGTCGGCAATGAATGAAATTCTTAATTTAATTCGTGAAGGAGCTATGGAAGCCCGACGCACTATTGCAGGACCCTGTATATTGGGATGAAGAACATTCCGAAATTAAAGTCCAACAGTAGTCAGCAAGCATCTCGCGTATTGGCCACTGTCACATGACACACCCTGTATAATTTTTTTTTAATGCCCATTTAAAAATACAAATCGACGTGTCCAAGCGTTTTCCCCAATACACCCTCATTTATTTGTTATCGAATTTATTCCATTTGGCTGTTCCACACTGTATATGTATGCATAAAAAACATTTCTCAGAAATCTGACGTGATAGCCAATTTTTGAAAATATTTTCAGAATTACAATGAAAAAATCCATAACGTACACGTATCAGAGTGTAAGAAAAAAAACCCTGTTGACCAGTGTAATTAACCTAAACCGTGAAAAATTAGATTACAATCTTTGGGTTAATTTTGTATTGAAGATGATTGACCGGATGGCCGGTTTCGGTGTCCTCTCTCCAAGAAATGTTGGTGCAGTTCATGACATGACTTTATCAGATACCAACATATAGTTCACGTCGATTTGGATACGAGAAAAATTTCTGCAGAATGGATCCCCAAATGCTGTCCGATCTGTACTCGGCTTTAAAATGATGCAGACTTCTCAAGCTATATCGTTACTATGGATCAAACTTAAGTATATATTTACGACCCAGAAACAATGGGATGGATGGAGGCACTCTGGTTCTCTAAGGCGCCTAAGAAGTTTGGTGTTCAAAAATCTGCTCGAAAAATTCTTGTCTCAGTTTTTTTGGAATCACCATGGAGTAATCATTATTGATTTTCTAGATAAGGGTGGGAAAATCATTATTCGACGTTACCAACCATTCTACAAGAAAAAAATTATGGATAAAAAACGCGGAAAATTGTCCAAAAGTGTTTTGTTTTTTTGCAAGGTCTTCATCATGTGGACATGCAAACAATTCGTAATTTTGGGGTTCGAATTAGTCGAACACACCACTTATTCACCAGATCTGGCTCCGTCCAACTATTACGTCTTTCCTCAATTCCTCAATTGAAAAAAAAAGTTTAAGAGGTCGTAAATTGTCTTCCAACAAAGAGGTGGTTTTCCGAGTAAGATAAAGATTTACACAATTCTTTCAATTTCTTCCCTTGTGCCGTTAAAGAAGTTAATGCTTGCAACATTATCAATACAGAAATTAAATAAATAATGTAGTTTATCTAATGTTACAGCAAATTAGCACCAACAACTGATCTTTTTGATGTTTCTAAAAACATCTGATTTAGCAATAGCACCACAATTATCTTCATGTAGACTTAAGTCGAGGAAGTTCTTAAAATTCTTATATTGAACCCTCAATAGTATCTTGAAGGGTAAACGTATAGTTCTCAGCAAAATCCATCGAGGTGATCTCTCAACTGTCTTTAACCCTCCCTTTGATACTAAATAAAAATGAATTGTCTGATCTATTATTTCTTCCAGATCGCAGTGCTTCCACTGACTTTCAAGGAACCTAACTCTCCACTTTTCTAACTACACAACAATTTTTATCAATTTTTCAATTTTTTGGATCTATCGTTTTAATTTTTCCATCTTTCTTACTAATTATGATAATCAACACATCCTATTTTCACAGAGACGTCAACAGTGGTACTGGTAAGCTTTCCAGATTGTGACCAAGCTATTATATCCAATATACCAATTAAGGGGTACTACAGGGCAGCATACTAGGACCGTTTTTGTTTATTATTAATATTAATATATTGTCCGTTCATGCTTGCAAATTTATTCACCATCTTTATAATTTTCTTTGAACTGTTTAATAGTAGTTTAAAGTTTTTTGCTTGTATTCTATTATTTCTTCTTGATCATAGTCTTTGAAATAATAAATTGATAAAAACATAGATCCTCCTAATGGAAATGGTCACCATCTCAAACAGAAATCGGTTGAACCTTTTTCATCTGCTTCAAACACGGCAGTAGCAGTAAATGCTGTAAAACACCATAACAAATCTTATTTCGTGGTCAACCTGAATGTTCTTATCAAAGGTAAGAATTTGTGTCGTTGCTGATTATAAAATTTTGCAAAAAATTATGTTCTTGACCACACTTTCAATTTTTTATGGACTTAAACAGCTAATCGTTTTCATTGCAAGAAGATTTTGTCGTCATTTCAAAGAAATTCCATTCAGCAGTAATTCCAGAGATGAGTTCTGCATGGATTGGGCAGTAAGGTCAAAAACCCTCATACAGGGTCCTGCAATAGTGCGTCAGGCTTCCATAGCTCCTTAACGAATTAAATTAAGAATTTCATTCATTGCCGACTTATTCTATATTATAGGGTCTACCTTAAGAAAATATTTTCAGTAATGGTGAACTTCCGGTTGTACCGGAAGTAGATATCAACTTTGTTATTTTAAATGGAACACCCTATATATTATTGCACTTTTGGATTCCTAGTTAAATTTAAATGGCACTTTATTACACATACATTAGGTATAAGTCGCAACGTTTTTGAATTACATGACGTTTTTCGAAAAAAAATAACTGTAGCAGCGTATTCGAAATTTGGAAATATCTCCGAAACTGTGAAAGTTAGACAGATGAGGTTTTCAGTTTTCGCTTAAGCATGAAAGAGTACACGTCTTTTATTAGAAAATTGTTGCGTTTAAATGACATGATTATTAAATGGGGATCTGTAATTTTCGAACTCTAAAATCATGGAGATCTTGATTTTTTTTAATAGAACGGTATAGTAATTTTTACATAAATGGATGTAAAATTTAATTTTATTTAAATTTTATACAGGTATGATGGTGTCTATCTGTCACGGTTTTCGAGATATTTCCAGTTTTTTTGGATTTTCACGACAGATGCGTATTATGAAGAAACAAAGGCGGCCATGGAAAAACAAGCATGTTGTTTATTGATACAAATTACAAAAGTGACCAACAGAACACAACAGATCACTTCAATGTTAAAATAGGCTTGGAAAATATATTTTCGAATTAACATTATAAAACAAATTTCTTCTTTTTATAGAACTGTCTTCCATTTTGTTGAAGGCATTTACCAATTCTGTGTGTGATTGATGCAAACGCGCCGACAATTCTTTGTCGTGTTTTGTTCAGTGGTTGGAGGTTCCGTATAAACCAATTCTTTTACATAACCCCCATAAAAAAACCTATTTTTGTCAGGTCGGGCGACCTTGCAGGCCAAGGAACTGCTCCCTCTCTTCCAATCCATCTGTTTTCATATTGATTATTTAACAGGACTCTGACTTATTTTGTGGATGTTTATAGGTAAATTTTGGATTAATCTTGGTAACTCATTTATTAAAAATTCAAAATATATTTGACTGTTAAGGTGACCATTAAAAAAATGTGGGCCCACCACATGTTCTCCAACAATAATTCCTCCCCAAACGTTTATTGACCAGCGTTGTTGGCGATCTATTTGCCTAACTATTCTTGGATTTTCGACAAAATAATAATGATAATTATGCGTCTGTTGACGCATCCACTATTGTGAAAAGTTGCTTCGTCAGAAAAAAGTACGTTCGTAAAGAAAAATTAATTTTCTTGAACACGCAATTGTGCCCACGTACAAAACTCTGCCCTCATCTGAAAGTCATTTTCACACAGAGCCTAGTGCAACTGAATGTGGTACGCGTGAAAATGATGTTTCTTTAGAATCCTTTGGACGGACCTCTCACTTATTCCAACCTCTTGCCCCACACTTGCTTGACTAGTATTTGGATTTTCAGTTACTGTCAATAAAACTGCCAACTCATTTTCGTCATTTGCTGCTGTCTTTGTTCTTTCTGTTTTTTTTTTTGTAGTTAACGCTTCCTGTTTCAACAAAGCGCTCAAGAAGTCTGGTAAAACTTCTGGATGTCGCCTAAATTCTACTAACAAGAAAACAGATTTTCTCCCCAACACACAAAAACACAAAAATCATATCAATGAGTTCTTCTCTTGAATACTTCATTTCTTTTTAATACGCATCTGTCGTGAAAATCCAAAGAAACTGGAAATATCTCGAAAACCGTGACAGATAGACACCATAAAATTGAAATAAAATTAAATTTTACATCCATTTATGTAAAAATTACTATACCGTTCTATTTAAAAAAATCAAGATCTCCATGATTTTAGAGTTCGAAAATTACAGATCCCTATTTAATAATCATGTCATTTAAACGCAACAATTTTCTAATAAAACACGTGTATTCCTTCATGCTTAAGTGAAAACTGAAAACTTCATCTGTCTAACTTTCACAGTTTCGTAGATATTTCCAAATTTCGAATACGCTGCTACAGTTGTTTTTTTTTTCGAAAAACGTCATGTAATTCAAAAACGATGCGACTTTTACCTAATGTATGTGTAACAAAGTGCCATTTAAATTTAACTAGGAATCCAAAAGTGCAATAATATATAGGGTGTTCCATTTAAAATAACAAAGTTGGTATCTACTTCCGGTACAACCGGAAGTTCGCCATTACTGAAAATATTTTCTTAAGGTACACCCTATAATATAGTATAAGTCGGCAATGAATGAAATTCTTAATTTAATTCGTTAAGGAGCTATGGAAGCCTGACGCACTATTGCAGGACCCTGTATGAGGGTTTTTGACCTTACTTCCCAGTCCATGCAGAACTCATCTCTGTTTCTCTGCAATTACCGCTGAATGGAATTTCTTTGAAATGACGACAAAATCTTCTTGCAATGAAAACGATTAGCTGTTTGAGTCCATAAAAAAATTGAAAGTGTGGTCAAAATAAGTCTGAAAAAGAACATAATTTTTTGCAAAATTTTACAATCAGCAACGACACAAATTTTCACCTTTGATGGGAACATTCAGGTTGACCGAGAAATAAGATTTGTTAGGTGTTTTCCAGCATTTACTGCTACTGCCTTGTTTGAAGCAGGTGAAAAAGGTCCAACTGACTTCTGTTTGAGATGATGACCATCTCCGTTAGGAGGATCTATGTTTTTATCAATTTATTATTTCAAACACTATGGTTAAGAAGGAATAATAGAATACAAGCAAAAAACTTATACTTTAAACAGTTCAAAGAAAATGATAAAGGTGATGAATACATTTGCAAGCATGAACGGACAATATATTAATATTAATAATAAACAAAAACGGTCCTAGTATGCTGCCCTGTAGTACCCCCTTAATTGGTATATTAGATATAATAGCTTGGTCACAATCTGGAAAGCTTACCAGTACCACTGTTGACGTCTCTGTGAAAATAGGATGTGTTTATTATCATCATTAGTAAGAAAGATGGAAAAATTAAAACGATAGATCAAAAAAAATGGAAAAATTGATAAAAATGTTAAAGATTAGAAGAGTGCTGCCACACAGTTGTGCAGTTAGAAAAGTGGAGAGTTAGGTTCCTTGAAAGTCAGTGGAAGCACTGCGATCTGGAAGAAATAATAGATCAGACAATTCATTTTTATTTTGTATCAAAGGGAATCTTAGAGACAGTTGAAAGATCACCTCGATGGATTTTGCTGAGAACTATACGTTTACCCTTCAAGATACTATTGAGGGTTCAATATAAGAATTTTAAGAACTTCCTCGACTTATGTCTACATGAAGAGGATTTTGGTGCTATTGCTAAATCAGATGTCTTTAGAAACATCAAAAAGATCAGTTGTTGGTGCTAATTAGCTGTAACCATTAGATAAACTATATTATTTATTTAATTTCTGTATTGATAATGTTGCAAGCATTAACTTCTTTAACGTCAGACGCAAGCAATGTCATCTGCGGTATTATAAACACGCATACACGAGTAGGTATTGTGGAAAAATTGTTAGCCTACTATAGAAGCAAACAAAATTTAAAAATCAAAATATTTTATTATTTAAAAATAAATCTTTATCTTGCTCTGAAAACCAACCTGTGTCTTCCAACAAAGAGGTGATGGAACCTCTTTGTCGGAAGACAATTTACGACCTCTTAAACTTCTTTTTTTCAATTGAGGAATTGAGGAAAGACGTGATAGTCGGACGGAGCCAGATCTGCTGAATAAGAGGTGTGTTCGACTAATTCGAACCCCAAAATTATGAATTGTTTACATGTCCACATGATGATGATCTGTATGTATTTGAGACAGTATCCTTGCAAAACCAAAACACTCTCTAATTACGATACCGTTCTATTTAAAAAAATCAAGATCTCCATGATTTTAGAGTTTGAAAATTACAGATCCCTATTTAATAATCAAGTAATTTAAACGCAACAATTTTCTAATAAAACACGTGTACTCCTTCATGCTTAAGCGAAAACTGAATTAATTAATTAATAATTAATTAATTCGTTAAGGAGCTATGGAAGCCTGACGCAGGTACATTTTTTTTTGCATGCAACATTCCAGATCCAAAACAATACATCCCAAATCAAAAGAACCGAATATACAAAAAAGCTTACAATCTACATTCACTATTACATTTAAAACGACCGTTTCAAAAACATTTACTGCATTCATCTCTCGCGTGAACATGCACTATTTCGTTCATTCAATTTTTCTCTTTTTTTTTTTGCAATATATCCGTGTATTCAATTATCAATTTCAAATTCGCATACAAATCCGATTTGAAAGGATCGAAAACGCTTCTATTACTGGCGCCGTCTATCGCACAATCCCAACAATAGCGATTCACCGGCAAAAGTGTAAATCGACACTCTCTAGTTGTGTCGGGGACTCCCAAACTTGAAAAATAGGTATTAAGTGAACGGCAAAAGTCGATTGCGTCTTTCGATTCCAGTTTAAATACATCAATACAATTTTCTCCTTTATTATCGCTATAAGAGACGAGAATTATATAATTGTATCCTCTCTCGCTTTATTTAAACAAAAAAAATCGTCCTTCTTTCGATTTTAATCCTTATTTTATTTAAAATTACGAATACGCCAACGATATCTTTCCAGTACACAGAATACAGTCTACGAAAAAGACTGATGAGTTTCTTTTTCCCCCATTTTAGAAATAAGAAGGAGAAGAAGAAGAAAAAAAGGAAAGCTGTCAAATCCTGACTTTTACAAGTCAGCTTCCTACATTCTGTTCAGAGCCGGTTACTCTCGTCGGTCGGTTAATAAAGAAGCGAGCACGCTGCGATTAGCAGGCAGGGACCAGATTTCGAAAGTTAATGGATCGGTGCCCACCGTGGAAAAGGAAAGCGTTTGAAGCGAAATAAAAAAAAAATGCAACTTCAAGCGAGGTCGAATTTAAGCTGCGTCGCCATGTCAGATTAAACGTGATGAGAGATATTTATTTATGAGATATCATGACGTCATAAACATCTCTCTTTATTGAAAAAAAAAAGAGTTGTTCGTTCACGCTGATTTGAGCATCTTCAACGTAAATCGCAGCAGTGTTGTTGGTATTCCATTTAATATAAGTAGTACTGACTATCAGCCGAAGTGGACGATCGCGGCATGGGGGATTCTGAACTCGATTCCGGGGAGTTTTGAAATGTTCGCGAAGATAATTATCACCGACTAGGACTAGACAATGCTATTATGATATTTAGTTCGAAAACTAAACATCGAATAGGTACACAGTTTGTTCTCTATCTTATTCGCGTCTATAATTATCGATATTGTGCTCTTGGAGATACTGTACAGGGGGGACGTTTTATCTTAATTTTTGACTCACCTCCGAAAGTTCGCAACTGTTAATTGGTTTTTACTTCAAACTTTTTTTTTTTCTTGCGGATCAATACATTTTTAATTATACAATTAATTTCAATTGAAACTTGTCAAGAAGTTCCTTAACTGTCTATTTATGATATACATACTTTTTTTTTAAAAAAGAAGGATTGTTTATACAAACAAATCAGGGAAGCAATTTAGCCATATCCTAGATCTTTATTTTCACGGAGAATAAATTGACTACTTTGCATAGATTCAAATCGAGAAAGAAAAAGTTTGGAAAAGTTTTCGCTCTATTACAGTTTGTTCTTGCTTTACCGTCCTCAGATAAGACAAACAGATTAAATAGATAATTGTAAAATATATTCCTCAAACAAAAAAATGTATACAATATTTCGATCTGAATAATAGTCTAATATGTCTTCTTGAGCGAAATGTGTCGAAAATTGTTATTTCAACGTTTCGGAAACGCGGAACCATCTTCAACTTTTTTTTTTTGTAGGAACGATCGTAATTATCCCTGAGCAGGGGAGAAATTCCAGACCACCTTGCATGAAATCGACTAGATGGACCCAGGTCCACCTGTCGTTGTGACTCCCAAAGAGGTCCTGCAGGTTATCAAAGGGTATCCCTAACGGGAAGGCCCCTGGGCAAGATGGCATTCCCAATGGAGGCCTCGAAAATCTGCCGCTCAAGCTGCTAGTCAACTTGACGGCGATCTTTAATGCGGCACTCCGGCTGACATCCGGAAGGATCATTCCAGGAGTAAAACCCGCTAAGAAGGAACCGCACTCCCCTGAGAGCTATCGGCTGATATCGTTGCTGGGGACAATGAGCAAACCAATGAGCGACCATTTGGAAGAAGGCCATCTCATGGATAACGACCAGTTCGGATTTAGATCCGGACATTCGACCACGATGCAGCTATTCTGGATCACGGATCACGTCACGACCGCATTCAACAGGAACCAGACGACCATTATGGTATCCTTGGGTCTGGAGAAAGCGTTCGACAAGATCCGCCATGAAGGGTTGCTGTCGAAGATGAGGATAGCCGAAAACCAGCCGCGAATCCTGAAAATCGAAGATTCCACACCGTTGTTAACGGAACGGATTCATCAGAGAGGCAAATGTTGTCTGGAGTTCCACAAGGCTCGGCACTGCGCCCGACACTGTTCAGCATTTACGTTGCGGATATTCCCATCTATGCGGATGAGACCGCTATAGTGGCTACCTCGAAGAGTCCCGAGATCGCAGCTCAGCTTGCCCAACCGCAGCTGGATCGAATCGAGGGATTCTTTACCGAATTCGGTTCGACCATAAATCCGAGGAAAATGCAAACTATTGCGTTCAGCCGGATATCAACCCTCGCCCCGAAAGATCACCGTTCTTCGGACGGAGATCGACTGGAGCGAAAGGATCGAATACCCGGGAATGATCCTCTACAGGAAGCTAACTTTCGCCGAGCATCTAGGTAGAGCTAGGAACAGGGCCATCGGTCGACTGCACTCGCTATATCCCATCCGATTCTAACCTATGCCAGCCCAGCTTGGGCCACGGCGGTTCCATTCCACATCCTACCATTAGTCCGAGTGCAAAATCGCGTTCTGCGACTTATATTCCGACTTCCTAGACGTACCTTGCTGGTAGTCCTTCGAGAACTTACAGCGGCAGACGTCCAGGACCTGAACGAGTTCTTGAAGAAACTCGACCGAGGATTCTTCGACAAGGCACTCGCGAGTAGTGCTATCGCAAAAAAAAAACCAATGGAGCCCACCAAGCACCGCACGCAGTGATAATTGATAAAATTAACATCTTTGTTACTATAGTTTCAGATACCAACAGCGAGGAAGATCCATCCAGAAGACTCCGAGAAGCCACAACCCAGGAAGCTAAGAACCACCAGAAGCACAGTTTTTGTTATGTATGTGGAGAATTCACCGTTCAACAGCATAGACGAAATATTACCCAGGTTAATAGAAAAATCGTATAACCTTTATTTTAAATTAAAAATTAGAAATCAAGACAAATTGTGGACCCCTCACAATCTCTGTGCACGATGTGCTGTTACTTTGAGGAGCTGGATAAAAGATAAGAGCATAGCTATGTCATTCGGTAGGCCTATGATTTGGCGAGAACAAAAGGGTCATTCGACAGACTATGCTACTTTTGCTGTACAAAGACCTTCGGGTTTTCCAGTAAAAATAAGGATAAAATTACCTATACTAATTCACCTTCTGCCATTCGTCCAGTTCCTCGATTCGGAAGCTTTGCCAGTACCAAGTGCTATGGATGTTTCGAACCAAGAACATGTTGAAATCGGGATAGGAGAATACATTTCAGAGTTGTCAGTGACACAGATGAAGAATATTTGCCATCTCAAGAGGACATCATTTAATAAATCACTTGGAATTAAATGACCTAGTTCGAGATCTCAGACCCCAGATTAATCTGTTGCAACAGGATCGAGAATTTGACTTAACTCTTGAGCGATTTAGAACGGACTGCTTGGGATGCATTTAAAAGTGAGACAAAGAATTTCTTAGGAAATAAAAAATCTGAAGATTACGAGGAAATTGTTAGGTAGTGAACTTGTTAAAAGTTACAACCGTGTATTAGGCTGTAATATGAGTCTTAAAATACATTTCTTGCACCTGAACTTCTTTCCCCCGAATTTTGGAGATGTTAGTGACGGGGGTGATGGGGAAAGATTTCATCAGGATATTTCCACTATTGAAAAACGCTATCAGGGCGCGTGGAATAGCGAGATGCTTGCTGACTACTGTTGGACTTTAATTTCGGAATGTTCTTCCCAATCCCAAAGTGAAAAGAAAAGTGAAAAGAAAACATATCTGCTATAAAGTTTGAAAAATGTACTGCTTTATTAAGCCAAAAATTTGGCTATATAATAACACACTACATAATCATAATTCTACTCTAATTTGTTATTATTTCATAACGGCACAGCATCTAACAACTCCAACCTCATATTTACACATGATAATTATTCCATTAAAGTAGTTAATAAACTTGTTAACATGCAACTCAATGAACAAGCACAAAGTAACTATCGCGGAGGGTGTTCGTGCACCTTTGTTGTCGCCAACTGTAGTAGTCGTACACGAATGTAATTATTAATCAACGATTTCCTACCTATTCCGCGCGGTGGATTTTGTCGAAAGACACAACCCACAAATTAGACAGAACGGTAACACTTTGAAAGATAAGACACCTCACCTGAATTACCCAGCGATGAAACTTAATTTTGAGTTATTAAAGTGATTCAAAGTTAAATTGGAAAATTAAAACAAAAGCTTCAATTGTTTTATTGTGCGCAGTTCAGTTTCCTTTTAAGAAATGAATGAAAATCGTTGGATTGAAAGTTTTTAATACCCATAGATAGTTTTAATTTCTAATTTAGCCCACGTCTACATTTTTGCAATTCACTCTCGACGAATAATCCTCTAATCAATTAGAAAAAATTTTTATAAGTAGGTATCCAATTTAACAGATTCATTATACACTTCATTAAATTATAAAATTAATTCTATCCGCTCGAAAGGAATTTTCACCGTTGAAGCAAAATAAGGGGAGGAAAAAAATATATCGAATTAAAAGGCGTTTTCAGGCAATTAAAACAAATCCGATCAACAAGAATCATCTTAAAAAATTCTTTTGAAACAAGAGTTTTGGACAATACTTCCTAAATGAATTGAATAAAACGCATCGAAGTGGAAAAGGAGTTTGAACGGGAAAGAGGTAGAGCTGTCCAAATATTAAAGAAATAATTTAAAAGATTGAATTCCTTTGATGTTAATTGAGTGAGGATGATTTTACCTTTCCTTTCCTTTGTGAGAGAAAAAATAAAAGAGGAGAAAAAATTCTTTTTTTTTTTTATTTTAATAAAAGAGTTGAACAGAAAGTGTACTCTATCATCTACCACGTTTACAAATATTTATCGACTTCAACCGTTTCTCCCGACTGAAATCTATCTACTATACAAACACAGCCGACTTAAAGGTGGTGAGTATTTTCACACTTTTACGCGACAATAGGTAGATAGTGCTTTAAAATTGGTTTCATACATCCATCGAAGGACATTTAAACAAAAGTTGGAGATATCGTTCTAATTATTAAGATATTATGTGAGATCAAAGTTTTGCTAACGAAAAAACTTGTTCTAAGTTGTACTAAATGTTAGAGGAGTAAGAAATAACATTTATTGGTGAAGACAACTTCGATATAATTATCCTTATTCCTGGTGGGGTGTATCATAGATTAACATTGGAAATAGATAATCCATAATCTCCAGAGCAAGTATCAGAATTTCCCCCGAAATACGGGGTGTTGAATTTTATTTTTTTTTGGGTTTTTTTTTTGAATATCTATGGTTCCAGTACAAATGCATCTGAAAGCCGACAATGCACGCTAATTAATCAAAAAATAACAATTGAATAATGTGTCATAATGACACTTGTCAAACTGATGTAATTGTTGTTTGAGGAATTTTGTGTTCGTGATTAAGTTTTCTCACTGATTATTCAAATTTGCTTTCAAAAATGGTTCACTACACTTTTGAAGAATACAGGGACATGATTATGTGTTACGGCGCAGCTAGATCAAATTCTTACGAAGCTCAACGTATTTATCGAGAAAGATATCCTTTTTAAGACAAGTTCCTAATGTTCGAACATTTATTGATGTGCATAGGCGTTTGAGAGAAGATGGCTGTTTTAGAAAACCAAAATTGAATAGTGGGGTTTCCAGAACTCGTCGCACTGTGCGAAACGAAGAAACTGTTTTACGAATGGTAGAAAATAATCCAAGAACAAGCACCAGAAAAACAAGTTCAGCGGTACGAAACCTTAACCGTGAATCAGTTAGACAAATTTTCAAAGAACAACTTCTTCGCCCATATCATTTCCAAAAAATTCATTCACTATTGGAACATGACTTTGTTCCTCGCGTACAATTTTGCCAATGGTTGTAAAACCAAAGACAAAACATTATTTCATCAATTTTGTTTACTGACGAAGCTGGTTTTAGTCGTGATGGTATACTGAACCTACATAACATGCACCATTGGAGTGATGAAAATCCTCATCAAACTGTAATTCGAAGTCACCAATATGGGTTTTCAATTAATGTGTGGGCAGGTATAATCGACAATTATTTCGATCGATTAATCGATTGACAGTTGCACTGTATCGAAATTTCTTGCAGAATGATTTAAACACATTATTAGAGGATGTACCATTGGCCATTACTGGAAGAATGTATTACGTGCATGATGGGGCGCCAGCTCACTTTTCTCGAGTGGCAAGGGAATATTTGAACAGGAGATTTGGAAATATGTGGATTGGTCGAGGGGGGCCAGCTCGTAGTCCCGATACCTTAATCCCCTCGATTTTTCATTTTGGGGATTTATGAAAAATGAAGTTTATGCTGTAGAAATACATAATGAAGAACACTTGTGGATAAGAATTATGGAATCGGCAGATAGATTTCGTAATAACCCAGGAATATTTCAAATATGCCGTCAATCATTAAGAAGAAGAATGGAAAAATGTATTCAAGTACAAGGGCAACAATTTGAACATCTTCTAAAAACTTAATTTTTTGTTTTAATTAATCATTGTTTTTGCCAATAAATAAAAAAAAAATTCAACACCCCGTATCTTTTAACCGAAGGTCTTGCGGACCCATGTTCATAGGAACTTTTTTTCTTATTTTAGTGTCCTCTATTGTGTGGCACTATGCAATGTACTTTTTTCTATGTCACCCTGTATAATATTATATGTTGAAGTTAGTAGTGGAAATATTTGAGGAATTGAAAGATAATCATGAATCAATTATTAAATTGATAAACTTAACAAAAAAAGCATATTAGAAATTTTTTGCCAACCTTTTGAAATCTATAGTCTATAAACTGAATCAATTCGTCAATAATTCAGGAAATCTAACCAAACCAAAAACAAGATTCTCTCAAAAATTTCAAAGATTGGAAAATTGGAATATAGAGCTACTTATTTAAAGAGGTTAAGAGGGAAGCATGCAACCGTGAAAAATTGGATTGCTAGCTTCAGACTTCAGAGTGTCGACTTGGATATAGTTGGCGTCGATCTGGACTGTGCTCACTTTTTGAAAATGATGCAGACTTCTTAAACCTGAATACATTTCTACGACCCAGAAACAAAGCAATAATCTATAGGATGAAGACACTCTGGTTCTCCTAAGAGGGCCTAAGAAGTTTTGTGTTCAAAAATCTGCTCAAAAAGTTCTTGCTTCAGTTTTCTTTTGGGATCACCATGGAGTAATCATTATTGATTTTCTGGATAAGGGTGGGAAAATCATTATTCGACGTTAGCAATCATTCTACGACAAAAAATTATGGAGAGGAGACCTGGAAAGTTGTCCAAAAATGTTTTGTTTTTGCAAGGACAATACCTCAAATCCACACAAATCTTCATCATGTGGCCATGCAAACTATAATATTCCAATTTACTAACGGTGCTGCCGAGAATATGGTAAAAATTTTTAAAACTTGCTTGAATAAGTTACTAATAGATGTCAGAAATATTCATGATTCAATGGATTGTTTTACTGGGAAAAAAAAACCATCAAAGTTAATATTTAGCCGAGAGATAAAGACCAGATTAGATTTTTTAGAGACAGAAGCTATGAAGAATCGGAAGAGACAGATCAGATTTTTTTATTGAAATAGGCTATAATAAACTATAAAAATCTAAAAAAAAAATGTGGCTCCGTCCGGCTATGACGTTTTTCTTTAATTGAAAAAAAAAATAGTTCAAAAGGACGTAAATTTTCTTCCAACAAACATGTGATAGGAGCTGTGGAAAAGGCCTGATTTGCAGAGAAACACAAACATTTCTTTTCGAAAGATCTAAAGACGGTATTGCAGATTCGTTGTTATAAATGTATTCAATTAATAAAAATTTATGTTTGTTTCTACAGAGTGACATAGAAAAAACTACAATGCATAGCAACATGTGATCGAGGACCACGAAATAACAAAAAAAAGTTCCTATTCACACATGTCCGATTGCTTTTTGTTTTCAAGTTACAAACTATTTTTTATATTGTTCTTGTTTTTTACTTTTGTCTAGGCAATAAAATAGTATATTATTTTTTTTGCGACCGACTATTCAGTCGAGAAATGTCAGATTTATTGACGTTTGAAGTCTGCTGATAGATTTCGTAATAGTGCTAACATATTTTAAAGATGCCGTTAGTTATTAACACGAAGATTGGAAATATGTATTCAGGAACAAGGTCAGCATTGCACAAGAAAAAATTTTAAAATGATAGAGATATTTTGTTTTTTACTAAAATCTAGTAAGCTATGAACTTTTACTGAAATTCGTCATTGCGTTTTCAAGATCTTGATTCAAAAAAACAAAAAAAAAGGTGAATCTGCAAGCTGTTGGACCACCTACATCTACTTTTTGAAACCGTATTTAAAGTGGCTAACATAGACAAGAAAGGATGGGAAGAATATATGAAAAACACATCGAAAATATATCATAAAGATACTAATAAAGAAATTATAGAAGAAAACGTAAGAGATGAAGAAATTGAGGAGCCTTAAAAAAATGAATTTGACGAAGTACTGCAAGATTTAAAGAATGGAAAAGCTTCAGGACCTGATGATATTTGTAACGAAATGAAATGAGATGAGAAAAAAATTATAAAAACTGATGTTGCAAATATGGAGGAAACAATCGATGCCCCCAGAATGAAAAATAGCACCCATACCAAAGAAAGGAGATTTAACAAACTGTCAAAACTATAGATGAATAACGTTTCTGAACACTGCATAATAATAAAACTACATATGTTCAGGTAGCTTGATAGGAAAACATCAGAATGGATTTAGGAGTAGATACCTGAAAAACTACTTAATAAGACTGATTAAAATGACGATAGAAGGATCAAAGCCAGCACAAAAGGTGTCAGACAAGGGGATGGGCTATCAACGACATTGTTCAATATTGCTATCGAGAAGAGACGCATTTAAAGATCAAAATAGGAGAACAACAATCTTTGAAAAATTATAAGCAAGACGATGAAATTAAGGCTATATAAAAAGACAATAAGTGTTTAATGAATAAGGAAGAATTTAAAAGTGTTTGGGCGAAAAATAATTAGAAAAATATTCGGCCCCAAGAAAGAAGACGACGAACAATGTAGAAGACTGACGAACTTCGAGATAGTGAAAATTTTAGACGGAGTAGATATAGTAAGAACAATAAAATCAAAACGAAGGATAATGAATTGGAAGCCGAAGGATTCGAGGCCCAGTGGAAGACCAAAAACCAGATGGGAAGATCAAGTAATGAGTGATTTACAAAAGATGGGTGTAACCGGATGGAGAGGCAGGATGAAGGATAGAAACGAATGGAAAAAAGTTGCGGATAAAGCAAAGAATCGTAGCAGAAAAAATGAGAAACTAAAAACCTTTGGGGTCTGAAGAGCTCTGATGAGGGGTTTCAGTTCCGAGGGGGACGATATTGCTATGTCTGACTGAAATTTTGTTCATACATTTGCAAAAAATCAAGCTTTCAAAAATTGGGTACGATTAAGTACGGTAAAGAAACAGCACAACCAATTCTAGGCTTGCATACTTGTGTAAAGTTAGAATTAATACAACAAATTGATGATATTAAAACTATTGCAAAAGGTATTAATAATAATAATAAAGATGTATTTATTAGTAGCAATAATGATGTTTTCTAAGGTATAGGATTATTTCCATACGAATATTCAATTAAAGTAAATAAAAACGTACAGTCTGTTCCAAAATTAATGTCACCCCCGCAATTAAAAGATCCAATAAAAATCATCATAAGCAAGGATTCTATCACAGTAAATTAGATAAAGATTCAAGTAACCTATGAGCTTTCAGTACTATTAAATTG
This sequence comes from Holotrichia oblita, assembly GCA_023690525.1. NCBI lineage: Eukaryota > Metazoa > Arthropoda > Insecta > Coleoptera > Scarabaeidae > Holotrichia > Holotrichia oblita. The sequence goes on along the minus strand of CM043021.1, from coordinate 98,488,795 downwards.
TGCTCCTGAAGCTTTCATTAAATAAAATGAAAAATATTTTGGTAACATAGAACACTAAACACTTTAACCCACTAGACACCAAACTTGTTTGGTGTTTAGTGGTATAGGTTAAGAAATGTCAATTGTAGGTGTGAAGAATACTTCACAGAGGTCTAAATTTATTAAATAGGACAACATAAGCCTTAATGAAGTAATAAATACCTCTCGAGTGAATGAAATTGCAGAGGACCAGTTGAGGAAATTATCAGAAGTTGCTTCAAATTCCAAAGTAAATAAAGTCAGCTTAAAGCAGCACGAATGACTGCAAAGCTTTTGATCAAAAGTGTAATTGTTGTAATGAAATGAATCATTTTTAAAAGGCTTGTAAAAAAATATCCGAAAGAAGAAGTATGACAGAGAGAAAAAACAATTTTGGTAACAATAGATCATTTTTCAGACTTTTTTGAAGTAAACTTCCTGAAAGATTTACCACTCAAAAGTATTATAGAACTATATTAAATTAAATTTTAGTAGATATGGAGTACCAAAAAGAATATGTATAGACAATGGGACAAACATGGTGAATTAAGAGATGGAAATCATCATCTTCACCACATCACCAACAAGGTAATGGTAACGCCAAGGCAACGGTTAAAATATTAAAGAAAATGATCAAGAAAGATCTGATTTTTGGTATGCTTTGCTTCATTGGTGAAACACTCCAAACAAAATGGATTCTAGTCCAGCTCAAAGAATTTTTTGCCGTCGGACAAGAACAGGAGTACCGACTGTAGATAGCAATTTAAAGCAAGAAATTGTTAAAGATGTTCCTAAATCAATATAAAAAAAGAAGAAGAATTAAATCGTATTATATTTTCTGAGAATATCCATGTATGATTATTTAATTTCCACTAAACCAAAAGGATTTGCTTTCGAATTAATTTCCTAACGTTTGAATCGACTCTTTGGATATCCGAAATATCATTGTAAAAAAATTATTTTTAAGTTAAGTTTGACCCATATTTTCTTAAGAAATTTGTCAAAAAAGAATCAAGCTTCTAGTTCAATTTCGACCCCAAATTTTTCTTATTTTTACTTTTATGAAAAACATATTTAGTTGGTAAAAAAGCTTGTCTCTGCTGCCTATTTTGCTAACGCTACTGTAACCAAAATAAAATCTGATTTGAACATGAACAAACAAGACTGAAACATCTTTAATATAATTGACTCCTATATAGACTCAATAAATCTGTAATAATTATTAATACATCAAGTTATCTTTGAAATAAAACTGCCATGAGCTACGAAGCAAAATTTTTTCCCCTTTGGAGAGGAGAAAGCCCTTATATTGTTCGAGAGGACGTGCAATTTGATCAAGAAGTCGTTGTTTTGTGACCAATAATGTTTTCTGAACGAAGCACTTCTTTTTTTTTTTTTTGAAGATGTCACGGGCAAAGCAGTTACTGTTAATGGAGTACGGTATCGAACAATGATACAAGAATTTCTGCAATCACAGTTAGAAGATCTTTGCATAGAAAATTGGTCATAATCTGGTTTGTCGTGTTTAATAATAAGAGACTTTATTTGAAAAAAAAAGAGCAAAGAAAATATAAATTCATAATTATTAATTAATATAATATTAACAATGTATGGGTCAAAATTGCTGAATAAAATAATAAAATAAATAATAAAAGATTTGTGTTTAGCGAGGTTGATTTTCTTTCTAATCTTTGCACAAATTCAATAAATGATTTCAAGAACTCTGCGCTCGTACCTCGTAGTATACAGATAAAACATCGATAAAACCAACACCACAACATTTTATTAATTATTCGAGACATGTGTTTCGAGAGAGCACGGACTCCCATCATCAGCCAAATACCTTATTTAAACAACCATTGCATGCGACCTAAACCGAATTAATTGCCAACATATGTTGCTAACGCTACTGTAACCAAAATAAAATCTGATTTGAACATGAACAAACAAGATTAAAATTTGAAGAAGGACGTCATCTCATCATTTTTGGCAAAATTTGGAAACACTTTTAATATAAACTTTGGCAAGTTATTTTGACTCGTATTATAGACTCAATAAATCTGTAATAATTATTAATACATCAAGTTATCTTTGAAATAAAACTGCCATGAACGCGAACTGGTTACCTAACTAAATAATCCGAATTTAATAAAAAATACAAACCGCGAAATATATGAGAGCCTTCCTTCAATTCCTTTTCATTTCGATTATAAAGTTTCTAATTTAACTTTTTTGTATTTCAAGAGACCGCGAACTCTAGCCGAAACACGATCGGAATTTTAAAATTTACATTACACAAGAAGAAGTTTGGCGCTATCGGAAAATTTCTAAAGATTAATCTCCATACAAGACTAATACCAATAAATAATAACAAAAAAAAAAACTCACCTAAATTCGAAGAAACGAATCTGTCAGCTCTCTCCTGTCTTCTCTTCAGGTGGATATTGCAACTTCCTAACGCCTTCCGGTTCTTGTAGTGGTGGTAAAAGCACGAGGAAGAATGTTTGGAAAGTAGCGTGCCGCCTTTTATAGCCGTATTCACGATGGTTCTGTAGGCGCCGCGATGCGTGGCGTACACGCGCAAAACCGACGTCCCTTTTCCTATACATACATATTTCGTACACACGGACGCTTTAACACGTTAAAGATAATCGGAATAAACACGGTAAGAATTGACAGAACTTGATTCTTCCGAAAATTGCGCCGCCATATTGGAAAAATTAAAATGAAACGTCAAACCATCAATCTTCCATTAAAAATTTAGATATTTAAATATTTGACGGTTGGTCATTCTGCTAAACGTCAAATTAAAACATTTAAATTAATTTAATCGAAAATTAATTAATATTTTGTAATAAATAGAATGACGCACGTTTTATTTCAATCTTAATTTAGACGAAGCGTGAATTTGTCGTTTAATTGTACGGATTACGAAGTGGACAAATTGCAGGTGGAAAAAAAAAACTATTTTAAGTTTTAAGTTGACGATGCAGAAACGTTAGGAAAATGATTGAGTGTCTTCAACAGTAGGTATCGGGCAAGTCTGGCGATGACTGAAATGCAATAAATATATAATAGATATACATAGGTATATATCTACGTTAATTATATAACGTTAAGAGTGTTATTTATCGATTTTATTTCGTTTAAAATGCATTTCCCGTTATATTCTCGTCAATATTAAAAAAAAAATGTTCGGATGAAATAAGTACTTTCAATGTAATATTTTGATTATTATAAGAGCAAATTTATATCTTTTGTTCATAAAATCATTATGTATTCTGTTAATACAGAGGCTCAAAACATCAAAATGTTATTCATATTAAGACGATAAAAAAATGCCGTGATTTTTTAACCGAAATGTCATCTTTTTGACATCATAAGATGTTCAGTTGATGTAATTGATTGAAATTTAAAGCTCACCGTCAAACAAAATGACGTCATTTCTTAAATTTACATCCCAAACTGAATTTGGGAGAAAATCAATCTTCACCGGGGACCCCAATTTTTTAATATTACATACCTAGTAGAGTGTTAGGTTAGGTTAGGATTAAGCAATACGCAATATTCAGGTGGCAACACTGATTTCAGATATGACAGATTATCATCATATGTTAATTCATATTTTAAACCAGAATTCATAAATTTATTATTTGAAATATTGCACGCCAGTATAAATTATAATACTTCACCTTGACAAGGAAAGTTAAGCTTTAAAAACGTTTCCATCCTGATACAGGTACGCCAAGGGATTATTCTAAGTGCTCTCTTGTATTTCTATGTTTTATATTCCACTTTTTTTTCCTACTTATACATATATGTATTAAAAAGGCAAGAAAATATATACTCGAGCGAAAAATATATTATTTTTATGTTCAATAATAATAATAAACTTGGCAATATTGCACACATCCTACGCAACTCGAATTATTATTTACAAAAGCTCAATTTCTAAGTATTAAGTTCGATTTTGTAATTCATCTTTATATTTGACGTTAATTTCCGATGCAGATCGTACTTTACAACATTACACGAATCTAAACATCAATTACAGTTAATTCTTAACGATTCGAATGACAATCCTAAGAGGATCAAGAGTTGAAACGTCAACGTCAAGACGAATATTATTATACAATGTTCCATAAAATTATCGGTACAAACAGTTCAATCATATTCAAGTGTTATTAATGAGTGTATCCTACGTCGACGTCTGATTTAATTTCATCGCAATTAAGCATTAAAAAAAAAAAGAAAACCGGTCGTTTAAGCTATATTAAAGCATTATATTAACTTTATCCGTTTTAAACTAAACGAAATGTGATTGTAAAACGGAAAATGAGACGCTAAAAATATCGCTGGGCTTACGGTCAGTTTTATTGATAATTAAAGTTAACCCTTTAAATACCTACTGACTAAATAAGTTTGTAAAATGCCTATATTTGCCATTTTATTATCGCTATTTAACTTCACAAATACAGGATGACAGCTCTGTGGTGCTGCTACAACAATTATCTCACGTAAATTTTAGGTTTTTTTTTTTTAGATGGTTGAACATCATAATAACGTCAAGATATAAAAAGAACGATTATGTCCTTGAGGTAACACATATTTATCACAATTTCAGTCAGTCAGTTTTCTACATAGAAATAAAATGCCGTTAAAACTACGTCAAAAATAAGTCGTATTCATGACGTTTCTCTTTTTTCCACGAGTAGTAAAAGTCGATTCGTAAAATATTCCTAAACATAAATCTATTATTGATAAGGGTATTAATGTCAACGATCAACTAAACGGAACGATTGTATCATTATTTTTGACGGGTGTGATTAATATGGGTGTTTGATCGCGCTTTTTTTGCCAGTCCTGGGGGATCTTCTCTGATATCCAAACATTGGCTATTAATAAGTGCAATTGCTCTATAAGTCTGTGCCCTGCTCCTTTGTATACAGGGTTTCCACGGCCAAATGAGCCATAGGGAGAATACATATAAAATCGGTTTTAGGTGAATATTATCTCCCTAATACTACTTCATTCAAAATTAAGGGCCCCATATTATAACTGGGTTAACAATGAACATCTCCACGATCATAGTACAAAGAAAGTCATTTTAATAAAGACAAAAAATTATTATTTTTAAATCTATTGTTCGTGAATTCCTAATAAGGCTTTTAATACGTGAGTTAGTGCAAGCGTCCGTGGCGTAATGGTTCGCGCGACGGCTTAATAACGCAAATGCAAGGATTGTTTAGGGTTCGAATCCCGGCAGATTAATTTTAGTTTTTAATTTTTATCTCCAACAATAATGCTACAAATTCAATAACACTACAAAAATCAGAAATCTTGAAGACTATAAAATCGATTTTTTGAGGATTAAGGTAAATAATGAATAATTTTTACAATAAAAAAAATGATCACGTGCTATATTATTCGATTTTTAATTGTTACTAACGACGAATCATTTGTCAAAATAAACAACAAAACTTAATCAAGATAAAAAAAAAATAAAAAATAAAATTCATTTCTCGGATTCGAACCCCAAACATTCTGTGTCTTACGTTATTAAGGCGTCGCGTGAACGTCTGCGCCACGGCCGCTTGCACTAACCGACGTATTAAAAGCCTTATTAGGAATTCACGTACAATAGGTTTAAAAATAATATTTTTTTTTGGCTTTATTAAAATTACTTTCTTTGTATTATGATTGTGGAAATGTTCTTTGTTAACCCAGTTATAATATCTGGCACTTAAATTTGGATGAAGTAGTATTAGGGAGATAATATTCACCGAAAACCGATTTTACATGTATTCTCCCTATGTCCCACTTGGCCATGGAAACCCTGTATATAGCTCCGTAGGAATGCTATCGTAGCCAGGAGATTTGTCATTTTTTTGTGCCTGTATGGCCTGCCTAATTTCATCTATGGTTGGTGGTTCTTCAGGGGGTTCTTCGAAAGTGGTTTTGTCCGGTTGCTGTGGTGCACTTTCCCTGTCTACTTGATTTTCTCCTATCAGAAGCTCTTCGAAGTACCTTGTCCATAGCGTCTTGTCTTATGGCCTGTAGGCAATTTTTTATGTGTTTATAGACTTCTTTCGGGTTGTCGTGTTTGAAGTTATTTTCCATTTCTGCGACTTGCTCGGTCCTCGCAAGATCCTCACGACCGTCACTGAATCGGCTAAATCAACGAAAACCCTCTGTGCCCACGGGACACACTGTATATATATCCGTTAGCGAAGGTATTCACAAGATTATATCTATTAATATCTTATAAATAACGAGCCAGTACTAAAGAAGCGGGATATAAGCAGGTAATTTATTAAGATTTTTTTTCTGCTTCCTCATTGTTTTCCTCTTTTTCGTATTGTGCGAAATTTTGCGAAACATCGCTGATAACTTTTAATGACGGTGAAACTTTTCGGGGAGAAAATTCATCATTCAGAACGTATACGTTTACATGAATAGGCTCGAATCTGTTGTAGGAACGAGTGTATTGTATACATATATATATGGTGTGTTGAACGAAGTTTGTTTGAAATAAGACGATGTTTAATATATTTATTGTAGCGTGTAATAACTTGAGCTGTCAACGTGTTAAATGGTTAATCTCTTCTTTCTTCGACGATTTGGTCATCATACGGTACGTGCACCATATTGATGGCATCAGTTTGTGTACTTTGAAGTACAAAGTGTCCAAGATCAAGTGCACCAGGTTGGCAACACCAGATTTAATTTGGTATGACTGTAATATTGCCTGCTTTGACTAGCTAACTTCATTCTTATTATGTTTAAAGTTGTCAAATTTTATATCAAGATTATCCATCACTGAATTGAGAACTTTTTTTTCAAAAAAACCAAATACTGATCATCATTAAATTTACTAAATAAACGTAAAAGCTGATAGAATCACCACACAAAAACAAATACAATAATGACAGTGAAAACTGACAGTAGTAGGAGGGGTTAACTTAAACCTGTCCAACATATAAAAATAAAAATGACCTATTTTTCATCGAAGCAGGGATTTTTGTGTTGCCAACCCGGTGCACTTCGACTTGAACACTATGTATTTTCTGTTAGTAATAATCTGTAGGTGTAGAACGAAAACAGATTCGTGAACGACTGTTAAAAGTGACGATCCACGTCGAGGACGTCCAAAAAGTGCATCAACACCAGAAATCATAGCAAAAATACAGGATCTGATTTTGGAAGATCGTCGATTGACTGAGAGAGATCTTGTAGAGGCACTAGACATCTCATTAGGCATATTTTAAGTGAAGTTTTAGGTTTCAAAAAGCTGTGTGCACAATGGGTGCCGCATTCGTTAACACACATTCGAATGCGACTTTCTCAACAACATCTGGAACGTTTTAAAAAGGATAAAAATGATTTTGTACGTCGATTCATCACTATAGATGAGACTTGGGTCTATCACCATGATCCTGAATCAAAATAAGAGGCTAAAGAATGGTGTGAACCTGGTTCTTCAGCTCCAAAACGAGTTCGTGTCCAAAAATAAGCAAAAGAGGTTTTGGCATCAGTTTTTTTGGATGCTAAAGAGATATTGTAGGTGGATTATCTTCAAACTAGTAAAACAATCAACTCTGTATATTACTGCAAGCTTTTGGATCAATTGGATGGATCAAGACAATTCACCTGCTCACAAAAGTGTTTTAACAATGGCTAAATTCAATGAATTGAAGTAGGAATTGCTTGATCATTCACCATATTTACCAGATTTGGCTCCCTCTGACTTCTAGCTGTTCTCTCATCTTAAAAAATTTATGCGTGGAAAGCCGTAGACTAGTATTTTGCAGACCTTCCGGAAAACCACTATAGGGATGGAATTTATAAATCGGAGGAACGTTGGAATAAATGTATTGAGCTTTTGAATAATAAAAAGCATTTCAAGCCATAAAATCGTGTTTTTCATAGAAACTTATTGAACAACCTAATAGGTACTTTCTATTTAACACTGATCAGCGAACAAAACCGGTTTTGTTCGAACGAATCATGTTTTATTAAAAAAATTTGAAATTGTGATTCATCCCCACTACAACAAGATTTGTGAGTGGATGTCCTGGCTAAGTTTGGTTAGTTCAGACCTATTTTTAGAAGATCTCGTGTCTTCGTTGAGAAAGGATGACTTGAGGAGGTCGTGACGTGGATTTTGACATTCTTCTTCTTCCAGCCATGGTAGATTTTATGAGTTAGTTCCTAGGATGTACCTCTTCGACCGTGGTTTCTTAATGTTTCTAAACATTTTATTTCTACTATCTGCAGACTTTGTTTTGGTCATTGTCTTGTCCCTTATCATCTTCATAAATTCAATATTTTGGAATCCCCTGATTGTGAACGTGGGGAATTGGATGATCTTAATCATTTCTTTTCCTTTAAAATTTCAGACGTCTACTGTCAATAGTTGTTGTTTAAGAATGTGTTTTGTGTAGCAAGCAAATGGATAAAATCGAAATATTTTTCTAGAGGTTCGTGGTGGATCTACTCATCATTTTCGACCATCAGCTTCTAGGTGAGCGAGTTCAAACGTGGCAGCACAAGCACAAGCGACCATCCACGCAGTGGACGCCCAAAAACCGCCATCAACGATGAAATGATCGACAAGATTCATGATATCGTGTTCGCCGATTGCCGATTGAAGCTGAAAGAGCTTTGGCCATATATCCTAAACGAAATTTTGGGCATGGCAGCGCGAACAAAAACGAAATCGGGTGATTGTTTCGGAGGAGTGTCGTCTGGCAAGGATTCAACGCAATCCAAAAGATTTCTTCATTCGTTGCGTAACCACTACATACCGGAGACCGAGACTTTTTCGGGTAAATCAGCTCCGAAGAAAGCAAAGACCGTCCCATGGGCCGAAAATGTTTTGGAATTCCCTCAGCGACTATCTGCAGAAAGGAAGCGATTTATTGGCCCATAGCGACCTTTTCCTATTCCCAAACCTAAAAAAATCGCTGTCAGGAAAGAGATTTGCCTCAAATGAGGAGGTCATCGCCGCTATAGATGATTATTGAGGCTTGAAGAGACTGAAGCACCTTTTAAAAAAGTGTATTGGTCTTCGAAGGGGACTACATCGAAAAATATAAATAAAAAACCACACCAATACCACCTTAAAAAAAAAAAAGGATTTTTCATGTGACAATGTTGGCATTCGTGTAAGATTTTAAACCATTTTATTGTGTTTAACATCTGCACAAATCTCTAACGTTTTTATTAAGTAACTAATCAGTTAAAAAGTTAAAAACAAAAAGCGTGTGCGTCTCAGATAGAATAGAATTTTGTGTAATTGCAGCAACTTCAATTTAGTATATTGAATTAAAATCGGAGCTAATTTGTGTCACTGCCTGTATTAACCTCTCCTGTTGTTTCTTTTGATATTGTTGCATCCATTGCATTGCTTTTCCACTGATTCCACGATTCATCAATTAAGTATACTCACAAAAAAAAAATCTACCTCAATTACATCGAATAATTTCTTTCGTAAATCTGGGCGTATTTCAATGCGACTGGAAAAAATAAATTAAATAGGCAGGACACAAAAAGGAATTTTAAAATTCAGTAACTCGATACACCTGCGACAAAAACCGTTCGAAATCTAGGCGTACCACGTGTTTCCCCCGTTCATTTCCGCATATATAAACAAAATGCGCGAATTTTTTACCTGCAGCTTTTAAATATTTCAACCTGATTCGCGTGTATTTCCCAGATTGCCAACCGTAATAAGCGCTATTCGATAATCTGCGAATGCGAAAACACCTGCCGCTGCAAAATTCGCCGACGAAAGCGATAATTTTAAGCTGTTTCTCTTGGTGTGTGAGGAAATGAAATGTTATTCAAAATGATTATTTTTTTGTACTTTATGTAAATGAGTTTATAACGAGATATTTTTTTTTGGATCCAGATTTATATTTGAATTAATATAAGAATTAAGATGAACCGTATACGTTTTTGCGATTAATTTAGAAGGACCGTTGTGAGGAGAGAAGTGTAGAATGGAATTTAGTCTAACGAAAGCAAAGCTACAGTTTTATCAAATATGAATCTTGTTTGATCGTATACAGAGGTTGAATGTTGATATCTTATTTAGGTTGAAATGTGTGAGATAGGATTTGTCTCCTTAACGTTTCGGTAGATATTTCAAAGGAGGAGCCTCGTTTCTTTTTAAAGTTTTGCCTCAGAACTCCGAATAATAAAAAAAAGATAAACGTGAGGTGAAAATCAATTCTAACAAACGAGCGAGGGGGCGTAATCGGGGAAAAAAAAGGAAGAAGGAAAATAGATATAAAAGCAGGTTAGTATTTTGTGTTCAATTAACGAAAGGGCTGTACCAGCATAACTATCCAACTAGGTAATTAATATGCCTTCATACATAGATGTATCTATCGTAGCGTATGGACAGATAAGTTTCTATCCAAATCGTTGATGATAGATAACAAATAGAAGAGGACCCAATATGGACCCTTGCAGGACACCTCGTTCTCTAAATCTTTTTGCATTCTTTTTTCAATTCTATTCTTGTTTCTTCGATGTATTCGTTTCAAATCGTCTAGCATTAACTAATTTGACAGTGATTAACTGAATATGATAGAAGCTTTGCACTACATAAGTATTTGCGATGCCATCTATCGGAGTTTTTAGTGCATTTCTGTCTACAAAACTTTTAAATTCTGTCGCTACCAAAAAAAAAATCAGATGGGTTTGAATCAGAGAAACGATGCTGTCATTCAGTGCTTCCTTTTCTACAGCTCCACCGGTTTTCAAGTATTCTATTAGGGTATTACTTAATCCGGATATCGTAGTGAGGTGGAGCACTGTCCTGCTGAAACTAAATGCTTCCATTTGTCAAATTGACACTTTACTACTATTACTATGATCCATCTGTCTCCTACTAGGGATGGACTTGTGCCCTTAAACTCTTTAATCTCCAATTGTGCAGGATCTTCCCTGTTGTGGTGTACGTACAGTCATTATTGGTACCTTACGCTCTTGGAAACATCGTGGCTAACGTAGGAACAATTTGATGTCGTAAAAAGTCTAAAGCCTATTTTACATTAATCATATTATGTTTGACAACTTTGTTAGACATCTTTGTAATAAACAAAATTGCATAATAAAACATAAAACTTGATGAAAGTACGAACATCGAACAAATTTAGTTTTATGTTTAAAATTTCTAATAATTTTGAAAAATGTTATGTTATGTGTCCAAAAAATATGATATAATGTAAAACATGCTTAAGTAATGTTCAGCTGTCAAAGTTTGATCAAACAAGAATGGCTGTTAATAGTGTCATGTTTAGTTTTTGTTATACCGGATGATTCAGTAAGGGGGCCTTTCTTATTAAGGCAGATACGAAAAAATGTCACTAAACAAACTAATACGACATTAGCTCAGCTTTCAAAGTTATACCTTAACACGCAATTGTCTGAGATAATACTCATTTTATCATTTGAAAATAACAGACGCGCCCTCTAGCGGCAACATTTCGAACTATTAAATAATTTCCGGATAGTTCTGGTAGCCACATTAGTTATGCAATTGATACAGCCGATCGCCACCCTTACTGAATCACCCGGTACAATATAGAAATTGTAGAATATGTATAGTACCTACAATAGAACGCAAACAAAGAGTACAAAGTCATATACGATCACTACCAACGTAAAAAAAACCACGAGAAACAATAAGAGTAGAAAATAGAACTTAAGGAGGTTGATCACACCAAAATCACTGCTTTCGGACAATTTTTGTTTGAGAGTTTAAGACACTGTATTGTGACTATAGCTGTTTTTCATATAGTTAGTCAAATATTTTGTTACAAAGAAAATATTTCGATTATGAATGTATTGATAAACTTTCTCAATTTAATCATAACCTTATTTCAAATGGGAGAGAATGGGGTCAGTCAGTTATATATCGATGAAAAAAAGCTGTCAATTGACGCGCCAATTGAAACGAAACGATGGCGATTTATCAATAATTTCTCATTCGTTTTTACATATTTTCAAAACAACATTTACAACTACCGTAGGTAGGGTATGTGGTGTCAGTGGAACTGTGCCATTAGAGCACCCACCCAGACACAGTCTGAGCGTTAAACGAAGAGAGAGTACCAACAACTCAACTTAAAATTGATAGAGAACCTATTACTATCTTCTATAGAACATCACCTACGAAACCTTCAACAATAAGAATGGTTCCAATATGAATGCTTCTTTTAGCTATTAAAATCAGTGCGGCTAATTTAGAACACTTATATATCAATATACATATATGTAATTGTTGGATTTTGCTTTGTTAGTTGCTCCAGTCGCTTTGAACGTTCTGCAACCCATAATTAAGACTACACTCATCAAAGTTACATCTTCTATATGACTTGACATTAAGCTGACGCTTTGTTATTGTTCTTTCCAATAGATCAAAATACGAAAATGAAACACACGTTTTTAGATAAAAAAATCATTTTATTTTTCAACACAGTCTCCTTTCAGCTACCTATACACTTTATCCAACGTTTCTCCAATTTTTTTTACCCCTTCCTAAAAATAAGATTTGTCGAGGTCATCAAAATAGGTATCATAATTTCATCGTTGGAGTCAAATCTCTTTCCGTCGAGTCATTTCTTTAGGTTTGGAAACAAGAAATAGTCACAATTTACTAGCCTAATTCATGGATTTTTGCCATGGAAACTGCATATGTGTGGATCCTTGCGCTGTCTTGATGGAAAACTCTTGACCAAATGCGGCCGTTTTTTTTCAAATCCTTATTAAATCGACCCTAATAAGTTGGCATAATATTCGCCATTAATTGTTTTACCCTTTTGAATGTAGTCAATTTGGATTATACCTCGTACCTACATCCAAAAAAAGAGCTCACTATGACTTTATTGGCTGACAAGCCCACCTTGGCCATCTTTAGCCTATTTTGACTGCTGTTTTGCCTCCGGTGGGTCCACGTCTCGTCCACTGTTATGAAACGTCGCAAAATCTCGTCCATATTGCGGTTAAACAACGCCAAACTTACTCCTGTGAAGTTGTCCCACGATTGCGTTTGTGGCCGATTGGGACGCAGCATCAATCTTGCGGAAACCTTTCTCATACCTAATGATATACCTATGGCTTCCACAATCTCTCGCAGTTTCAATCTTCGATCGGCTTAGAGCCTCTATTATCCCAAGGTTGGAGCGATTGTTCCTTTAACCTTTTTATCGCTGGGGTGCGTGGTTCCCAAGCCACGTGAGGTACTGTGGTCAAGTGTTCAGCTCGGGGCTATTGCGCCATCTGCAGGACGCGCCTGGTCGCCACTCGCGGAGGAGGTCCGGATCCAGCTCTGCTAGATGTTAGATTAAGGGGTTCTCCGACCGAGATGCCCTGTCCAACGTTCCTCTGGCCAGTGCCAGCGCATACTCCGTTAGAGTTGGAAGTTGTAGATCCCTATGTATCTGTGCATTGCTTACGAACCAGGGTGCCGAAACAATCATACGCAGCCCCCGGTTCTGCAACACATTCAGACGCCTAATTTGTGACATCCTAGCACTGGACCAAGTTAGAGCTCCGTACGTTAGAGTCGGCCGGAGAAATCAGAAGTTTAATCTTTATACTCAAAGAGCTTTTATAGCAGAGCAGCGGATACAGGACAGCCCTCACTCGTAAGAATTTGGAGATGACGTTCGAGAAGTGTTGCCTAAAAATCAGCTTGGAGTCAAGCGTTATACCCAGGTATGTAACATGGAGTCTCCAAGGTAGATGTTCGCCCTGTATGACAATGGTGGTAGGAGGAGGGATTCGCTTACGCGAGAAACGTAAGGCTTCGCACTTCGAAGGATTGATCTTCAATCTCCATTTTGTAGACCATTCCACGACCTCGTCGACGGTATCCTGCAAACGGCGGCAAATCAGAGCTTCATCGCGCCAAGTTGTAAACAACGCGGTGTCATCTGCGTATATTGCTAGTTTTATATGTGGTGAGCGCGGTATGTCCGAAGTGAATAAAATGAACAAATCAGGTCCCAGAAGGGAGCCCTGAGGAACACCCGCCCGTATAGATCTGGGGGTCGAGAACTCGCCAAGCCTCTTGATCCTAAAAGTCCTACCAGATGGGTAGGACTGAACGAGAGCTGTTAGCTCCGGGTCGATGCTCAGACGCCGCATCTTGAATAACAAGCCGAATAACAAAATGAATGAATAACAAAAACACCGCACCGGTCGAATGCCGCTGCTCCAGAGCATTCCGCGCTCCCTCCGTCAGTCGGAGGAGTTGAAAGTCGGCCGACAAGCCTCTGCGGAAGCCGAACTGCTCATTAGGAAGGTAGTTACCTTCACTGATGGCGTCACGCAACCTTTCAAGAATTATGGCTTTGGCTAGCTTGCATAGATTAGACAGAAGATTTATCGGCCTGTAGCTAGATGGAAGTAGCGGATCTTTACGAGGCTTCTGGAGCATGACAACATCCGCCTGTTTCCAGATGGACGGAAACGTTCTCAGGCTCAGTATGGCACCGAACAAGACGACCAAGGCATCAATGGCACTTTCTGGCAATCGTTTTAATGCGGTGTTGGCGATGCCATCGGCTCCTGGAGCCCTGCCATTCTCCCGGATGCTGATGAGGCGCATGACTTCATCTCGACCCACCACGGGAAGCGGCTCACCACGCTCAACAGAAATACGCGCAACATCGAGGGCAACCTCACGGTGTAAAGGGCCGTATTGAGGTTGACCCTCAACACCAGCGAAGACATTCTCCATATGTTCAGATGAACACCCGAACCTTGTCCTCCGTGGAGTGAACAATACCCGCATCCTCCCGAAGCGGACGCCCCTCTTTTTAAGTGCCCTAGTCAACTTCCACAATGAACCATCGTCCGGAATAACCGAAGAAACCGACTGCCACCATTTATTTTGTTTGTAGGTTCTCAGCTCGTCTCTCAGCCTAGCCGCAAGATGATTGGCGGCACGAATATCACTCGGGTTGACGGTCAGCTGAGCCCTTCTCCTAGCCTGGCGCTTGCACCGTAATAATGTCCTAAGCTCCACTGGTAGCCAGGTATCGATCGGCCAACATCATTTCGTAATTTGAGCGTCCAGAACGTTCGGGATCTTCCGTGCTTGTACGGTCACACCGAAATTCAGTAAATCAGTTTTTTATCATTGAAATTGATGGTGCAGAGTTCTCATAATACTTATCAAGCCTTGGTTTGAGTTTTTTGACGCAGCTTGTTCAAATTTTAACATGAGTCAACTGGTTCTAGTTAAGAGGCGGGAAATTCAAAAAGTCACGGACATAACTTAATAAAACTTTATTTTCCGCTTTTTTATTACAATATGTGTAAACTGACGACACTATTTCAGGTTGTTTGCGCTGTTTAACCTTTCAATATCAAGCTTAAATTTTTCCGTAATTCCCTCGAATTCGATTTATTGCCTAAATCGATTATTTCTCTAGGAAATCTCCACAATCTCGCTTCTTATTAAATTTTCGATATTCCATTCAATCACGAGCATCCTATTATGTAAAATATATTCCTATTTTGTCGATTTTACTAAATTGACATATTTTCTTTTATATAATAAATTGACATTTCCATTAAGTTGTATTAACAATACACAATGGTATCTTATTGTATGCAAGTGTTATATGAACATTATGTCATAAACTTTTATCACTTGTTGCAATATAATTATAATCAATAACCGTTTTATTAATGTTGGTATTTCTACTGGTATTGTAGTTGTACTTGAATTAACACACTGCCGTAACAATTATTGCTGTTAGGGTCAAAATTGAAGTCCACCCTCAAGATCAGTTTTCCATTTTGTTTGATACAAAATTGAATACACTTTCACAAACATTAATGCACTATAAAATACATTTATTTACTAGAGTGACAATTACACTACAGAAGAATTTCTTTACTTCTCAATACATTAAAAAGATAATCTTTAACTTAGAATGTTTAATCTAAGATTACCCCTCAAAAATCACAGCGAACACAGGTATACCAATTACGTGACTTCCGTTAAATGCACCAACATGTATAATTAGATAACATCACATCTAAAAACCATACATCATCTAAATCTATACAACATATACAGAAGAATCGAATTCACAGTGATATCCCACGTGTTACGTTTACTGTTCCCTTGCCAAGGATCAAGTGATAAGTTCCTAATAACACCGCACAGAGACGGATATCGTGTATTGGGTTTCTCCTCATCTTCGCACGCGTTCGCGGGTACCCCTATCGTAAATATCGTCCCATCGTCTTCGGAAGCGGGAAAAAAGTGACACACATGCAATATAACCATATAAACCTCGTTAAACGGCGGCCTCGGCTGGGGATATTTATATTTAATCCTGTGACACCCTATATACCTAGTCTTCGCCCAAATCATCTGTACAGCCCCCTATTCATCTCATCATCCCCACCCAACGGATATTCTATACTAGCGATCAATTCTTCCGTGAAATCGATCTGGAATTTGGACACCGTTTGCTCCAAACAAGCTTTCAACGAGGTTTTAGTAATGTCCGGCACCTGACTATCGAACACTTCCCTTATCGTTATGTAACAAATGGTTTCGCCCACGAGACCGTCCTCAACCTTCCTGCATCTGCTACGCGACGCTTTGCATTGCCTAGCCCAACAGCTCGCCGAATATTCCAATTGGTTACTGTAGCTTAACACGTGCATATCCGATGCTGTAAATCTGTCCAGGTTTTTGTATGGGAAACCGGCTACCGCGACCTGCTGTCTAAACGTATTGTGCGTATGCAGTATTGATAATCTTTCTTTATTCGTGAACGGTAGATCGTCCCCGAAATCGTTACAACCCGGACCGAAATCATCGTGGGCGTATATGCAGCAGATGTTCTTCCTTAAGTTACACTTAATCTTACAGAAATCGGTAGTGTTCTTCACTGCCGTCGCCGTCGAAACTGCCAAAGTAAAAATTTGGATCAGATATAATAATTTCCAATTTTGAGCTTTGTCGAAAAAATACTTTAAATTTGATGTAAACATTTCTGACGTTTGTACATAACATGATATGTATAACATCTGTCAAAAACGAAAAAATTCCAGAAATTGTAGCTTTTAATAGCGACTTCTCGGTGTTTTTTAAGCATTATAAATCGGTCTTTTTGATGTTTTGACGCGCAGAAATGTTCCTAAACAGTTCCATAACGGGCGGGGACTAAATCGTATCTTTACGTAAAAAAACGCTTCTCAGATGGCGCGGAATGTTACATATTGGAATTATATCAAATAAAAATACATTGGTTATCCTATAAACATATTTAAATTCTCTGCTGGCGCCATCTAACGGAATATTCGCGTAATTACCAGGGGTTGGAAACTGTCAAATTGTTGTTGCACACCCTCTTATCTTGGCCGGTAAGTAAACGCGAACAGTCGGTAAGTAGGAGCAACTACTACATCAA
This sequence comes from Holotrichia oblita, assembly GCA_023690525.1. Taxonomy (NCBI): domain Eukaryota; kingdom Metazoa; phylum Arthropoda; class Insecta; order Coleoptera; family Scarabaeidae; genus Holotrichia; species Holotrichia oblita. Next base: position 98,471,321 of record CM043021.1, on the reverse strand, counting down.
CAGTCATTTGTTGACAATTTCTGAAGAGCTCCCACGTTCAACCCTGGCTGCCCACGTTTCTTTGGTGTACATTTATGATCAACATAAGTTACACAGGTTATATTTTTAAAATTTATAAATAAAAAAAAAATATAAAACTTAAAAGCAACGCAAAACAAGAATTTAATAAAATGTTGACAAGAAATGTACACCAAAGAAACGTGGGAGCATGTGGAAGTATTCTTCTCTCTTCGAAAATTGGAAATTGTCAAGAAATGACAACAATGTTGGTGTAGTAGTTGCACCTACTTACCGACTGTTCGCGTTTACTTACCGGCCAAGATAAGAGAGTGTGCAACAATATTAAATGACGTCAATTTGAGAGTCCCCAACCCCTGCTCTCTTGCTGTCAAATAATTAAACATCAATCAATAATCTTAAACTTTCGATAAAAAAAAATTGAGCCACAGCAGCGATTTTAACGCAATCAACCGCCTTCGCTTGAAATTTTTCTATGAGGTTGTCATTTTTGATGGATTACAAAACGTTGACAGGTATTGACAGATCACTTTGAAGCCGCATTTACGCAAAACCATCTTGTGAAAATTTATTACAGAAAACTGTTTTTTTGTCTACTTTTTTGCTCCTCTTATGAAGCTATGATCAACCAATTTCTTTTAGTTTCAAATGGTTTCAAATAATATAAGCTCCCGTACTCAACAGAATGCTATAATGGTTTTAAAACATATTGTGGTGAAAAAAGAATTGTTTTAACAAGTTCTTTACCTTATTACAGTCACTAAAAGTCAAATAAATTAATAAATAAGAACGAAAAATTTCATTTGACTACAAATTTTAGCTACAATAGTGTTTGTACTATCTATTTCTAATGATCTAGGACAATATGCATTTCCTATTGTAAATTGCAAATAAAGTCACATTTACACCATTAAAAAAAACTACTTTATGTCTGTTTTACTGTCCCAGTACTAAGTAGATGACAAAAGGGTTTAAGGACCAACGTCCAACTCTAGCAATGAGAGGGAAGACCTTCGTCTGTCGTATTCAGTGACAAGAACTAATCATATGTGATTATCAAGTTATTTGACAACCTCGCAATATTTTACGTGATTTACGTTGGTGACGTGCTATAACTTATAACTAATATTAACTAATTTGACCGCCATTTATATTTCAGCAAGACACATCAGACTGCATTCAGCCGAACATAAATAGGTGAGCGTTGCTACGTAGCACTCTGCCATGATTGGTAAAATACAAAAAAAAACTCCTAATTATTGACTTCTGCTGAACGAAGCAATTGCTAGGTTGTTATTCGTGGGGTTTGTCAAGTTTTATCGAACATTAATGTCAGATTTATTGTATTTAATATTTAAAATATAAAATGGGATATGTCTTTGACATTAATTTAGTTTTGTAATTAAGGCTGTTATTTTGTCAATAATAATAACCATCTGTCATCAATGTTATTTATTTTTTAGTGGTTGGTATAATTCCACAAAGTACTGTCACAATAGATAAAAACTGTCCCGTTAATTTTTGCTTAAAATACCACAAAAATAAGTAATAATTTTAATTAATTTAAAACAATACATCTACTATAGTAGGCAACTAAATCTACACCTAATAATTACAGATTCCTGCATTATAAATTCCTGTAATTCGTCGAGTTTTCAACTTACGTCATGAGAGAGCAGCACCTACCATGCAATTAAAACACAAAAAAAGAGAAAATGACAACCAAGTTTGAATATGTCTGTGGCGGGCAGCAAGAAATCAATAAATTAAACAAATGTGTCATACGTGTGTACTGTCATTATGTAATTAAACGTATTAACAACCGTCCGAAAGATTATAAAGCTATGTAGCGGGAAGATCACATTTAAAACATGGATCGTGATAGGGAAAAAAGCAGCGTCCAACAGCAAGCAGTAAGTTCTATAATATCTCCCCTATTACATGATTAGTTTCTACATCTGTAATGTTTGTATCGCGAGTTTATTACTTATTACATTTACTGTTGTAGAGCGCGAATGATTCATTCATAGAACAACGAAAAAAAAAAAAAAAAACGAAACTTTCACAAAAATTTGCAATTAATTAAGTGTATCTGTTTATATTGTGTAAGCCACCACTTTATTGTGTTCATTGTGTTGTGTTTCTATATTTTACCCATCGAATAGAAAATGACCAGGGCAGTGAATAATGAATCGGTGCAAGTTATTGTGAGGTGCAGACCGATCAGCGAGAAAGAAGTCGATGCTGAATGCACGAAAGTGGTCAGCGTTTATCCTAAACGGGGTGTCATCGAGGTGGAAAATCCAAAGGCGAAAGCTGATAACGAGAAGAATAAAATATTTACATACGATGGGGTTTACGATTGGAAGTAAGTGCTTTTTATTTCAGTTTAATGTTATTATTCTTAAAATATGATAATATCGGAATCTAAAATTATTTTTTTATAATTTTTTTATGAAGATAACGTGCGAAATTTTAAAATTATATATACAGGGTGGTTCGAAAATAAATAAAATTTGAATAAATGACATCTGTCAAAAATGTCAAAAAAATTGATTAAATCGCAGCCTACTGCTGAAATTAGTTAATATGCGGTATTTAGTATCCTTATATGGTGAAACATGTTTCTGTGAGAGAAGATAAATGTATAAATTACGTCATTTTTACCATATGTTTGGGTATAAAATCTTTTTTTTTTTTTTTGTTTTGTAATTTTATGCGCTTCAATATAAAGATTAAATATAACGATTACAAAACATCTTTATTAGAAAATAATTGCGTGCAATACACTCTAATGGGTTAAATTGATATGTAAATTGATAATAATTGATGATACAAGATCCATATCTAAATAATCTAGATAAGAGCAGACGATGTCGTTATTTATTGTGTAGAACAATCGAATTTTTTTTTTGACATATTTTTATAAATCGCGAAGATAAACAGCGATGAGGTAATCGATTAAATTACCTCAAAATTTAAACGCCAAGATACCTTAAATGTTGTATTAATGATAAATATTCAAGGCATAGTTTCCTGTGCGGCCAAAAATTGCGCCCAAAATTCTACACAATAGTATCTCCGGTAGTACTCCTTTATTAGGGGAAATTTAAATTGGCATTGAAATGAAACTTAAATAGTGGATACGTGAGGCAACACTATGCAAGGCTGGCAAAACTACTTCTAACCTTGGGGTCTAAAATAGAATCTTAGATAAACATTTTAAGTAAATAAAATTACGTGCTTTATTAGAAATTCTACTGTTATATTGCGTTTACGTTTTTTTACTAATTAAAACGATATACAGGGTGATTTTCCTTTTTTAAATCTGTTCCAGTTCGACGCAACAGAGTGTGTACGATGAGACTGTTAGGCCGTTGGTCGCTTCTGTACTGGAAGGGTACAATGGTTGCGTTTTCGCGTACGGACAAACTGGGACGGGGAAAACGTTCACGATGGAAGGCGAAGACGACGATGATAATCGCGGTATCATCCCCAGGGCTTTCGAACAGATTTGGTCGCATATTAATCGGACGACGGGCGTTGAGTTTCTAGTCTCCGTAAGATATTTAGAGATATACATGGAAGAAATCAGGTAAGTTGTGCTGAAATTATCCCCAAATAAACGTTTTACTATTTTATTTTTTTTTTTTTTGCGTAAGTTTGACCCATATTTTATTTATAAATTTGCGAGAAAATCAATCTTCTACATCAATTTCAGCTCATCAGTTCAATTATGTTTCTCTTGGTGCAACTACATTCGAACAATTCTGTATGAGATGCCACCGATCTAATCTTGCTGAAAGTAGTGTAGGAGTGCCTCAGGGTCCGATCCTGGGACCAGTGTTGTTTCTCGCGTACATTAGCGATCTAGTGACACATTAATAGTTCTCAGTGGACTGAATCATGATAGTCTAACAAAATATGAACATAAAGTACAGGATTATAATAATAATTATTATTATTATTATTATTATTGAATATGTTTTTTGTATCGGGCATACAATTCTGCATCAAAACTTACTAAGACACCCTATGTCAAAAATCAGCCGTTTTGAGTTATTCAATTTTTTTCAAATATAGGGCCAATTGCAACGTTATGTTCAAAAATCTGTATTTCTGAAGGAATTGCAGCTCAAGACCTCATATTTGGCATGTTATTAACCCAAATAGCATACATCAAATTTACGTCCTAAAATTTATTATAATTTATACAGGGTCGTTCAAAATTAACGTTCATTTCAACCAACTACGTCGATAAGTCACTTTTTTTTTAATGGAACGCCCTATATATTATTGCATTTTTGAATACACTTAATAATTCTCTATCATTCCTTATTAGACATATTAGCTTGTATTCTTTACGGTTTCCGAGTTATAAGTACTTTTCTGGTGAAAGTCCGAAAAATACGCTTTTTAATGCATTTAAACTCTTAGTAATCCTTGAATGCCAAAATAATTGATATTGTATTTGTACTATAAATACGCATAGATTATTCAAAAATGCAATAATATATAGGACGTTCCATTAAAAAAAAAAAGTTACTTTTATCGAAAGTAATCTTGGTTGAAATGAACGTTAATTTTGGACGACCCTGTATAAACTATTATAAATTTTAGGACGTAAATTTGATGTATGCAATTTCGGCTAATAACATACCAAATATGGGGTCTTTAGCTGCAATGTCTTCAAAAATACAGAATTTTGAATGAAACGTTGCAATTTTGGTCCTATATTTGAAAAAAATTGAATAACTCAAAAACGTCTGATTTTTTACATAAGGTGTTTTAGTAAGTTTTTTGATGCAGAATTGTATGTCCAATTCAAAAAAACTCATAAAAAATATACCGTGCGATTTAAATTAAGAAAATTAACGTCAACTTCCGGTAAACCGGAAGTGGCACAATGGCGCAAATAATTTTTCTGACGAGCCCAGATGATATCGGTTATAACTACAAGTTTTCAGAAATGTTGAATTTCAAGAACGTCAAAAAGTTCTAACGAAGGTGATGACATTCCATATACAGGGTGTTTCCTAATTGAATGTCAATATTTTAGGGGACGTTTTTTTTTGGTCCATTTTAAGAAGAAAACTTCATATGAACGTACGACCTCTTTAACTTTTGAGATACAGGGTGGTAAAGTTTTCAAAAATAAATAGTTTTTCATTAATTCCTGTAATACTACTTTAGATATTTTAATGAAATGTGGTATACGTGTACTATGTATCAAGAGGCATTATTGAGTGAACCGCATTTTTTTTTTAATTCCACCAGTGGCGTTCGTACGGAATTTCAGCTACCTATTTTGATAGACGTTCAGGTCATACGTTCATGTGAAGTTTTCTTTTTAAAATGGACCAAAAAATCGTCCGGGAGAATTGTTATTAAGGTTCACAGTGGCGGCTCGTGGTAAAAATTTTAAGGTGTTCTGCAATTTTTGAAAAAAAAAATTATCTTGTAAGGGAGTTGTCTCCCATCGATTTTATCGTCCTTTCTCCGCCTTCCGTATTGAAATATTGGATTTCTAGAACGATTGTCAATTGCCACACAAGAAAAATAAGAGTCACGCACTAAGCACTACTTCGCTAACAAAAAATTATTTCTTATAAGTTAAGTCTGTTCGATGTTATTTTCGGTTCGCAAAAAATAAGAGTCTCTATAGGCACTATTTATCTAACAAAGTATTTCTTATAAATTAAGTCTATTCTACGTTCTTTTCGGTTCACAAATGTTATAATCACTGTATCATTAAAATTGTCTATTTCGGAGATATTTTTCTTTTTCAATAGATAGCATAGAGCTGTTAAAAAAAAATTCTTAAATGTCCCGCATTTTCTCACTGCACATTCGTTAGAATTCGTCTGCTTGTCGGTGACAATCGACATGCACCTGCCGCCATTATTCTGCTTATATTTTAGAGCTGTTTTAGAGTTCTTCATTGCATTGTAGTTTTTAGCAGTTCTGTTCGGATTTTAAAAGTCTTTCTAATGAATGAATTCTATACAGGGTTTCCACGGCCATAGGGGACATAGGGAGAATACATATAAAATCGGTTTTCGGTGAATATTATCTCCCTAATACTACTTCATTCAAAATTAAGGACCGCATATTATAACTGGGTTAACAATGAACATCTCCACAATCATAGTACAAAGAAAGTCATTTTAATAAAGCCAAAAAATTATTATTTTCAAATCTATTGTACGTGAATTCCTAATAAGGCTTTTAATACGTGAGTTAGTGCAAGCGTCCATGGCGCAATGGTTCGCGCGACGGCCTAATAACGCAAATGCGCGGATTGTTTAGGGTTCGAATCCCGGCAGATTAGTTTTATTTTTTATTTTTTATCTCCAACAATAATGCTACAAATTTAATAACACTAGAAAAATTAAAGATTTTGAAGACTATAAAATCGATTTTTTGAGGATTAAGGTACCTAAATAATGAATAATTTTTACAATAACAAAAATGATCACGTGCTATTATTCGATTTTTAATTGTTACTAACGACGAATCATTTGTCAAAATAAACAACAAAACTTAATCAAGATTTAAAAAAAATAAAATCATTTCTCGGATTCGAACCCCAAACAATCTGTGCCTTAAGTTATTAAGGCGTCGCGTGAACGTCTGCGCCACGGCCATTTGCACTAACTAACGTGTTAAAAGCCTTATTAGGAATTCACGTACAATAGGTTTAAAAATAATAATTTTTTTTGCTTTATTAAAATGAGATTCTTTGTACTATGATTGTGGAAATGTTCATTGTTAACCCAGTTATAATATTCGGCACTTAAATTTGGATGAAGTAGTATTAGGGAGATAATATTCACCGAAAACCGATTTTACATGTATTTTCCTTATGTCCCACTCGACCGTGGAAACCCTGTATATCGCCTAAATTGAGTTCTCTGTTTTCGCATAAGAGAATTGTCAATTTTTGGTGATATGTAGAATTATAGGTATACGGAATTCCACAGATTCATTATAGAAGTACAGAAATTTATATTTAAACTACCCGCGCACCCGAGATCATTTTAATGAAACCTGTATTATAGAGTTCTTTGCATGGGTTACTTTTTCTACAAGTTGTATAGATGGGGCTTTAGAATGTTCCTTTTCTGTTCAATGTAGTGTCGTTTTTATCTATCTTTTGCCTATGCGCTGGAGAAAATGCGGCGAACTATCCTATTAAAATCACGGCTTAGTTTTAGACCGTCAAGGGGGAGAAGTGTGCAGCACGGGTGTTTGAAAGAGCTCGCAGAGCACGTTCGTGTGGCCCAGCATATAAAATATCAACGATCGCGCGAAATAGGTTCGTTATTCCACTGGTGGACTTTATTTACGCTTTACGCTTAGCCGGCAATTGGTTTATTTCAAGGTGTGGCTTGTGTTCGCAGTTTTTTTATCATTATGACAATGCGAATGCCTCACAAAATATATTATAAATTTTATATTTGATAAAAGGAAGGAAATATTTTAGTTAAATAGAAGATTTTTTGGGAGCTCTGCAGCACTGCAGCGCTTATGTACTAGCCGCCACTGAAGGTTCATAAAAGCTGTAAAAGCCTCAGTCTCGGAGGTGTAATCCAAATAGAATGTGTTATGCTGGTGTTTGTTAAGTTTGTTCAAAAAAGGATTTATATTGTTAGTTACTTACAAATTCGTCCTTATTATTTGAGGTATGGTCGCGTAAAAAATTTATTCGATTCTTCAGAGGATATTTGGACCTGGTCCTTATTCCGAGTTTTACGGTTTAAATTGGTATTTATAATTCTCCAAGCGGTTTTAGACTTGTTTTCAGCATGTTTGATGTAATCATTATTGAAGTTTTTCTTTGCAAAGTTTAAACGTGTGTAATACTCATTCATATATTTATATATATTAGTTTGTAGCTTTAAAGATTACTTCTTAAGCATCAACTGTCTTTTTCATTTTCTTTAACTCCTTTGTGTGCCAAATCGGCATCCTGATTGCATTGTTTTGTTTCACACATCTTAATGAAAAGCCTAATAAATTCTGAAGAATATTCGGAACATATCAGAAGCTGTGTTTTGTTGAAACTAGAACTGATTTAACGTCTATTTTCAAGGAACAATGATCCGATAACATATCAAGAACTCGTGCATTTAGTAACGAATCCTGAATATTAGAAAAGCAATTATCGATACAAGTAGCGCTATTTTTTGTAATTCCTGTTGGTTGATTTATCTTTCTACTAAATCGGTTTATACATATATGTTCCCTCTGGCCAACAGTTTGGGTCCTTTAGCTCTTGTATTTGTGCCATGGGAACCCCTACCCTAAAAGTCTTCGTACAGTCAGACTATTAACGGTCTCTTCAAATTTATTTTTGTGAATGATTTTGGGACTAACGTTTCGTTTTGTGTTGGCAAGTTCTCAGCTAAGGTGACTTAGTAATAATAGTGTGGAGTCACAGCGATGCTGATCTACTATAAAATTCTCTTCTACATGTGGGATTCCCCAATTAAACATTGCTGATTGTTTTCTAATCTTGCAATTTGGATTTATTTTTGTAAATCTTCATCGTATTGCTCTGTAGTTTTTTTTTACATTAACTTGGAAATATTCCTAAAAAAGTGCACTGTTTGTTTTAATGCGAAAAAGATGTTTCAGAAACTAAAATTATCGAAAGGGACGTTCCAAAACTCACATTGTTGCATCAGGTTTGAAAATATTTTGCCAATTTCTTTAAATATAGCTTCGTATTTCCCATTGACTATAATATAATAGTAATTATTACTGGTTATTAAGCCTAAAATTTACGACATAAAATTCTAATTGATTTAGTCATTTTTTCATACAGCATAAATTTCAATTTTCGACCAAATCGTCTTATAATTTTGTGCTCTCTGCTCTCCTTCTATGATTTCTCGTAATTATTTGAATTTATTGCGTTCATACCGTAGAGAAATTAGCAGTAAAAGAGTACCAACTTAACATATTAAAATACGAAACATGATTACAGCGCACCATTAGTAGAGTGTGGTACTAATTTCCAATAGCGCCATATTTAAATTAGATTTGAATGCTATACGTTTTGAATTAGGATTTCGTATTCTTTTTAAATCCAGATAAAAATGCGATAATTGATCGTTTGTGTAACATATTTACGCAACTCATTAATACTCGTCTCAAAAAAAATCTAGTCTCTATAATAATAATATTTTTCTTTTAATCTGAAATTTAGAGATCTCTTAAAAGCGAAGAACACGAAACCACTAGAATTACGCGAGATGACCGGTCAAGGCGTCTTCGTCTCCCATCTCCATTCCCAGACGTGTCAGAGCGCTACCGACATGATCCGGGCGATGAAGATCGGCAACCACAACCGAACCACCGGCTCCACCAACATGAACGAGCACAGTTCCAGATCTCACGCCATATTCCAGATCTCGATCGAGATGGCCGAGGCGGAGAAGAAATCCGTCAAAATGGGGAAATTAAATCTGGTGGATTTAGCCGGAAGTGAAAGACAATCGAAAACCGGAGCTACCGGCGAAAGATTGAAGGAAGCTAGTAAAATTAATAAATCCCTATCATCGCTAGGTTAATAATTCAATTTTTATTTTCTTATACCTGTTTTATTTAAAATCGATTATTTTATAGGAAATGTTATTTATGCTTTGGCTGAGAATTCGGCGCACATTCCGTATAGAGATTCCAAATTAACTCGGTTATTGCAAGACTCCCTAGGTGGTAATAGTAAGACGATAATGATCGCTAACGTTGGACCTGCTAGCATGAATTACGAAGAAACGATCATCACTTTGCGTTACGCCTACAGGGCGAAATCTATTAAGAACCAACCGATTAAGAACGAGGACGTTAAAGACGCTAAATTATTAGAATTGCAGCAGGAAATCGAACGACTCAGGCAGTTAATCATGCAGAAAAGTAACGGCAAATTTAACCCGGAAGATCTCAACGGGGAAACGGACGAATTAGAAGCGGAATCCTCGGATAGCGAAGACGACGATGGTAAAGAGAAGGAGAAGAAGGAGAAAGAGAAGCAATTAGAATTGAGCAAGATGGAGATCGACGAGTTGGGGAAGAAATTGCGCAGTTTGGAGAAGCAGATGGTCCACGGTGGGAAGAATATTATCGATAGCGTTAACGAGAACGAGATCAGGTTGGAGCAGCAGAGGGCGGAGATCGCCGCTAGGAAGAAGCGCGAGATTGAGATGCAACAGCAGCTGGAATTGGAGGAGGAATCGTGTCTGGAGTTGAAGCAGGTTTTTGCGAATCTTCAACAGGAAGTTGAATTTAAACGGGAAAAACTGAAGAGGCTTCATACCAAATTGCAATCTATACGGCAGGAAATTAAGGATAATCACGTTGAGTACCTGAAGGAACGGCAAGAGCTGGCCGATTCGAACGATGAAGCCGCCATGTAAGTATAAAAGGAGTGGGGTGGAGTGAAAGCACTGCTTTATCAATGTCGGTCGTATTTTTTTTTGATCATAAACAACAAATTCATTTTTGGGGTGGGTTGGGTAGCTTTTGTGTGTTATGTTAAAATGGCCCCGTGACAGCATTATATCGCCTTTATAATATTGTGACAGCATTGTGTCGCCTTTATAATACTGTGGCAGCATTATATCGCCTTTATAATATTGTGACAGCATTATATCACTTTTATAATATTGTGACACCATTATATTGCTTTTATAATGCTCCGCTGTTAATCATTTTCAACGTTTAGGCATAAGATACCGAGCGAATAGTGTGACTCACCCTGTATGATATGCAAGTTTCATTCTAATCCGAGATTTCTTAGGAATCTACGGCAAAAATTCTTAATCATCGACAATTTCGTACCTGCCGAGGAAAGATCTCGCCTAATCAATTTAGCCCAATTCGACGAGAACACCGACAACTGGCTGTTGAAGAAGGAGAAACGGTTCTTCCGACCCGGAGATAGACCGGTGGCGCACGATTATAGGAGACCGATTTCGGATTACGCCATAACTCACGCTATACCATCTTCAGGGATGCGATATCGTGTAATTATCCCTTCCACTCTCCATATTATGTAGTTATCATAATAATGATGTAATTCTATTTTAAAGGCGGAGAATGTGTTAGACTTGAAGCTCGACATGCCAATCAGGACTACGCAAGATTACGTTAGACCAACGATATGTCCACAAGTAAAAGCGGCTGTGAAAAATGTCATTAAACAGGATACGGAAAACAATAGGATCGTAGTTAAGTTAGCACCGCATGGTTTTTCTATGCGAGGTATCTCGAAAACTGAATTGGAAGGGAGGTATAATAAAGCTTCCAGGAATACAATCGAGGTGCATAATAATTACAGGTAAGTTCCTGCCTGCGGTTAGAAAGGGATGTTCCGATTTATTTATTAATTAATTTTAGGGTTCGACAAATACCGAAATCAGCTAAACCGGTTTATTGAATTTCCTCTCTTTCGCAGGCTACGATGATATAAACAGTTACCGATATTAAATTTAATTAACACGTAAAACAGAGTACGTAGGAGATTAATCACTATTTATGTGAAATTATTTTCCAGTATTACGTTGAGGCATTTTCTACTTTTTAATATGATAATTAACATGAATGTTCCAGTATTTCGATGTTAGCTTTAACTGCGAGAAGTATTTATTATATATTTCAAGTTACGTTTAATGTTTAGATAGCACAAAAAATTTTGAGTGATATTGTATCGATGTGTCACTGTGTTACTAGTCTTGTTATAATTTTTTTTATATACATATATTTATATATATAAACGTATAGAGATTATTATAATTTGTTTTGTGATATTTCTACAATTTCTAGTATAATAAGTAATTTTATTTTTTATTTATTTAGTTTAGCTATGAGACGATGTGCCTGTTGTGCACAGCTGTTTTTTTTTTTGTTTATTTGTTTATTGTATAAACTTGAATTGATATTACGATTAAAAGAAGACTTAAATAGCTCTGGCGTTTGTTTGTTGTTATGTTTTAATTTTAGGCGACCTGATGAGAAAGGTGATAAGGTGTCCTTCAATATTCCCTATTTCCCAGACCTCCACAATCATCCTAACATCACTCGAAATGAAACCAACGGTTGGTTTAGTCTTGTAAGGAAATACTCGAAACATAATCTGTAATTATATTTTATAAGAGAAATATACAATACGATTTTGTTTTTATTTTATTTATTGCTGTTATAATAAAACAAAAAAAGGACCTGTAGTAGCAATGATACTACAATCCCATTGCCAAGCAACGAAAAACAAATCTGCAAGAATGATTGTCACATATATTATGGTTCAAATCGTGCTCTCTTACCTCTCCAATCGTTCTTTCTCAGTCTAACACGAAGCCTCAATATCCACAGGAAAACAAATTACAGCAGGTGTCCCGCAAGGATCTCTCCTTGCACCTACTTTATTCTTAAGACACGACCATTTATAGAAATGAGGAAATTTTATGTGTTAGGTTGTAGAGACAAATATAAGCCATTGTCCGAGGGGGTCGAGGTGGAAACAGACTCAATGAGAATAAGTGTGTGGCGGCCCGATTTACGAGCAGGTGCCGTTTGCCGTACGACAGCGTTTTTGTAAGCGAGTTTCGTCTCCCCTGGAGCGATTCAACGCTATATCTTGGTGCTACGCTGGACTAGCGACTTACATTGAACCAACATGCATCGCAAACACTCATATGAAGTACAACAAAACAGAATTATCAAAGGAGCCCTATGATTTTGTAGGAAACGCTCAGCTACGATCCATCCTCTATCTCTCGTCGTTAAAGGATCATTTGATAGCGTTAGCTAGGAAGATACTGAGTAGGACAAGCACCTCAACCAACCCTTTGATAGCCCACCTTTTAGAACTCGACCCAGATCAACCACCCCCTAGAGTAAAAGCCAGAAGAACAACTTTACAACAGTGGATAATACGACCCTCACATACTCTAATAATCCATAAGCCTTGAAGACCCTTTCATTGAAAATAGAGGGTTTAGGGTGGGTTTATCAATGTGAGAATAAAAGTGTTAGTTAAGTAACTTGCAGATAAAATTTAGCGACTACAATGCTTTATCTTTTTTTTTTTTTTTTTAAAAATTACATATTCGTTTTCTCGAAAGTTTCCTTACTCCAATATGTGGTGGGTGCTTAGTTGCAGTGACTCCGTAAACTGTATCGCTTGTCTGGCTATCACTGCAACTCTCGCGGTGTAGTTTTTGTGTGTGTATGTTGTGTTCAATGGCTTTGTGACAGCATCATATCGCCTTTTTATGATGCCGCGCTGTTAATCACTTTTTGCTCCCAACAGCGAATGGCAAGTCGATCCAGGATTAAACTCTCTGAAAAAAAATCACCGTCCCTCCAGAGAATTGAACCCCGGCACCTATCGTCCTCTCACAACAATAGTCAGCCGCCTAACCACTGCGGCCATCGACCCGTCTTGCAGATAACTTCTATTTAACACTCAATCAATTTATCTGCAAGTTAATTTATTTATCCTCACATTGATAAACCCACCCTTAAAGGATCCATAATTCAACCCTAGGAAAAAAAAGTAAGACCACCGATAAACTGCTGCTGACAAAGTATATTCTTGAATAAATTGATTAGTAGAAAAATAACTGGAATTGAAAGATAAAACCATAAATGTCGTAAAATATTAATTAAAATTCCTAAAATGTTATGTATATAATTTTCCCTACCCCTGTATTGCTTTCACTATGGGCGACCTCTTTTGTATTTCTCAAATATTAATCAATTGATTTTTTATGGAATTGTCATTTCTCCCTAGATTAAGGATATCGCACTAAATCAATATCATCAATTTTCGAAATATATACACGTTGAACAAAGTCAAGTGAAGGGTTTAGAATCATTTAAAATTTTCAGTTATTGTAACGTCACCAATCAGAGATAAAATTTAGAGATGAGCCACTGCAATACCAAACAGCTGAAACCGTATTTTTTATCGCCATCTACACGATATGAAGAAACTAATTTTAGGAAAAAAAAAGTAAGACCGCTAATTTCAAATTAATATAAATTTAAAAAAATCCATTGTATATTAGTGTTCCTACCCCTGTATTGCCAATTCACTCATAAAACAGTAAATTTATTGTCATTTCTTTCATTTTTATCAACGTATTGTTGAACAAAGTGTTTGTCTGTAAATTTACAATTTTATTGAGTGAATTGAAAGAGAAACCAACAGATATACAGTCGAAACAATACCATATAAAAATAGATGATTATAAATATAAAGGAAAAATGTTATACAAAACCTATTATATTATTATTAATACTATTATTATTTTTTATTTAAACAACGAAAAGTGATAGTATTAACAAAAATCTATTATTAAGATTATTACTACTACAATTAATTCTTTCAAAATTAAATTAATGACAATTTTCAACAAACGCTTTTGATGGTTTGTACTAAAAAATAGAAATAAGATTTTGTTCTTACAAAAGGTTTGCTATTTTAACCTAAACTAGGAAATATCTTTATTTGTATTGAACTACTACTGCTAATAAAACTATAATAAACTAAAAGATGTTTAAACTGGGATATAAGAACAGTTATAGAAAAACAAGCCAAGCGCTCAAACGAAAAAATAAACAAGCAACTGAAATATGGCGTTCATCTTGGGAGTCTTGCTCCTGGCCGAATCTCGACCGATTTCCTATATATTCTGCTTACTGTAAATTCCAAATTCATCTGCTACACTTCTCATCGACCATCTTTCTCTTCGACCATTTAGCGCCAACTCTATTAACGGAATTGAAAAACCTAAACGTGGTTTGACATTGGACAAAGAAAATTTACTCATTCATTGTTTTAGCCACAACTAAAATTGAGCAATCATAAGACGTGAACCAACTTACATATAAATTGTTTTGACAGATTCTATAAAGGTTATGTATACTACGTTAGTAATCTACAAATATGCTGGAAACCCGATGAAAACCGGAGGTAATAAATGCAATAGAGGAAATAACAACAAAATGACAGCAAATGGAAATAACCAAATGACAGAAAGCACATCCTTGTTCAGTGTAGTTAACTGTAGAATGTAAAAATCAAGCAAATCAGGCATTTTTTACTACCACTACATTTCATTAGAGAATGCTCGCATTGTAATTAAGTGCTTAAGTTCCAACCAAATAAATTCTGTGCCACAAATGTGTATCGTAGTGAAATAGCATTATTTAGTTACTTTTTAAAATATAAAGTACATACCATCTTAAAATGCCAACGAATTTGAAAAGTGCTTTTGTAAACTTGAACTTAATCGAATAAAAACTCATCAATCGAAAAAAACATCAAATAAATTAATCTAAATGATAAAAGGATGGAAAAATGACGGGGTGTGCTTTGCTTTTACTGTTAGCGACATCTTTTAGATTTTCTGAATATTAACCTTTTGCTAGTACTGTCATTTTTCATTTGATGCACTCACACTTCAGTGTTCCCAATCTTAGAATTGGGAAATGAAATAAAAGCAATTTAAACTAATAAACTTAAATAATTGTCGTAAAAAAACTCTTTTTGATATAAATATGTATTGAATACATTATTACTTACTTGACCAGAGAAATTATCATCTGTCAAATAATCATAATTGACGTAATATTTTAGATTTGACAAAAATGCCATCGAAATATGTAATTGACATTCAAACAGTATTGATACCCCTTTTCTTATTTTTGATAACTTTTATTTGAAAAAAGAAGCAACAAAAATGGATGCTATGCTACAAAAACGTTGCGCCAAATACATCTACGTCGTTCCCGAAGGTTTAAGAGAATTGATGAGCGATATCTCACGAGAAGTAAGTCCATATAATAGCACCTCAGCATTCACGCAAAAATCTCAATCTTCCGATCAATAGGTGATTCGTAGCCAACCTACACATATCTACACTTTCATCGCGGATTATTTAGACGCTTTAATGATAACAAGAGAAAACGCAAGAGGTATAATTTTCCCCAAACGAATCTAATAGCATCATTTGTATATCATCCTAGATTTTCAGTTGCTGCGCGTTTGGTCGATAGCATCATCAGAATCGGTACAACCACCGTTGAATTGTTATTGGAAACTGGTTTGACTAAACAAGCCGCTGATAGGATGGCGGCAATTATCCAGAACGCTTTTAAACAGTACATGGCGTCTAAGAAAAATGCGCCTTCACAGCGTAAGTTTTACCTATCTATTATAGAGATTTTGATTTAGATAATTAATTTCGTACAGTTGGTACGGAATTGGCCGTTAGTATAGAAGGCGAAGGCGACGAATTAGGGGAAGAACAAGAGATGGTCGCTACTATTATGGAAGAATACGGCGAACGTATTGAAAATGAAGAAGCTGCCGCTAGAATCGTTCAAAACGCGTTCAGAATGTTCAAAGCTAGACACGATAAAGAGAAACAGATGCTATCAGGAATAATAGATTGGAGAGTGGCCGCTAGGAGCGCTATTTACCTCTATAGAAAGTCCGGTGTAACATACGAAGAAGCAAATAAAGCTGCTACCTTGATTAAAGCCGCCTATAAAGGCTATTACACCAGGAGGATTATGAAACGATTATTAGAGGAAGGTAAAATGTTTTACGTTGATCGATCTGACAGCGTGGACTTTGAAGAGGAGGAAGAATACGAACTGGAGCCTCGCGACACCGCAGATTGGGAAGATTATTTAAAGATTGACGCAACCGCTGAAGAGTTAGGGATATGAAAAGATATTCGCTTTCGCTTCTAAATAATTAAATTTCAGAGCAACAGCGGAGGAGACGGAAGGTGGATTGACCACCACAGATATGGCGGAGACTTTGATCGATAGCGCGATCACAGATTTACCTACAGAAAGTGAACCGGATCAAGCCACGGCTACAAGTTTGACTGAAGGTGTAGGTGCCGATCAAACCTACGCCGATGACATGGATATGGGTAAGATTCTGTTAAAAAAAAAAAAAAAACAAATCTTATATTTGTAGTTAATCGGGAATTATTTGAGCAGAAACTGCAGATTATTTACGCTTAACAATGGGAGAAGATGGGTTTGAAGATAGTACGTTAGCAGGTAGGATATGCTAGGTGAGAAATTTTAAATGAAGGAGGTAATTCTAACATAACCTAACATTTTGCTGTCAAATAATTAAAGTAGGGATTTTGGAGCTACCAACCTTCTTCAGTTGAAATTGCTAACGTTGTATAAACGATTGTTTTGAGAGGTATTAACGTGAAGCAGTTGTGCTTATCATCAGTTCATCAGAGCCTCACATCTATAGTGTAATTGAAGAGGTCGTATAATGCTTCAAGTTTAATTATCTCTCTATCTCATGAGATGAGCCAGCAATTTAAAAATTAATAATTTGTATTGTAGGTATCCTTACCACAGGAGAACGAAGCAGTTTAGAAGGTGGTAACATCACTGAAGGTAAAAAAATTTAACAGTTAGGGGAGACTGCTCCACAATCACACACACAAAAATGATACTAAATTACAAAATAAGCAGTTTTTCAGGTTTTTAAGGTTGCTAACTATCTAATGTAACAACAGTAATTGTTTGAAAAAAAACCTGTTCCAGAATTGGACAAAACTAAAGTATGATTAGGCAAATCATGTTTATTTGATTTCTGCTGATAATTTTGTGTAAAAACGAAAGCCTTCTCATATTTTGATTCTTTGTTTTCAGCTCCAATTTCCTGATTTTCTCTTCTAAAACAATTTTGCAGGTGTTTCAGTGGTAATTATAATTCTATCTTCTTCTCTGGTGTTGCGTTTTGTACTTCTCTCTCTTCTGGAGGAAAAAAACTTTAGATTCTTGTGGGGACATCCATTTCTTTTCGCTGTTACCAAAACAGTCTTCGTCAGGGGGAGGAGGGAGGGGGGGTGTATATACAGTATGTTGCATATATTTAGAATATGTTGGAAGTTCATCACTTCTTTGTGTTTCTAATTTCTGAAATGGAATTCCAAGATGCTCAAAATGCCATGTCCGTTTGGCTATATTGCAAAAAGACATAAAGAAATGTAAACAGAGACATCCAAGCACGGAAACTTGTTGAATTGACAAACTCCTATCATGATTATCTATTATTAGGATGGGTAGGTTGTCTAATGTTAGCTAATTTATGTATTTTTGATAAAATGCTTATTCATCCTAATAGGGCTCCGGCTATCATTCTTCAGATCGTCAAATATGTTTCTGTATTGATCAGTTCTCTAGTTGGATTTTAATTTTTGATCGCCGTCTTCACTTTCACCCCTCCCTCCCCCCTCCCGCGTACTTAATTCCTTCATAATTAAGCTTCTTCCCAGCAAACATTAGTATGATGGCCGGCTGCTGGTTTTGTTCCGGCATTAATGGTTCGCTTTTGGCTACAGCAATTTAGCGCCGAACCTGTTGTATATTATCGACCAGTTGCCGTCACAGATTATACACAAAGAATAGATGTCGCGGTCCACGGTCGGCACACGATTGGCAAGTTGCCGCATTTGAATAGCCCGCGTCTCAAATGCCAGCGCCGCATAGCGGTTCATTCTGTTAATTGTGCGACTTTTCTTGTTGTATCTGTTGCGTCATTGCGGTGTGCTACTTCTTACCTTGCTCATTAGAGGGCGACAGGTTGGAATTAGTCCATTGTATGGAGTTTCATACACGTAGGTGGACGGCAAAAGGCGGTGAAATTAGATCTTGCATTCGGAGCGGCGCTGATGAGACCTGGAAGGTCGAAACTACGTCGTCCGCTTCTAATACTTGATCTATTTTTATGCAATTCGATTCCGCAATTCCAACAATATACTACCATGAGTCATAGACATTGTTTACCTATTGTAGAGATATTGAATTTTGTACTTCTAGGGTTGGTTTTAAAGTATAATGCTTTTGAAAGGTTAAGAACCTCTCACCACAGACAGACACAGAGGGTGGTCAAGTGTGATTGGCTAGTACGTTCATGATTGTTTTGTTTACGATACCATTTTTGAGGTTTTCACATGTTAGAGGCACCAGCTGCCGACCGACCATTTGGTTATGAAAGTTCGGCTTATCAGAAGATGCTCACATTCCTCAGGACAAAGAGGGCGAAAACCAAAACAGCTGACCGCCTGTCGGAGGACCGGAGAACCGATGCCCCTCCTCCCCCATTGCTCGCCCTTCTCTCGTTCTTTGTTTCCTATTGAGAATATAATTTTGCACTTCTAGTGTTCTTTTTTATGCTTTTGCACTTAACTCTAAATCACTGGATGTCCGTCTAGTTCATGATTGTAGTCATCCATATCAAAATCCACCATCTGATTTAATTCACCTCCTCGTAGTTCCTGCGACCGTGAATTACAAGATGCCATTCATAGATGGGTGCGAAAACCAGATGACTGCTTTCCACAGATTAATTATAAATCTCTCGTTCTTATCCTATTGAATGAATAGCCACTTGTTATTTTCTTTGCACTTGATTATCAAAATCACTGGATGTCCACAATCCGACTAGTTGCATGACAACAGATTTAATTCACCACTCGTAGTTCCTGCCATCTGAACTCATAATTGGTAAACTCAACTAGATAATTATAAATCTAAGCTTCTTTTTTCTTTTTGATTATCAAATTGGTCCAATCTGGTATCCAACCCTTTGTCTTCTTTAAATTATCCTTTGAACTGATTAGAAATGTAATAAACATTTTTTTTTCATGTAGTTTCATCTTCATAGCGACTAATTCATAATTTAATTTACATAGGAAGTGTAGGGATTTCTTTAATTTAATTTTTACTTCCCGCACGCAAACGCAACCGGGAAATAACGTGTTTTGATCAGCGATTATAAAAAATTTATTGCATATTTGATTGTGGAACACTTCTCTTTGTGTTAACAGCTAACCCTTAACTATTATATAAAAAGAAGTTTAATTTTTCCAAATCTTGTGTTAGAAATGCTAGAAGGACAAGAGACGGAAGTGACCCCACTAGATTTTGACGCACCAGAAACAGGTAATAAAAATTACAAAAACATACCTGATTAAAATGTATTTTTTTAATTTTTAATTCTATCCGCAGATGTTGAAGAACCACCGATTGAATCGGGTGAGTTTCCCTCTCTCTACAGCCCCCTATTAAAGCAATAAAACGTTTAATTTTATTTGTAGTCGTTACAGAACAAACGGAAGATACGACAGTAACTGAGATGACGTCAGGTCCCGAAACAGGTGGTTAAACAGGATTTACTCCATTTTTTTTTAATATTTACATAAATGGTCATTTTTTTTGTAAATAAATAAATAAATTAATTAATTTAAAAAAATAAAAAAATATATTTGTTAATTTTAACAAAATTCAAGCGGGATTTTCAAGCAATCCTTTCAAAAATAAATTCCCAGTCGATAATTGTTCATTTCTTAAAGTTTCCATTTCACTCAAGATTTCTTCATCGGTCATTTTAGTCTCATCAATCGTTTGGATCTTTTTCAAGACGTTAGTGATTAATTCATCGCCATCCTTAAACAAAAAATTACTATAATCGTGTTGATATTGTTAATATAATAAAAATTTACATCGATTGCTTTCCTCTTCAAGCTAAACTCGAAATCGTTGATATATTTCATTCCGTTAGCGAATTCTAGTTTCCTCTGGTGTTCTTCCGCTTCCTGTTAAGAAAAAAAAAAATATATAAAATTATAAAATTGCAAGATGTTATTGTCGACATACCTCGAGAACGTCAGCGGGGAATTTTGCAATTCTCGCGCAATGTATGCCGTAGCTTTTATCACAAGGACCTTTTCTAATTTGATACAAGGGTGTTAACGTGTCTTTGGTAACTACAGCTGAGACGTGGAAATTTTGCACTTCGGGGAATTTAGTAGCGATGCTGGTTATCTCGTGGAAATGAGTCGCAAATAGTGAAAACGATTTAAGCTCCTTAACAAGATATCTAGAAATAAAATTAAATCAAATTAATAAAAATTATTAATAAAATTCGCAAAATTATACTCGGCGATAGCCCAAGCTATACTGCAACCATCATAAGTCGAAGTACCTCTTCCTAATTCATCAATTATGATTAAAGAATTTGAAGTCGCGTTCCTAACAATCCCAGAGGTTTCGACCATTTCCAACATAAACGTCGATAAACCTTTGAGCTCGCAATCGCTAGCCCCCACCCTGGTTAAAATACAATCCACTAGAGATATCTCAGCTTCATCGCAAGGTACAAAACTCCCTATATGAGCTAGGAAAACGGCGAGAGCGACGCTCCTCATATAAGTGCTTTTACCTCCCATATTAGGACCTGTTATAATACTCAAAGTAGTCTCCCCCTGTTTTAGCTTGATATTATTCGGAATATAAGAGATTCCATCTTGTTTTTCGACGCAAGAATGTCTAACTCGGATCAATTTGAGGATGCCACTACCTTCCGGGAGAATGTTCGGTTTAACGAAAGGAATCGGTGCTGACGTGGCAGCGTGAGCGAAAGCTGTTAGAACATCGACTTGCGCGATCGACATGTTTAAACTTCTTAGGGTATCAGCGTATCCCACTTAAAATTTAAAAAAATATATGTGCAGATATGATTATTATTGATTTTATTGGGGTTGAGGCTACTAACCTGCTACGTCCATTACTTCCTTAACGACATTCTTCTGTAATTCCTCGTAATTAGTACAGATGTCTAAGTAGTCTTCGTTTAATTCCCTCAAACGTTTATCGTTAAATCTGACACCTCCTCGGACGGCCTCCAGGATTTGATATTTCTTCTTCCCTCTGAGCATTTTCTCATCTTTAAGGGTGACTTTGTAGAAGTAACCGAGGCGATCTGTGCATTCTAATTTTATCGTTTTACCGGGATCAACTCCGAGGTCGTGGGCGGCTTCTTTGAACGCTCTTTGGATTTTCTCTTCAACTGCTACCTTTTTATTGTAGAGTTCTGTGGGAGGAAATATCATTGCATTATTCATACCAGCAATTATTCATTATTTATACTGCTCATTATTCATACAGGTCATTGTCCATACTGACCATTATTCATACTGGTCATAATGCACGCACTAAATAATGAACTACAATTTGTGTAATATTTGAATAATTAAGTTCTTCCTTTTCTATTGTAATAAGTTTATGGTGAAAGTTTCTACGTAATAAGACATATATTGGTTAATTTTTGTTTCCTATAAATAACAACGTCCAATGCACCACTGCCTACTTTTCAAGAATAAACTAATATCTGAAATTATTGTCATCATGTCAAAGCTCCTTTGATTCAAACAAATTTTTAATACATTAGGGCCAATTAAAGCACTAAGCATTAATGGTAACCATAGTTGGAGATAAAAAATAAACTATATGACAGTTTAAAATTTCATGGCTACCTTGTTTAATCGCAAAATTCATTTTCCGTCAATTCAAGTATAATTTCCTTCAACGTGTTGCACAAGATTGAATTCGCAAGAAAAAAATCTTTCTAACGGCGTGGAAACCCAACACGATTCCTATAAATATAATAAGAAAATTGATGATGGCCAAAAAGAACCGAAACGTTACAGAGAAATTCTAAATACGTTATTAACTAGAAGATAAAAAGTGGCCTTGAAAATGTGTTCTTAGTTTCTCTCTCCGAGGCAAAATAAAAGTGCTAGGAGTAAAAATATAAAAAAAATCTCGAACGTCATTTGTCGCAAATCTATTTTTTTTTCCTTCAGTTTGTTAACAACTACAGAATTTAGAAGCTTGATTAAAATGGTTTTTGTACCAGTAGTCAAAAATGATAGCATTTTGACACATAATAGAACGCCGAGAAATGTCATTTCTCAATCTCTGTACTAATGAGGTGAATAATGGTCTCCTTATTAACCTAGGTAAATAATGAAAACAAATACCACGCATGCTGTAATCATACAATCGCCGTAGGATGTCAACCGTCAAAATTCTGAATATGTTTTTACAAGGGTTTAAAATTGATTTCGACGTTTATTTGACACTGACAATTAGCAGTCCATTCTCAATTTTTACAGGTATTATACCCTATTCCAAAAAAAGAGACACAAAATTCTGAACAGAGTAAAGCAATAATTACAAGTAAATCTCTAAATAAATACATATACAGGGTGTTGCATAATATATGCGCAGGAGTTCAGCATGTGATAGCTTGTGCAGAAATTAGAAAAAAAGTTTATATCAACTTATTCTCTAAAATGCACCATTTTCGAGGCACAGTGTTGAAAAATTAAAAAAATTCGTTTTTTTTGCAAATATCTCCGGAACCGTTTATCATAACGAAAACAGCTTTTGTAAGCATTTTCTACTCATAATAAGCTAAGTTGTGTGTGAGAAATTTTTTTTTTAATTCATAATTGGTGAAAATTGTGAAGGGGGAGTGGTTGTTTTTCTCCCCAACTTCTACGCCACTGGAAAAAGTACGGTTTTGAGACACCCATTTGAAGCGCCAATGTTTTCTACCCAAAAAAGGTACTCTAAAGTTGACCGCTTTCGAGAAAAATCAACTTTTATGTTGAAAAACATGCTCAATTTTTTGAAATAAAAATTTTATTTTACTAAAACGTTAGAACAAGTAAGAAAAGCTTTTCTATAAACTTTTTTTCTAATTTCTGCACAAGCTATCACATCCTGAAGTCCTGCGCATACATTACGAAACGCCCTGTATATGGGTGGAGCACCACATTCGCCTCGGTTGATGTACAAAAAACGGTAACACATATTTAAAATCGTTTTGTTGGAGGATGTGTAAGACCTGTATAAATAATGACCTGTATGAATAACGACCAGTATAAAAAATGACCAACATATTGTGTTATTAAGTATTAAGTTTATGGTGAAAATTTGTATGTAATGAAACATGTATTGGTTAATTTTTGTTTGGCTTCAAATAAATATGAAGCTATATCCAATGCATTACTGCCTACTTTAATGAAGGATATATTAGGCAAAATTAATATCTCAAATTATTGTCATTTTGTCAAAGCTACCTTGATTTAACCAAATTTGTAGTACATAATGGCCAATTAAAGGCAATTAACCAATTAAATTTGACTTTTACAAAGAAACCACAGTTACCAGTTACCACAGTTCTTGAAATCACACATTCAGAGATGGTTAAGACGATTTTATCACAATAGAAGGCCAAGATGAAGACAATTCCGAATCAATTTGCTCTAAGAAACGGGAGTGTTTGACGGGGACACAAAGCGTAGACTTTGTGAGAGACAACTACGCGATTGGGAGGCACTAGATCGGAGAACGCAAAATCTATTTGGGAGACCCAAAGACATATCTTACTCACTCGGTTAGGGACCTGTATAGATTAGTGGAAGGAACTACCGTGTTAGAGTGGGTGACTTGAATATACAGACGTGACATGATAAGCCTGACGGCTGCAGTGCGGATCTGGTATGGGAGAAAAAAAAAAGAAACCAAATATGATCAAGCACATGGATGATGTAGAGGGGAAGGGGGCGTAAAAAATTAAATTTGGCCAACCAAATATGGTCGGGAACATGCGGGGAATTATCGTACAAGTTTGAGTGCCAAAAAGTGGTACTGATCTTTATTTATTTGGCGATTTAATGGTTAAGTTCAGAATATCTGGTTGCTTTAGCGTCAAATGAGGGGAATTACCTCCGAACAACCCGTAATGCATTTGTTTGTTAGAATTTTGAAGACACGTGGACAAAGCACTGCTCACCAGTTACAAAAAAAAACCTCACAGATTGCAACTCCAAAATTAAATCAAAACGTAGTACATTAAATCTCATCAACGGTTCGTAATGTTGTAATATTGTCTCGATCAATCAGAAAACGTTTAAATGAAGCCAAATTCAAGAGGAGGATCTCACATCTCTCAAACGATTGTACCAACTCAATTTGTAGGCTTTAATTATAATTTAGTTTAAATTTTATTCTCATAAATGAGTTTATTTGAATTTAATTGAGAGCATGATCAACGGCTCGATGACCGCAGTGGTTCGACTATCGTTGTGCGAGGACGATAGGTGCCGGGGTTCGATTCTCTGGAGGGACGGTGACATTTTTTCAGAGAGTTTAATCGCGGATCGACTTGCCATTCGCTGTTGGGAGCAAAGTGATTAACAGCGCGGCATCATAAAAGGCGATGATGCTGTCACAAAGCCATTTGAACACAACATACACACACCAAACTACACCGCGAGAGTTGCAGTGATAGCCAGATAAGTAATACAGCTTACGGAGTCACTGCAACTAAACTAAGCACCCACCACACATTAAAAAAAAAAACGGGTCGATGGCCGCAGTGGTTAGGCGGCTGACTATCGTTGTGAGAGGACGATAGGTGCCGGGGTTCGATTCTCTGGAGGGACGGTGACATTTTTTCAGAGAGTTTAATCGCGGATCGATTTGCCATTCGCTGTTGGGAGCAAAGTGATTAACAGCGCGGCATCATAAAAGGCGATATGATGCTGTCACAAAGTCGTTTGAACACAACATACACACACCGAACTACACCGCGAGAGTTGCAGTGATAGCCAGACAAGTAATACAGCTTACTGAGTCACTGCAACTAAGCACCCACAACAGCAGTTGTGTTTGTTGGAGGTTAGTGTATATTTTATCTGCGGTTGGTGCTAGTTGCAGCGGCATCTTAAGCTGTATAATTTGTCTAACTACCACTGCAACTCTTGTTCTGTAGTTTGCATAATAGAATTTGCATTAAAGGAATATTAAATTTAATTAATTGTTCAAAAATAATGGTTATGACTTTGATAAAACTAAAACTAGAAAGCTGGCTTATGAAATAGCCAACTATCGTCATCATTAAATGCATTCTAGAACTGAGCAGAAACATAAAATAGGAACTGATGAGTCATATTTTTTAAGCGAGAGAAGTCCATGTTTTGGAGTTTTCTGCCCTGATGAAACTGGTGCAGAAATCCAAACGAATAATAGCAACTAAGAGAATCAAACAATTGAATAAAGTTATCAACTATATAGTTCAACTTTAATTAAATTTGGTTAAAAAAAAAACTTACCTTCAAGATCTTTATCGAACGAAGGCTTCACTAGGAATTCACCACGATTAACCAGATCCATATTCAACACCTCTTCAAGCATACACTGATACTTCTCCATATCATCGTAAAAATCCTTAAGCGGATTAACCAAGATCGAATTAATACATTTATTATCGACATTCATCAAAACCTTAATCATCCCAGGCAAACTATTCACCACCTGATAAATCCTATAACAATCCTGCAATCTCCCCTTTTTATTCGATAATTTCTTCGAAAACGGAAGCATATCAGGAGTCCTGGTTAAACAGGACTGTCTCAGCGTCGATCTCAATTCAGCATCTTTAACGATGACTTCGACGATCTCTAATCGATCGGAGATCACGTTTATATCTCGTAAAGGTCGTCTGAACCATTGCTCCATTAATCGGCGACCTTGACTTGTCACGCAGGAATCTAACACTTCGAAAACGCTCTTGAAACTGCTGCGCCCTCTAGCGGCGCCACGCGGTGGGAATAGATGTAAAGCAGAGATGGCAGCACTATCTAACCGAACGTGTCCATGAATATCATCGGTTTTAATATGGAATTGATTAAAATTATTCTCATCCCCGGTTAAATTTAAATATTTAATTGCGGCTTGCAAACTTCCCATAGCATCTAATTGAGTCGTTTCAGTCATTGTGTAACAATTCCTCTGCTGGCCTTCGGTGAAATACAACAACCTATTTAAATCTTGACTGATATCCGAGGAGTTGAACTCCGTCCTTTTAACTTTTATCACGATTATCCCGTTTCTCGTTAATATCGTATTTAAAGCGATTAAATCCGGGGATTCACCGTTGGGAATCAGGCACTCTTTAGGGTTAGTTTGCGCTATAAACGTTTCTAATTCGGTGTAAAATTCGTTATCTGTGAATTCGCATAATGAAAATTTAAATTCGACCGTATTAACTGTAGCTATCGCTAATATCTTGTTTTTAACGGGGTTTACTGCCATTACGCAGCTGTTAACGACGGTGGTGCCGCAATTATCGAATAGGATATCTTCGAATTGAGATAAATTCCCCGGGGAACCTTTATATTCGATTTTCCAATCGTTATTTTTACCTGGTGTCGATCTGATGTAGACATCAACTCTGTATTGTTTAATTAATAATAATTCCCTGATAAATTTTTCGAAGAGGTGTTTATTGAGGATCATATAGCTGAGTTTCGGTAATTCCCCCATGTATTTGATCATGTTACTGCAACCGGGGAGTATTTCCGCTGCTAAAGTCGCATCGTCCGCGTGTACTGTATAGAAATCGTTGTGGTTGAAGAGACTAACTGTAGTTGTCGCTTTCTGAAATTAAGAAAAATTAGTTTTATTAGATTATAAAGGTTGTACTGTATAGTACGCAATTTTTTGTTTTGTTTTGAAGTATGTAGATACATCCGCGTTAGCACATTATTTATTCTTAGTGTGTCATCGATTGTTAATCCTTGAAAGTGAAAGATACTAATTTGTAATCTAGTATAATCGATTTCTTGTAAAATCGTGTTTGTATGCATGCGTATGATGAATCAGTTTGAAGTCATATTTGTTAATACGTTTACGTAATTATAGGGTTTCGTTTTAACCAGTCTTCCTACGCGGATCCTGAACCGAAAAATTGAACCTTGACTTACATGCATAATATAAATATAGTTATGATTGCAATGTTAGTCAAAGGTTGTCTTTAACTGTATAATATGTATGTATTTATGTACAATTTGTCTCCAAATTAATGTCATAACTCTATTGAGGTAATATTCGTCGGAGACCACACCATAGTCCCACTTAAGTAACCTATCAACGTGATATGCATGATTAAATTCAGAAATAAAAAAATAACATTCTAACACTGTATAATCCCAATACGGCTCCTTTAAACGATAAGAAAGCTGAAGATGGCCAGGAAGAATCGAAACGTCATAGACAAATTTCAAATACAGCATTAGCGAACGGGTTTCAATTCTCCGGAGAGACATTTTTTCGGAGAATTGAAAATCCGGATCGACTTACCATTCGCTGTTAGGAGCAAAGTGCTTCGGTTTAGGAAGTCATTGCAACTAAGCACCCACCACAGATTAAAAAAAAAGTCGCCTTCCGAACGTGTTTTTAGATTTTCTCTCCAAGGCAATCTAAAGGTCTTAAAGATAAAAGTAGACAATCACCTTGTTTCGTTTTCAACCTGCCCTTTATTTCCAATAATCAGCAAAATTCGACAACGAATCAGACTGTACAAGAGTAACGAGTAATTGTTTTTTAACTGTACCAATAAAAGGTGACATTTAGCAATGACTTCTAGGACATTTAAATATTAAGCAGTTAATCAAGATAAAACGGCTAGAAGGTGCTCTACAGATTGTTTTTGTTTTTCTTTCCGCTCTGATCAGCTGCCAAATAAAACCATTGCGGCAATAAGTTTGGTAATCGAACTGTGTATCCTACTCAGCTGTCAGAATTTTGCCAAACCCTTCGGATATCGAGTTATGTCTAAAAAAAACCATCCATAGATTGTTTTTGTTTTTCTTTCCGCTCTGGTCAGCTACCAAATAAAACCATTGGGGCAATAAGTTTGGTAATCGAACTGTGTATCCGACTCAGCTTTCAGAATTTTGCCTCACCCTTCGGCTATCGAGTTATGGCTAAAAAAAAACCATCCATAGATTGTTTTTGTTTTTCTCTCCGCTCTGATCAGCTACCAAATAAAACCATTGGGGCAATAAGTTTGGTAATCGAACTGTGTATCCGACTCAGCTGTCAGAATTTTGCCACACCCTTCGGTTATCGAGTTATGGCTAAAAAAAACCCATTCATAGATTGTTTTTGTTTTTCTCTCCGCTCTGATCAGCTACCAAATAAAACCATTGGGGCAATAAGTTTGGTAATCGAACTGTGTATCCGACTCAGCTGTCAGAATTTTGCCACAACCTTCGGCTATCGAGTTATGGCTAAAAAAAAACCATCCATAGATTGTTTTTGTTTTTCTTTCCTCTCTGATCAGCTACCAAATGAATCTACTGACGCAATAAGTTTGTTAATGGAACTGTGTATACTACTCAGTAATCAGAATTTTGCCACGCCCTTCGGCTATCGAGTTATGGCTAAAAAAAAAACCATCCATAGATTGTTTTGTTTTTCTCTCCGCTCTGATCAGCTACCAAATAAAACCATTGGGGCAATAAGTTTGGTAATCGAACTGTGTATCCGACTCAGCTGTCAGAATTTTGCCACACCCTTCGGCTATCGAGTTATGGCTAAAAAAAAACCATCCATAGATTGTTTTTGTTTTTCTTTCCTCTCTGATCAGCTATCAAATGAATCTACTGACGCAATAAGTTTGGTAATGGAACTGTGTATACTACTCAGTCATCAGAATTTTGCCACACCCTTCAGCTATCGAGTTATGGCTAAGAAAAAAACCCATCCACAGATTGTTTGTTTTTCTCTCCGCTCTGATCAGCTACCAAATGAATTTACTCGCGCAATAAGTTTGGCAATAGAACTGTGTATACTACTCAGTCATCAGAATTTTGGCACATCTTTCGGCTATCGAGTTATAGCTAAGAAAAAAAACCATCTACAGATTGTTTTTGTTCCTCTTCTCAACTCCGGTCAGCCGCCCAATGAAATGGCGGCAATTGTTTTACCGATGAGATAAAATTATCGCTTAAAGTATTTTAGTTAATTTTAACTTATTATTGTTTTGAAAACCTGTATGACATGTGTCATTTCATTTATGGGTAAATGAAATGACACATGTCAGATATCAGTCTATGTCATTATCTACTTGTGCGGCACATCATATATTTATAGAAATATGTGGCTAGAAAGTTGTGGATAACTTTAGCTAAATAGAATTGAGAAACAATAACATGAAGTATGCCACGACAGAAAACAAACCAGGTTATTTCCAAACCATGGAAACCAAACAAAAAATATTCCTGAAAGTGATCTGTGTGTAGTCAGAGAAGGACAAAATCGCTAGGAGTCATATTTATATAGTGCCATCGAAAAAAAACATAATTGGTGTAGGCTATGAAAATGCGTTTGATCGTTGCTTTAGCCACTACCACATAATGCCATTTATTATTTGACATTTTATTGTAACCAAATTTATAACCTCAAATTAAATATCAAGGAATAAATGTCATTATGTGAAAGTGGCTAAAGTAACAATCCATTCACATAGCCTACTCTAATTACGATTTTTTTTTATGTGTCTATACTTCGTCCTTGAGGTTGTTTCGATGCTTGAGTATGCGATTTTGACATATTTGTACATTGACATTTACGTCAAAATCACGAGACAGACTCAAGCACGAACTATAAATACGACCCTAAGTCAGTATAAATATTTCTTAATTGTTTAATTTGGAATTTGAATAGTTTTTTTTTTTAGGAGAAATGGAACCAGAATAGAATGAGATGGCAGAACCTCCTAGCAATATTTGAAAGTTCTGCCATGGTGCCTGTTCTGAAGCAAAATCGTCTGGAATGGGAAGATTGTCTCGGTAACAACAACTCAGGAGGAAGAACCGCTAGTTTTAACCGTAGTGGAAGAAACAAAAACAACTTTTAAATCTAATATCTCATCTGAGGAAGACAATGTTAAATAGAAAGTGACAAATGAAGAAATGAGAAGACAAGCAAGCCAGATGGCCGAGAAAGATTTTTTTGAATAAAGAATTATGTTTTAGAATTAAGGAGAAGGAATGTAAGTTAGTTTTGACAACGATTCCACTGAAACGAAGTCAATTTTTAATTTAAATAAGCTAGCTTACCAGTGACTGGCTGTATTTTGTTGTGCTTATCAGATGTTAGATATTATGGTACAACAACCTCCGACAATTACTTCCCAGTTTTAATTTTCCTGAAGCGATTTTTCGGAATTGATTTTGTTTTAGAAACATTTTTTCAACTCTTTTTCTTTTACATTTTGGCACAGCATCTTGTTACTCATCCCTATAAGGTGAATTTTATTTAATAAACGGAATCTGTATGAAACCCCCAGGTGATGTCTGAAACGACTTTTCTCGACAACCTAACAAGTTGGGAGAAAATGGCATACGTGAACATCCAGGTTAAATTCAATGCTGAAGTCTTTTTTTGTTATTGGTCTTCTCGATTGGTGGTTTAGTACAAGATATTTTATTAAATTTGTGAGGAAGCCATTTTATTCTGCCAAGCCATAAGCTATTGATGTTCGATCTTTGCTTTCCATTGTCTTGAAATATAATAAACAAGTATGCACTATATAGACTTGAACTTTAAAAATAGTCCAAATCGACCATGAAGGTTAGGATGTTATATTGTCTTAAAACGAAGAAACAACATCGATTAATGAAGCACGATATTTGATTTAAAGGTTTCAGATTAGAAAAAAAAACATCATTGAGAAGAAAAATGTCATTTTGAAAAATTAAAAACTTAAATTGGTTCATCGTCCTGACTGTCTATGCCACCACATAAGCTGTAGTAGTATTTTTTCCATTATTTTCTTTGTTTTCTGTTCTTGGTTTGTTTTGATTCTTGGCAAGAACATCTTGCAATTCATTTTTATAAAGAGCTTTTGCTTCTATTTTGCAGAATGTACTCCTTTGCAGTAATGGCTGAAAACTCGACTGTTTCGGAGAAACTTCAATAAAAGTCTGTATTTTGCTAATTTCTGGACTACAAATAAACAATGTAGAAAGCTTACTAAAAAACTTTTTAACCCAATCTTACCCTGCTAGATAAAATATGAGGACAATACTGTCCCTAACATAGGAGTTGATTTTCATAGTCGTCACAGACACATAGTTATATCAGGTGTTGAAGAATTCGACGAGCAAGTGGCTGGACGCCCTAAAATGGTTGTTTGTAAAGAAAACATTGGTGACACGGTGAACGACACCGTTTTGAAAGATGGGTACCGAAAATGTTGACGTCAGAACAAAAACACACAGATCACTTCGAAGACGAATTTGACCATCATTAAGCGAAATCCCGAACACATCCTAGCAAGATTCCTAACTATGGATCCTCATCCACTAGGTTCACCATTATAATCCTAAATCAAAAAGGCAGAGCATGGAATAGAGGCAGGACAAGGCTTCACCACCTCCTCAGAAGTTTCATACAACACCAACTGCGAGGAAGATCACAACCATCGTTTTTATTTTTGCGGAGGAAAGCAGGGGAAAGCTTAAACGTGGCATGCTATTTCATCAGGATAACCAGAGATGTGTTTCAACAGCCGGAATTGAGATATGATACTAGACTTTAAAGGATGTTTTGTAAGTAAGGACGGTTTAAACCTTTGGAATTAATTGGATGCAAAACTTCGTGTTAGTTTGACATTAATTTTGGAACATGTTGTACACACACATACATAAATTTGACATGTTGTAATGATACTAGAATATTACAAAAAAAACTGCTCATTATAGTCATTCATTTCATAGCGGTTTTTGTGGTTGATGTGTAAAAATCATTTTCCACGAACTCATTATTAATTAATTCGGCAGATTCTCATTCATAATTTCTTTTTTTATACTTATATAGAATCTATCTATCTAGTATATTATAGTTTTTTAAAATAACAACAATAATTTATTTAGCTCGCATGCATAATTAAACTAAATAAAATCTATGTCAAGATCTCGAAAGGGGGCTTGACACAACCATGAACTCCTCCTGAATTCTTCCAGATATTCCATAGAAAGTATTTACGATACATACCTTTTAGAGAGAATAAAATATTACGACTTATCAATAAATTATATCCGAGGAGAGACACAGATTAAAGTTTATTGTAAAAGTCGCACGAGAAGAAGAAAAAAAAAATGTTAACGATGGCATTTTGTTTTTGTACTAGATTTTGTTGAACCCGTGACACCTCGATAACAAATTCTATTCTTCGAACTGATACAAGATATAAAAATAAATAATATAATGGGATTTTAAAACGTAAACATCAATCATAAAAGGAAACAATTTTTCGCTAATTTCCTAGAGATTCCTCGACTAGATAAAATCGAAAGAAATTCGTCATTTCTAAGAGATACCTATCGAGATGACGAACAAAGCTTATTTATTAATATTCGATATTAATTTGTTTATAAAGTTTTTGATCAACTTGTTATTAACGCAGCAAATGACGGCGACCCGGCTAAGAAGTGGGGATTGCCGAGAATATTGATAATGATATTGAAAATAAGAGCATCGTTTACGCATATGCAACATAACAAATAACGAAGTTCCTACACTGCTATATAAATAAGTAAGGATAGCTGGAGGGGTTCGCAGTGTTGTGCAAAAATTACACCAAATAAGAAGGGATTAGTTATTATAGTAGAGTGTTGGTTTGTTTTAAACGTAAGTTTTTTTTTTAATTTTATTTATTTATCTCTAATTTAAAGAATTTTTAAAAAATATAGAAATAATTTTATTACATCAAAGATATAGTAGGGGAGAATGGGGCACCTTTCAACACTTTTTGAAATAATGCTTGTTTTTGCTGATTATTTTTATAGGAATACTGTGATTCATATATTGTGGTATGCCCATGTATATTAAGTTTGAATTCCAACAAGTGTCATGTATATTTATTGGAATGTCTCTATATTACAATAAATTTTTTAAGACCGCGACATTATTCAAATGTACCCCCGTGATGGGGTGATGGGTGCCTATGGTATTCGAAGGAGAATGCAATTTGCGAACTACATCTCTAACGTCCGCACTGGAAATGTCTTCTATGATGGGATAATAAAATTTCGTTCCTTTCTGCCTCAGAAACTGAACTCGTAGTTCGCTACCATCTGTTTCTTTAATTTGACCAACATAATGAACTTCACTTTTCTTGGTGCAAAACTTGACGATAATGTAGTCATTCACTAACAAATTCTTATGGTCAACTTCAACATCGGATTCCTTATCTATAGTTTCGTCTGACAATTCACCGTCGGATTGTCACTTTCGCTGGATGTTTCCATTGTACCGAAAAGATTCTTTGCAACCTTCAATTTCTTCTGATTTTCTACCTTTTGTCGTTCCAAAACCATTTTTTTAAGGAGCTTCTGTAAGAATTTTGGAGCATCTTTTTCTCCTGCCACGGGAGGTCTCACTTCTAGGTGGCGCCTTTGGATACGGACGCACAGAGTCCGGTGAAATAATGGATGATAAGGGCATGATTTGCGGTAATGCTGAGTCACAAGAATTGGTTGGTGGGTGAACCTCAGTTTGCTGTGCCTGTAGTAGAGAAGAGCTACTTGAGCATCCTCCCATTGATATGGGAAGGTTTGGATTTGGCCTATCAGTTACACTTGCTGCATCGAAGTCTTCGTCTGTGAATCCATTTCTGTCAAAGGGTTTTTGAAACCCAGAAAGTATATTTCTAATTGTGAAAGAATTTTGAAACGCTTTGCCTGCTAGATCGGCAATGTTATGAATTGTAATAGTCTTGCCGGGATGTCAAAGCATCCAGCCACTTTATATTTTGCCTTAAAGGGACCCATGACAGCTACTACATCTAGCGGCTGCAACCGATGGGTGCAATGCGGTGGAAATGTGACCATTACAACAATGACTTTCGTGATTATCCAGAAGAAGTAAAATTGAATGTTGCTTGTTACATTTTGTATGATTTACTATATGTTCCAAGGTTTTTAAGAACAGTGATGTAGTCATCCACCCACTACTTGGACTATTCACAAGACCCAGACTTTCTGGTGGTGCACCATTCCTTTTCGATCTGCATTAAAATTTAACTGTTCAAATGTGCCCCCGTTCAAAGGTGCCCCACTCTCCCCTACATTTTCAGTGAACAAAACAAGCCTTAATTTATAAAAAAAATATAAATAATTTGCAGAATTATGGCCCTTTCCTCAAAACCAAACCAGAACAAAAAAATAATATTTTTCTGCGACTCCCTTCAACACTAATACACACACAAGATTTTTTGTGGATAAGAATGCGAGGGCTTTTGCTCTAGAGCAGTTTATAAATTTTTAATTGTCCTCTCCATTTATGGCATATATTCAATAAGCAAGACTCCTTCAACATCCCAGAAAACAGTTGGAATCAGTTTTTTTCCAGAAAATTGTGTCTTGGCCTGTTTTGGTGGTGGATTCTTGTTTAGTGGAGGGCCCCAATGATGTACCCAAGCCTCATCCCCGGTGATAATTCGAGATAAAAATGTTTTATCCCTCTCCAACTCGGCCAAATTTAATTGAGAAACTTCTTTTCTGTACAGTTTTTGTTCAGGTCTAAGCAATCTGGGTATCCACTGTGGAGACCCCAAATCGTCATGCAAAAATTTGAGGACAATTGCTTCAAATATACAGACTTCATTGGCAATGACAGAGATCTTTATACGGCGATCTTTCAGTACCAAATTCTTCAGTACCAAGTCTTCAGTCTTCTTTTGGGTCATCACCTACTGAATGACTCTCGAACCCATCGAAAGAGTTTAGACCATAATTTGACTTGAAAATAAGATGATGCATCTTCCCCATACACATCAGCAACCATTCTTCTCATGAATTGCTTTTGGACCATTGCCTTCTTTTGTCAGGATCAGGAACTTTATTACGCTGCGATGTTCAACTTTAGTTTCACTCATTTTATCGAGAAGTAGACCGTCTCAAATCTCTATAGACAGCCCAAACTAAACACAACTTAGCACATGCACTCCTAACAGTGACAGCAATTTTTCAATAATTTGTTTGAGATCGTCATTCTTTTGTTTCATAGCTAGGTAGATAACCTAAGATGGATTTTTTTAAACACCATTTCGAGGGACGAAATTTCCCTCTAAATCAATATATTTATTTAGTCGATGCTCATCTTTCTTTACGCCTTCACAGTACTCGTTTTCCTCGATCTCCTCAAAATAGTAGTCAGCTCCTCATCCGAAGAAAATTTCATACCACCAAGGCGTTTCTTCGGTTTGGGGAACAGATCTGACGAAGCTAAATCCGGTGAATAAGGTGGATGCTCAAGCATTTCGAACTTTAATTTGGCCAATTTTTCTTTGAAAATTCCAATCGTATGAACTGTGGCCCATTGCCTTGATGGAAAATGCTTCCTTCCGGGTCTTTTTTTCGACGATAGCTGCCTTCAATCGATCCAAAACTTTAGAATAGTATAGT
Organism: Holotrichia oblita; assembly: GCA_023690525.1. Lineage (NCBI taxonomy): Eukaryota > Metazoa > Arthropoda > Insecta > Coleoptera > Scarabaeidae > Holotrichia > Holotrichia oblita. The sequence goes on along the minus strand of CM043021.1, from coordinate 98,435,133 downwards.
GGAGTAATCGTTTGTCCCTTTGGCAGACTGACTTTGGCCTTTTTTAGAGCCGGTTCATCACGTTTATTCAACTGTTTTGATTACCGTTTATTTTGCGGTGTATAGTGATGGAGTCAAGTTTCATCGCAAGTCACATTTTTCTGTAGAGCCCCAGCAATGTGGATCAGCGATCAGCTTTCACAAGTTTCAAAACTTTTCGCACACTTGCTGCAGAAGCGACTGTTTTAGGACGTTCAGAATGACGATCGTCATTTACGTTCGTACGACCTTTTTTAAATTCGTTCACTCATTTGCAACACTGCACGAATTATGATATTTTCCATTTCTAAGAAGCCACAAAAGTGCTCTGTTTTGAACGAGTGTACACCAACAAACTGCTTGACAGATCGACATGAAGTTTAAGACGTATGTGTCATCACTGAAACATCAAACTATACAATAACGTCAGAGATTGCTTTTACACAGCGCCATCTCATAGTTAGTTACCGAATTTTTCAATTTACCCTCGTAATCGAACTTCAACTTTCAAGTTTAGTTTATGTAAACATTAAAGTCGACCAGGTAAACTCAGAAATCATCGTCGATTCCGGGATCATCTAGTGTGTCATCTGCACTCGATCCAACCTCCAAAATATCTATAGTGGATCCCCCTCCCTCTCCCCTGTAGCATGAAAACATGTACACTATCGAAATCGTTTTTATTAATACAAAATTAATGTCATTCTCCTCTTCAAAAACTTTTTAATTTTTTTGGTTATCTTCACCAATAACTGCCTGTATTATATCATCATGACTCAAAAACTCGTTTTCAATGTTTTCGTCGGCAGCAACCCATTCAGGAAGTTTTTGTAAATCAATGAGTTAGGTTAGTGGCATCAGGTTCATCTGCGTCTGTAGTATTAATTCTGCAGAGCTGTAAGATTATCTTCTTAATTTTTCACCTGTCCAGACTGTTTTCCAAGATTTAGTAAACGTAGTGGTAGGCAATTTCTTCGTAGGCTTTAACCAACATGTCAGATCACATCCTTAATATTGATAGTCTTCAAAGCAGCGATGAATCCTGTGTCTTTATCATTCAGCTTTGAGAGGATTTTAGAAAGAAGTTTGTGTCTCTAACGCCTTTTCAAACTTGTAATGACTCCTCGGTCCATGGGTTGGAATAAGCTTGTTACATGTGGAGGAAGAAAGTAAGTATGTGTTGGAGCGTTGTCAATGACTAAAACAGCTTTGATCGGTAATTTCAGGGTTGTGAGGTGTTGTTTTACTTCTGGTACAAACTTTTCCGAAAACATATCCATCCATGCAAATTTCTGTGCACGATAATGTACAGTCGTGGACAAATAAATGTAGTACAACCTTAAATTTCATATATGTCAAAAATTCGAAATTTTATTATTGTAAGAAGAGCTTTAGCTTAAGCTGCTTGTCATAAAAATCAAATTTCAGATCATACTGGAACACCCAACCATTTTTTTTTAAACGCTGGTACTACATTTATCTAGCCTCGACTATACATGAAGCGATGACACGTTCACATTTTTTAAAGCACGGGGTTTTTCAGACTTCCCAATTACAAAAAGAAAGGAATCTTATGTGTTGCAGTGGTGTTAGAACAAACTCCTCCCTTCTTGATTTGTAGCGAATGTTTTCTGGGGTAAAAGCTTGAAGTTAAGGCCAGTTTCGTCCATATTATAGACTTGTTCTGTTATATAAGCTTCAAATTTTATAGGCAATTCGCTAGCTGCTAGTGCATCTGCCGACAGTTTTTTACCGAATACGCTTATAAAATGAATTCCATGCCGTTTCCTCCAACCAGTGAGCCACCCTTCAATTAGCCACCATCTTTAATTTTCGAATGAAGCATTCTCTTTTAAAATGGGACCACTTAATCGAGTACCCCTCCGACGTTCTGGTTAAAATCATATCCGAAGAGAATCGTCGATCAACTCGTTTCCAGGTTTTTTGATCGTACAAGCGTTTATAGTGTTTTACTCGATTCTATTTGAGTGCAAAAATCCTGAAACAATTTTCGATTCTTCCACCAATCGTTTACTGTTTCCAACATCACACAGGATACGCAAGAAACACGTCAGCACCAGAATAAATCGGCAGCTCACAGATTTCCAACCTATCATCGCCTCAAATTCGTTACGGCCGGTTAAGAGGGAGTCTGCTGTATTTGGTGTTGTCTTCCGGCCATTCTTCCCTCCCCTAGTCGCATCTTCCGCGACGTACTCATGGGAGTTGCTGCCAGAGCGCACCCCCATTGCCTCGAAAATCTTCAATATTGATGTTTGCCTCTCGTTGAAAATGCAGCTGCAATTCCCACAGATACTGCACCTCTTAGAAGATGTTTCAGAATCAGGTTCCAGATCAGTTGGTCGTATCTCTCGTGTGAATCCATCTTTAAATATCATTCATCATCGGGTAGGGGTTGGTTAGGAGTGAACAAATCGGGGATCTGATTTTCCTCTTTCAGTTCCTTGTTGGGTAGCGCAGCAAGAACTGACTCATCACCTGGTGTTGGGGGTTGAGCTATAGTGGTAAAACGTTGCCCAAATATAATTTTCAATTTCCTCCACTGAATTTGAATCCTAGCGAATCGCTAAATCGTAGTAAACAGCCAACTTATCTAGCGTTATCCCCCTACGACCCAGCTCTTTATTATTATTTTCTAAATCGTCTACCCATTCGTTTCTGCACGTCTTCGATGCACTCCTTCCTCTGCACGATAAGGTGCAGAGGAGACTGCCTGTCGCCGTCTACACAGCCTTGCGGCCGTTACGAGCCTATTGCTATCTATCTATTGCTCGGATCTCTATGAAAATTTGGAAAAATATTTTCAATAAAATGGTAAAACAGTATATAATGCACAGTATATTATTGCGTTATATTCTTGTCTGCCTTAATAATGTGTATAAATAAGCAAATTATGCTATTGCATCACGGTTATATTCTTAAAACCGACGATTTTGCAACATTATCGCTAAAATAACAAGGTTAAAGTGCACTTGTTAAATAAACAACTTAATTAGATAACACTCTCTTTTTTTTCTCCCACAGATTAAAAACAATAAAAATGAAGATACTCCTTTTAATAATACCGCTGGTAACTGCGGTCGCAGCCAGCGGATATTACTATCAAGAACGATCGAGTCACAGCTCATCGTCCTCGTATAAAAACAACGAATTACAACACCAAACCGAAGATGAATCGTACTATTCGAAACGTGGCGATACCGAAGGTAGAAATTCCCCGAAAGTGAACACGTACAGCCAACATTTAGAATATAAAAATCCTAATCGCGATCAAGACCATATTACGAGTTTGGATCAGAATCGACATACAGAGGAATCGGATGCTTACGCCGCCAGGCAAGCCGTAGGAGCTGATGGTATCGTGCGAAGCGTTAGTGGGAATCGGGATCAATATTCCTACCATGCAACTTACGGGGCTTCAAGCGGAGATGTCGCAGCATTAAGGGGTGGAACCTACGATACTCAATCGCATCTTTTGAGTTTAACACAAAGATTACAAGATGATTTATCACGACAGCTACAAAACGCTATTACAACCCAAAAAACTTATGGATCTTCAAGTTATAACACTTACGTCGAATCCGATTTTAGAAGTTTAGAAAGCGAGTTAAAAACCAACTTAACACGCCAATTACAAGAGGAATTACAAAGACACTATGGGAATCAAGTTAATAGAGGTTCACACTCATATTCGATCCAAAACGGGAGGTATTCCACGCAAGCCAATTATAACACGCAAGAATTGGATGATTTAAGAGGTCAATTAGAAAAGAATTTGATGCAGCAATTAAGGAAGCAATACAATACCCAAAGCAGCTCTTCTAGTACTTATTACTCATCTCAAAATCAACAACAAACTGGGCAAAATTTCGATCAAACTCCAAGAGCACATCAAACGATGTACAGGCCGACTTATCCTAGTCCAGATTCGTTTCCTATCAGCCCTGAAGTTCGTCCACCGATTCCTCTAACCGACGTCCTCACCCAAGTCCAAACTGCAGTCGATCGTAACCTCAATCAAGCCTTAGATCAAGTCGAATACGAATATATTACGGGACAAACTGTGAATTACCAAGATGCACCGAATTTCGATCGGATCCTCGACGATTTAAAAGAGGATTTGAAACGTAACCTCACCAACACGCTCCAAGCCACTCTAATCGAACATTACGGAGCGCAAGAGGAGCATAACAATTATTATTACACCTCTAGGCATGTAGCGTCAGGAAGTAGAGTCGCCAATTATAAAGTTGACGATTTAGAATCGCTCAAGCAACAGGTTTTGAATAATCTGATCCAGAAATTAGGGAACACCATCCAGCAACAAAGACAGAGCTATCAAACGAATAGGCAGAGTTATTATCAACAGAGTCAGACGCAAGAGGTCCGAGGATCTAGTTATACAGGTTACCAACCCACTCCGACTAATAAGGTTTATACCTCTTACGTAGTATTCCAACCTTCTTCTACTGGTGATCAGAATACGAGACCTGCGTATAGACCAACTCAGACTGTCGATAATGAAGGGCAACAACCGATAAGGTATGGAACGTATCAACCGCAACCTCAAAATGGGAACTACAGGCCGATTGCAGGTGATTATCAAACTTCCGGATCGGGGAGCTCACCTTCTAGTGGTAGATATGAACCCACAGGTAATTATATATTCAATTCTTATCTTTATATCTCTGAAGTCTTTACCCATATCTTCACATTGCATAGTTTTTTTTCTTCATTTCTAACTTTGTGTTCTCTTTTGAGCTTTTATAATTAATTAATTGTTTTGTATTTTCAATTTCATCCCTGTCAATTTTCTCTCTATTAAATTCTGGCAAACCAAATGCAATCCTATCAATCATTGTATCAGCATCCATGTCCTTATTTATTTCTAATAATAGTCGTTCTTTCTTTATTGCATATTGTAGAAGTGAACCTTCTTTGTACTTAAAATAATGAGCACATGTTCTGCGACTCCCTCCTTTACTTAAAAAGGCTTCCATTAATATCTGTTTCCATCCATTCCAATCATTTTCATGCTCTTATTTTATTACAGTAGAACTGTACTAGTCTTGGAAAGTTCCATCTAAAAATAATCGATTTTGGTTTGATCTTTTTCTATTTTCAATCTTCCACAATCTTTCTCAAATGTGTCTTCATTGACTAACATTAGATGTTTTATAATTAAATTTTTCTTCATCTTTGCCAAGTCTTTTTGTTCTGTAATATTCTTTTTTCAATATTTTTTATTTTGCCAATCCATATTTTCAACTCGTCATGCCTTTTTCTGTAACAATTTAGATTATGGGAAATCAAATTATTAAAATAGTAATCATCTTCTGCAACAAGTAGTTCCTCAGGGGTCTATTCTCGACCCACGAGTCTGATATCTTTTTCATCTTCAAATCGTGTTCTTGACCAATCAAGTTTAATAAGCTTGGGTACCAGCATTATTGCCCCCTTCCCCACTTCGTAACCGTTTTTGCACCTCCAATATCCGTGCCGAGACCACTCAACTACAAATTGTGTTTCTTATGTTAGTCCAGCAATTTGTGTTCGTATCGTGATTGACTAATTTTTTGTATGATTGGATGTTCTCTCTTTGGTCAATATTATCCTTATTTTTTCCTTTTCTCTTTCAGATACACGTCATACATCAGGAAGTACTTCTCACACGTCTGGAAGCAATTATTACACAACAGGAACCATTCACTATCCATCAGGTAGCAATAATCAACCATCAAGCGGCACTACTTACCCATCAAACGGCAATACTTACCCAACAAACGGCAATACTTACCCTTCAAACGGCAATACTTACCCTTCAAACAACAACAATAATTACCCCTCAAGCAGTCGCACTTATCCCTCAGGTGGGGGTGGTTCAAATTACCAACAAACGAACTATCAAACTTCCCAATCTAGCGAATCTTCGCATAGAACAGCGGCGGGTCACAGAGAAACCGGTATCGAATACACGCAGGGATCGACCCGACCCCAAACCGATTACCAAGCCGAATTAATAGATATCAGAGATCAAGTACAAACCGATTTATCGAGGCAAGTCAATTCCGCGATCGAAAAGCAAAGACAAGCTTCGACTTCCTATTCGACAACTTCAGTGTCCAGCAATCAAGTTCTAGCCGATTTATCCGAAGAATTAAAGAGGAATTTGACGCAGAAAATCGAGCAAACTCTCGCGGAGCATAAGAGAAGACACGGCAACACCGGAGGATACTCGGTAACTTTCAGCACTTCCGGTAACATCAATCCCGGTAATTATAATCGTGAGCAATTAACCACAATGATGAGTCAATTGCAAAACGATCTTCTCCGGCAATTAAGGGAAGGATTAGCTCAAGATGCGTACAGACAAAGTAGCTCTTTCTCAAGTTCCGGTACCAGTTACGAACCTGTTATGTCGCATGGAAGTTACGGAGTTGGTAGCAATGCTTACAGGACTAGTTACAGTTCAGGCTCCTCTTATAGTCAGAGACAACAGTATGGCTCGGGAGGTGAATGCTGCATGCAAGGTGATGATTCGACGACTGTATCTCAAGTAACTGTTGATCAGAAGAAACATCGTGGAGATCTGGAGGGAAGTGATGTTAGCAAGGACTCTGAAAGTGTTGATATCGAAGCTGTTCCAGATCAAAATGTTGAGACCTCGACTAGAACGTTAGCACGTAATAAACCTAGTAATAAACCAAAAGTTACTGCGTCGATAAGTCCACAAGAACAAGCTCCGGAATCAGCTGATTTATCGCAGCAACAAAATTTTGATCAAACCGACAACGAGGATCAAGATCAATTCACGGAACAGGAGACATTGGGTCAATCTAATCAAAATATCGAGAATGTTGGGCAAGTATTTGAAGACGATGATACGAGTAGGATAACCCAACAAAGTGTTCAACAACAAAATAGTGGATACAATTCAGGTCGTTACAATAATTTATTTACTCAACAAAACGAGTTCTTAACGCACGAACGAGACATTCCCGAAAGATACGAAGGATACCAACCAAATCCTGTGCAGAAAGTACACGACTTAGTACAGGAAAATTTAACAAAACTCCAAGACAATTTAGACCAACACAGTTATATATTTGAACTCGACCAGTCATCACATCTAACGGACGATTCAAGATCAGATTTTGATCAATTGACGCAGCAAACTGATGACTTAACACAACAAAATGAAGATTTAACACAAAACACATACGGATCTAGGAGACCTGTCGATACTTCTTCATACTCACATAGATTTCCACAACAAATTGATGATTTAACACAACAAACTGATGATTTGACACAACAAACTGACGATTTAACACAACAAAGCGAGGATTTAACACAACAAAATGAAGATTTAACACAAAACACATACCGATCTAGCAGACCTGTTTATACTTCTTCATATTCACACAGATTTACACAACACACTGATGACTTAACACAACAAAGCGACGATTTAACACAACAAAATGAAGATTTAACACAACAAAACGAAGATTTAACACAACAAAACGAAGACTTAACACAACAATCATATTATTCTCCTCAAACACAACAAACGCAAAATTTAGCACAGAAACTAGAAGACCTAACACTAGATACTTACAGACCACAAAGACCAGCCTACGTTTCTCCATATGCTCACACTTTAACACAACAAACCGAGGACTTAACACAGCAATCCGATGATTTAACACAGCACAGTGACAATTTCAGCCAACAAACTCAAGATTTAACACAACAATCGGAAGATTTAACACAACAATCGGAAGACTTAACACAACAATACCAATCACACGTGGATGACAGCCAAACATCTCAACGCACATCTTCGTACTTTTCGAATTATAGAACCGCATCACGCGATCAATACTCAGAAAGTTCGGATTCCCAAATTAGACAGATTCATCAAGCGACCGTTCATGATATTCCAGAAGAGCAACTGACCGATTTGGAACAACAGCATGTCAAGGGACAAACCGCTGATATCGTACAAGACGTGACCCATCAAGTGCATCAAGAACAGCCTCAAAAGTTTGAGGACGTCGAGCAGATTACGACGACACCCAAACCTGGCTTCTGGAAAAAAGTTGGTAATAAAATCAGTAGCGGTTACAGTAAAACGGTAGCTGCATTGGGGTAGATGTAACGTTGGAATCGATATTTTATATAATCGTTTAGAATTAACGTTAAGACAAATTTAGTATTTTAAGTGTTAATTTATGAACTGATATCTAGAATTTTAGTAAGTGTAGTATTAAAATTAATAAAAATAAATATGAAACGATCTAATTTTGTTATTTCGTCTTCCCTTCGATTTTGATTAAATTAAATTGTCATCGAATATTTTAATCACAATTAAACATAATTTAAGGATTTAAATTAACTCACCTCAGGTAAATTTCTATAAAATCGGACGAAAGCTATTTGTTGCTTAAGATCTGCAAGAGATATTTAGAGGTTAGAATTGATATTTACCCAAATAAAACTATATTTATGACAAGACAGGTAATAATATTGATATTACCTAAATTAAAGGTACGAGCTGGTTCCTTTGTACTCATAATTATTATCTTATATAACTATTAACGAGTAATAACTTATATTTAATAATCAAATTCTACCCCACCAAACTAGTTTCATTGAGATTCGCGCCATTAATAAAATTTGACATTTCTAGAATTATGCAATTTCAGGTTGGCCAATATTTTAAAGATAAATACACTATTTAATTTGAATTAAAAATAATTTTCGCGATTATATTTTAAATTTAAAAATAAATAATAATCAATTATCATTATATTATGTTTAAGGTAAATAATACAGTCGAATTTGAGTGTAATTATATAGAAATAATGTGAATAAAATGAGCGATTTGCCGTAACAGAATGACTAACGTCAAAAAATAAATACCCCATCATTTTTTTTTTTTTTGTATAATGGTTTGTCTATCTTTAAGGAATCTTCAATTCAAAAATTCAATTAAAAAAAATAAATCAAAAATTATTTCGCTTACGATTAAAGTTTATTCATATAAATACACATATTTTACAAACATGAAACGTCAAATTAAAACAAATTATTTCGTATTAATAAAATTAATTATAATACACAGGCAAGTCTCACGAATACAACAATAAAAAAGTAACAACCTGGCATTCGAAAGCAACTAAATCCTAAAAAAATCACAAATTTTACGGTTATAATTTATAATAACTTATCGAGACGAAAATTTCATTCCTTAGGTGGCGATACCGATAAAAAATCCTCCGAGGAATCCTCCGGCAAAGCACGAATTCTTACTGATGAATTTTTTGACCTAAAACCCCCTCGAAAATTTATAAACGTACACAATAATTATACTCGTTAATACCTGATCCATCCAAGTTGGAGTGTTACGCGATAGATTATTTTCGACAGCTTCCGTAGTGTTGGCAGCCTTCTTACGTATTCGATCCCAATCGATCCTGATATATCCTTGATTCTGAGCGATTTGTAACAAGATGATACCACCACCGATAGCAAACGCAGCAGTTTTACCAACTTTCATCGTTATATATCCTGTCGTCCTGTTAATTTAATAAATTTAAAAATATGAAATTAATCTGAAAGATTTTAATGATATACCATCCTGAAGCTGTTCCGATCAATAATTGCTGTGTCGTTGAACTTTTGCTGATATCGTTCATAACTTTTGTGATCATGTTTTTAGCGTCGTCTCTAACCTTTTCAAAATCCTCACTGTCACCCATTATTTAATCGATATAATTAAATTAGTAATGAATTATGAATGAAAATTGGATTATTGTTGTGAAATTGTATTTAAAATTATCTAACCTCACTTTTAAACAATTAAAATGACATTCAATTTCAATTGGATATGTCGGTAAAGTAGATAGCTGTTTTTCTAATTGACATTAATTTGAATAAAATGGATTTTAGATTTTAGGAAATTATTTTTAATTAATTCCTATAATTTTGATTGTGGTAATCAAAAAGGAAATTCTTAATTAAATTAGGGATTAAATTCATTAGAACTGAGCCGGAATAATTTATAGAATTTTACGTAGTCATCGTTTTATTATCACCGCTGATTAGATTGTAATAATTTGTAATAAAAAATTGTGTTAAAATAATAAAATAAATTTCTTCTTATTTTATATCGTTACAAAGAGAAATTGCATTATTCCGTCGTTGTTACAATTTAAATGTGCATAATTTATTGGCGAAATACGTTCGAATAACTTTCATCAGAAATTAGAATCTGATGAAGTGTTTCTCTCCGGTTAGATAGATATACTTTCCTTTTACTCGATAATAAACGATTATAGAGTTTAAATGTTAGTTTTCATCTTAATATCTCGGCAGGAAATTAATGAAATATCACCGCCAGGAAAGTGAAATTAAAAACAGCTTGAATATGATTCATTTAATTTAGTTAAAAATAAAATATTACCGGCTAAAAGCTGATTACGTTCTTTATAAAGAATTTATTGTTCATTTTTTTATTATTCGGATTTATCGGGTATAATTTTATGCCTGTACATACAATGGTGCGCAAAAGACAAAACCCCTAACACATCGATTTAATGTGGTTCAATAGTTTTGTCTGACGTTATAACTTTAATTACATTATTTCGGTTTGTTTTAAGCAATTTAATTGTTAAGTAACTCTACGATTACCTAATAGAGAAAATATAGAAACAAATATGTAATAAATTATCCGATAATTTTATCTGATAAGCTTCGAAGTAAATATTTAAAATAGAAATAGTTGAAACAGTGTAAATATTTTTACGACGTTTTGTTACGAGAAACATAAAATTCTGTATCTTTATTGTTACTTAAAAGGATTTTGCTTCAAATTAACAGTTTAATGGATTATATTTCCAATAAAGATCTCTACTACAGCGTCGCCCATCATTAATAAACACAATTTTTTGACATATGTCAAAATTTGACGTTTCGTTTTTTAAAATCGGGATAAATACGTTTTTAAACATTTCAGAAATATAATTCTACTATTTACTACACGTTTTTACCTAAACAACATTCCCCTACACGATGCTGATTCAATGTCATTGCATCAGAGATGGAACTCGTCCTGCAAAGCCGCAAACAATTCCGCAGCAGACGACGTAACTTTTTTCCATTTCACTTTTAAAACCAAAATGTGAAGGACGGAAATCTCATTCACGTCCCATACCTACCGCTTTGATACTAATAATTATCTCTATATAGAAAACATTAACAATAAAACAGTATTACTTTTCCTTTCTCGAAGTCGAAGCGGCTGTCTTATCTTTGTTAACACTTACCTACTTGTTGTCGTCGTCTATTAAGTATACGCGTTTTAAACTCGTGTAAGTTAAGTCGGAGTTAATAGAGATTGTCTCATTATTGATGTATTATTACAAGTAATAACATGTTGAAACGTGTCTCGACTAATAGATAAGTGAAATTATGTTGAATGTGTGTGTGTAAATATAAAGATTTTAAAGGGATTCGTTTAGGAAAACGCAAAAAATGAAGTGGGTTAAATGTGGAATGCAACAGGTAGGTACTACATAAGTTTAAGAAGTTGAAATCGTAGTCAATCGTAGTGAATGTTATTCACGTTACGTTAATTCATTCTTTAATTTAAATCAAATATATTTTTAACGACAAACCACTTTCGATTTTACCGGAAATGAAGCGTTTGATTTTATAACTTTATTAAATTTTAAATTGCACTACGTTAATACAGGGTGTGTAATAATTAATGTAAAAAGATTCGTTTATTCATTTTAATTGAAATATTGACAGATGTCAATGTGACAGATGACAATTAATAATAATGCAGCTATAGATCAGAATCAAGTGCTTTGAGTCGCTAGTGGTGATTTTAATATAACAGTAAGGATATACGAATGACAACACAACCCTCTTGCCCCCCTCCCTCTCCTCGCCCTCTAAGGGGGTGAAAAGGGATTATGGTTAAAATCTATTTGAAACGTGGCATCAATGCTCTTGGATGCAATTAATGTATTAACATCGATTTGGCACTTTCTTTGACGTTTTTGAAATTCAATCCTCCCTCCCCATCCCACACTCTCCTAGGAGGGTGAAAGGGGATGACAAAGTTTTTACGGGAAATAAAATATTTTTCAATAAATTTTCCTGAAAGTTGGTATTAATATGCCTTTTGACATAGATAACGAATAAAACGCTGTATTTTTTTAAATTTAACCCGTAAGGGCGTAAGGGAGAGGGGGTGGAGGCAGGAGAACAGGAAGTGAAAAACGAACATTTGAAAAAGCCGCCAATCAAAACCTGTTACGGCGAGGGCAAAACTGTCATGATGTTATTTAGAAATGTCATTTTAGTGTCAATGTCATTATTATATGCAATGTCAAGTTAGAATGGAAAAAGTCTTTTATTATTGACTTTATATGAAGGACGCACGGCTGTCAATTTTGATGGATGACGAAATATTGACAGCTTACGCTAAAGCCGAACTTCCGCGAAATTATTTATGACAGAAAAAAAAACTGTTTTTTTCTAATTTTTTTTTCCGTTTCCGGCATCAGACTAATATGAAAAGAAAAAAAAACAGTTGAAAAAAACGGCTGTCAATTTTGATGGATTACGAAATATTGACAGCTTACGTTAAAGCCGAACTTACGCGAACTTATTTATGACAGAAAAAAAAAACTGTTTTTTTTTCTACATTTTTTTTTGTCTCCGACTGTGACTAATATGAAAAGAAAAAAAAACAGTTGAAAAAAAACGGCTGTCAATTTTGATGGATTACGAAATATTGACAGCTAACGTTAAAGCCGAACTTACGCGAAATTATTACATTCTTTTTTTGTTTCCGACTATGACTAATGTGACATATTAGTCACAATTGGAAAAAAATGACAACCTTCTCTAATTTGACAGCTGTCAGAAATATTTTAACACCTGTCAAACTAAACAAAAACGAAAAAAAACAGTTGAAAAAAACGGCTGTTAATTTTGATGGATGACGAAATATTGGCAGCTTATGCTAAAGCCGAACTTCCGCGAAATTATTTATGACAGAAAAAAATGTTTTTTTTATACATTTTTTTTTGTTAACGACTGTGACTAATAAGCACCTCAGTCACAGTCGAAAACAAAAAAATGCAAAAAATCAATTGAAAAAAACGGCTGTCAATTTTGATGGATTACGAAATATTGACAGCTAACGTTAAAGCTGAATTTACGCGAAATTATTTATGACAAAAAAAAATTACATTCCATTTTTGTTTCCGACTATTACTAATGTGACATATTAGTCACAATCGGAAACTAAAATGACAACCTTCTCTAATTTGACAGCTGTCAGAAATATTTTAACACCTGTCAAACTATAAAATTGGTAAAAAAACTAAGTTTTTATAATTGTTTGCTGTCAGTTGGAAATATCTTGTTAATATTGGTGATTGTTGAAACTAAAAAAAAATAAGGGAAAGAAGGGGAGAACCGGAAATTAAATTTATCTGCAGTAATGCCTAAATATATATTGATTGTAATAGCTTTTAAAATAACTAAAACGTCATCGTGATCAAACTAAGCACCCTGTATTATGCATACAAAATGCAATTAATCTTTCAGTTAATGTTTGTCATCGAAACTTAATTCATGAAACAAAAACCGAATACGCGATATTATACTAAATCCATCGGTTACGACTGCGTATGAATCACAATGAATTCAAAAAATGTCGGAATACCATCGGCAATATCTTATCATATTATATCAGGAGCTTAAGATAAGGTATTGTAAAAAAAAAACCGAAGCTACATGTATATGTGTCAATATATCAATCAATTCCCCTCATTTCTTCAACAAAATTGGATGTAAAAAGTGCACGTTTTGTATGGTGCGTGGAACTGTGTGTCGTGTGCTACGTCTTGTTTTTTTTTCGGTTAGAGAACGTGTTTTTTCCCTCTTCGGAGTTAGTTTTTATTTTAGGCGCTTATAAAGAGATATTTGAAAGGAAAACAAAATGACGAACGTAAGTAAATAATATGTGAAGATTTTATATATTATTATATTAGTCGGTTGAGTCGATTTGAAATGGTGTTGTCAAGTATCTATGTAGGTATGTTTAAGTCAAGTTACGCTAGGTATATACCTTAAATTACTATTTTTTTATCGGTAAAAACGTAATATACCTACGTAATATATAAGTACAGAATATGCAATAACGTGTTATGTTTGTCAAGTCAATATTTATATTAATTTATTATATGCATCTATTACATGATACATTTGATATGTGTATTTTTAGATATTTAGAATTCTGCAATGTTGATTTTTTTTTGAGCAGATTTGACATCACCGGAATAATTTCATATTTTATATTCGTTAATTGTTAAAATTGTAATAAAAAGTCAATATCAACTTGTTAATCATTTGACAGCTGTCAAAAGAAAAATTAATAGCTAAATTTGATCATAACCATAACCTAATTTTACCTTAAGTAATATAACGTGCTGACCATGCGTGTCTCTTCCTGAACCTATTAATTCTTATGGTAAATTTAAATTTCACAATAAAGAAGGTTGGCAGAACAAATTTTTTTACTTATTAAAGCAGATGGTATCGAATAGCAAACAAACTTTAATTTTCCTGTTAAATAATTAAAACATAATAATTTAATAATTTGACAGGTTGTCGTTGTTGTTTTTTTTTTTTTAGAAATAACTCAATATTTGCTACTATTAAAAAGAACAAAAATGCTATTTTAATTATTTGACAGTTGCCAAACCTTTTTAGTACAACTAATTATGCGGCAAAAAATATCAACCTCCTCTAGTTTGACACCTGTCAAAAATATTTTAACTATTTATTCAATTGACAGCTTTTGGAGATATTTTAACGGATGTAATTATCAAATTTGTTTAAAAAATCGAAAATTTTTCTTATTCTCAAGCAGATTTTTTTTAATTTTGCGGGTATTTTAAGAGTTAACATTTATAATTCGTGTTTGAGGTTGTATTGATGTTTGAGCACGCGATTTTGACACATTTGTAATGACATTTCCGTCAAAATTACGTGCTCAAGCATCGACACAACCGCAATCACGTTCATAAGATAAAAATTAAAAAAAAATTCTGCTTGATAATAAGAGAAACCTGCGATGTTTTAACAAATTTAATAATTACAGCTGTTCAAATATTTCGAATTTATTTTAAGTTGGTCACATTGCAATTGCAATAGAAATGTCAATGTGACATTTTACGTTTGTTGTTAAATTAACAACATTTTCATGCAGTTTGTAAGACTTCTACGGAAGTCGATTATTAACTGCGTTTTCAGCAATTTGCCCCCATTTTTTCGGTGGGGTACAAGAGAAATGTGCCTGTGACTGAATATGAAATAATTTCACAATGAAATTAATTTCTCATGCAGGCTTATTTTAGTTTGAATGTCCCGCCTCGATTGACTTGGCTTTAGCATTTAAGTTGGTAATAAAACATAAGATATGAATGTAACTAAAAAATACTATTGTTTATGGAAATAAAGGAAATATGTTTTAAAAGTTTATTCATTCAATTCAATCTATTTGAATTTTATGCCAAACTAATTCGCGTGATACCAACCCCCGCAAAATTTCCCTATATTATCAAATTTTCTATAAATAAAAAAAACCGAATACAAAAAATAGCAGAAAAAAAAACACGTTTTACAAGACATAAAGCACTCATTCATTAAGAAATTCATCGCCACGCCACTCGTTTCTTTACCTTGAATGCGTACTTTGAAATGTCATTATATAACTCTTTTTTTAAGAAGTATACAATACAATTATTATTTGACAGCTGTCAAACTTCAGTTTAATAACTGCAACTATCAAATTGGTAAAACCGTGACTTTTTTATTATTGTTTCGTGTCCAGTTAGAAATATCTCACTATTTGCTACCATTAAAACGAAAAATATGAACTATTCAAATTACTTGACAGCTGTCAGAAATCAATTTTTTGTCTTTATGTAGTTAATTTACGGCTCAATAATTTTAACGTTTAACGAAATTTTGTCAAATTTACAGCCATCCTTAATTAGTCTTTAAGTTTCGAGAACAATTTTACAATGCAATAAACGAGATATAGTTTTTGTCAACGTGAATTTATCATGTTATAGAGCTGAAAATAACCACATTTGACAGATCGAGAACAATTTTAACAATGCAACAAACGAATTTGTTAAAAATAGTTTTTTTTGTTATTTATAACTGTCAAATTTATCATCATTTTATAAGCAAAAAACATAACCTCTTCTAGTTTGACAGCCGTCAGAAATACTTTAATATCTGCACCTATCGAACTATCTTATCGTTTATTTTAATTATACGTTAGTTGTCATAAATATTTTAACAGGTAGAACTGTCAAATTTACGCTTTTTTATTATTATTTATAACTGTCAAATCTGTCATAGCAATGTTAACCGTTTTTATAATTCGATAGTTATCAGAAGAATTTAAATAGTTGTAGTATGTTTAAGTTATTGTTTAATGTCAGGAATATCTGCATGAAATATCATTTGACAGCTGTCAGAAATATTTTGACGTAATTTGAGCGTAATTGCAGTCGAAAGCGAAATAAAATAGATCAAGAATTTCGTGCTTTTTAAACCCGGCTTTATTTAGAAATGTCATTAATGTAGTGGCAATGTTTAGGTCGAATCAAATGCAGAGCTGTCAATTTTGATAGCTGTCAAAAATATTTCAGTGTTGGCAATACCTAAATATTATATTAATATAACGAGTAGGTCAAAAAAATGATAATAAAACTTGGCGGAACTTAGGAATTAAGTGATGATAAAAAGTTTTGAAGCTTCTAATTAAGCATTACAAAGCTAAAACTACTTCAAACAAATCCATAATCATCGAAATACTATTCATATTAAAGATTTATAGATGGGACGATTAAACGTACAAATAAGATTACGAAAGTGATCCAGGTGATTAGTACAACGAACTGAGATGAAAATTGTTTTTGTACAGATCAGTGTTTTATCAGCAAAAAAAAAACAGGTGGAAAATCCGTTAGATTAGACGAGTTCTTTCATAAAAATAAAATACTGAAATAATTTCTTTGTAGTGAACTCATTCAAGATTATATTTTTTTTACGTAGAATATTTATTAATTAAAAAAAATTAGATGTTCAGAATTATATTTCAGAAGCTAATTTTTGTTGATAACGATCGAAAAACTACGATTGCAAATGGTTTTTTGGAATAACGAACATGTAACAAACTTGCAATCTCTGTATTATCTTCTAATAACGCTTTATTACAACAAGTTACATATCGTTAAATAATCTGTACAAAACTTGAACTGCACTCAATATATTACGATGAATAAAGGTGAAATTGTGCGTGTACTTTTATTTTTAGAAGATTTTTATCTACACATATATTTATAATAATGATCTCTTATAAAAAAAATGTTAACGATTTTAATGATATTTTTTTTGAAAAGCAATCATTAATCTTTCATGTCACAGAAAATATCTGCCAGGATAATCACCATGGATAAGGAAATCGAGTTCAAAACAATAGCGAAAACTCACGGTAAAGACTTCTTCAACGAGGTTAGTAAAAACTTAGCCATGCACGAAATATGGTTCTTCGGATTGATGTTTTTGGATGAGAATGGCGACGAAGTATGGATTGACGATTCGAAAAAAGTAAGTCGTCATAAATTAAAATTAAAAATATTCCCCTTATCAAGGCTGTAGAATTTATTGGTAATTATTAAATTTACCATACCTACTTTGTCTTATCACTAAACTTACTATAATATAACCGAAATAATAATAATATATTGGTATATACTGTATAATTTAATTTATGATTAAACGTTTCAATTATTTTATAATTTAAAAAAAAACGCTTTCTTTTGCACGGCATTGTATATATGACACACATGTCAATAAGTGTTTTTGTGTGTTCTTAATAAATACAAGGGCATTGGAGACTAATGCAAGCATTTATGTTGTTATAGGTATCTACAAGTTACTGCTGTTGTATTGTATAGTTTCTATTTTGATTACGTAAACAATCAGCATTTTATATCCTGTCATATATACCTATCCTTCATCGGAATTTCTAATTCAAGGTTGGATTAAACGAAAAACTAAATATCTCTATTTGTAGGTGTATTTATTTCCATTTTAAATGAACATTTAAACGGCTATAATCCCCTTATAAACTTATTCGACAAATAATACAACAATTGCTTTTATACTTTTCTTTTAATTCTTCTTTGTTATAAATGGATTTGATTTATTTAAGTCGTCTAAAACTTTCCATTCTTTTTATAACTTTCTTTAAGACTTTTTAATATCCTTCGCCAAACGTCAATTTATCATTCGTTTTTAAACGTCAATTTGACATCTCTCGCTAAACGTCAATCTAACGAGGTCAATGACCTCTACAACTATCCAGCACAAAAAATGAGGTTATTATCAACATAGATTTTCGTTGTATATCGATTATTAGCATATTAGAAGTAGTTTCAACGAGTGACGAATTCAATATTACTTTGACAATACAAAAAGGACGTAACCGACACAACGCATTTTTGACGTGGTTCTGAAGGCATTTCTTTGTAATATGTAGGAAACTGTCCTTAAAATATCGTTACAAAACATTGTTTACGACTTTCCTTGTACAATATAGTTGAGGCAAGATAAATATCGATGCACGTCACCGACTGTTAACGACGTAAAATATTGCGTGGTTGTCAAATAACTTGATAATCACATATGATTAGTTCTTGTCACTGAATAAGGCAGATGTCAGACTGTTAAATAACAAACAAATAAGTGACAATGTTGTAATTTAATACCAATAATTGAGAATAGTTGAGTTGCTTTTTGTTAACTGATAATACTGTTTTAAAATAAAAAAAATATTTGTTATAAGTGATAATGTGCGTCAAAATGGAGCAATTTCAATTATTTACGTCTTAAATTTGGCAAATATGGATTTGAAAGTTGGTAGTACGGCGTCATAATACGTCATAAATGACGTGCATCGATATTTATTTTGACTCGACTATAAACAATTGTGACGTTAATGACCGATATAATTACCTGAAAAACACGTAAAATTGACGTCAGATTGTTTGCTGGATGTTTATTGATTTTAAAATTGTTATTATACAATATTATTTTTAAGCTTTAATCGTCCAAAAATCGATCAGTAAAAATCGTAGTCTTTATCGAGTTTCTATTAAAAGGTAAAAAAAAAACTCAAAAATGATGTTTTATTAGTTTAAAAATTAATAAATACCTGATTTTAAAACTGTCAAAGTCGTGAAAATGTTTTAATATCCAGGACAAGTTAAAAAATGACGTTCTGAAGATGTAACGGATATCTAAGTCGAAATTCAAACGTTGAGATTGTAAAAAACTTGTTATCTAACCTTAAAACAAGCTTTTTCTTATTCTTTCTCTTTTATTTAGGTGGAAACTTACCTCTTTTTCACGCTTACACTTTTTATGGCGATTCGATTGATGATTATTGTTGATTATATTGTTCTAAATCTTCCCAGTTTACGTCTAAAAGACGTTTTAGGAGAATGACGTTTATAAGTGTCACAATAACGGATAGATGTCATATTTATCACCACATGATGTAATAGATGACCGGATTTTAAAACTGTCAAAGCTGTGAAAATGTTTTAACGTCCAGGACAAGTTTAAAAAAGACGTTCTGAAGATGTCTAAATCGAAATTCAAACGTTGAGATTGTAAAAAGCTTATCTAACCTTAAAACGAGTTTCGTCTTCTTCTTTCTCTTTTTATTTAGATGAAAACTTACCCCTTTTCACGCTTTACACCTCTTATGGTGATTCTATTAATGATTATTGTTCATCATTTTGTTCTAAATCTTCCCAGCTTACGTCTAAAAGACGTTTCAGAATACACGTTTTAAAAACGACATGATGTAATAGATGATCGGATTATGACGTTGACATATAACGTTGCTCTAAAATAGTGATTAGGAGTTCTTCCAGTGGAAACTTACGCTATATGAGTTGATTCAAACTTAAAATTGCTAAAAAACTTGTATTTTAACTTTAAAACATCTTTCTTCCTTGACAGTTTTGACAGCTGTCAAATCTGTCAAACATGAATAAAAAGAAAATAACTAAATTTTCGGCTTATTAATTTCAGACGCTGAAAGACTTAAAATCGAACGTATTAAAGCTGCACTACAAAGTTAAATATTACCCGGAAGATATTGGTGAAGAATTAATAGAGGATAACACGATCAGGTACTTTTTCCTGCAAGTCAGGGCCGATATTCTAAACGAGACGATTTACTGCCCACCCGATACTTCAGTACTTTTAGCATCCTATTCTTGTCAAGCACGATTCGGCGATTACAACACAGATAGTCATAATACAGAATTTCTGGGTAATCAGAAACTTCTACCTAAAACGTTAGTATGATCAATATCGATTAAATTTCGACCAAAAAAAAAAAAAAAATTGATTTTGCAGCATCTACGCTCAGCATAAAATGTCACCCGAGGAATTCCACGAAGCCATCTTGAATTTATGGGTGAAACATAAAGGGATGATGAAGGAAGATGCCATGTTGGAATATCTAAAACTGGCGCAGAATTTGGAGATGTACGGGATCCGATATTTCGAGATAACGAACAAGAAAGGAACCGAATTAGTCTTGGGAGTCCACGCTATCGGTTTGAACGTGTACAAGCCGACGGATAGGTAAGATTAATTTTCGATCTCTTATATAAATCCGATTAAATTTTTAAACGTTAAAAGTTAATTTGCAGGATGAACCCCATAATTATGTTCCCTTGGTCGGAGATCAAGAACATCAATTATAAAGATAGGAAATTCATCATTAAATCTTTAGATAAGAAATCGACGGATTTCATCTTTTTCTCGTCGGCACCTAAGATCAATAAAAGAATTATGAATTTGGGCGTTGGTAATCATTACTTGTACGTTAGACGGAGGAAAACACCATCTTTAGAGATTATCCAGATGAAGACGAAAGCCATGGAGCAGAGGAAGGTGCTCTTGGAGCAAAGGTAATTAATCATTAAATTTAGACGTGTTTTAAAACGATGGAATTGCAGAAGTAAGCTTCAAACTGAGATAACAGCTCGGGAGGAAGCCGAAAAACGCGAGAAACGTTACCAAGAACAGATTAAAGCGTTAAAGGAGGAGATGGAAAGGCACAAATCGAATTTATTAGAAGCTCAAGATACGATTCAAAAACTCAAGGATCAACTTTTACTCTTGCAAATGGCTAAAGAGGAATTGGAGAAGCAGCAGAACGAGCTGAGGAATATGATGATGAAACTGGAGGAAAGCAAGAATATGGAGGCGGCCGAACGGCAGAAATTGGAAGAGGAGATTATGAATAAACAAGATGAGGTGCGGCGGATTCAGGACGAGGTAGAAGCGAAGAATCAGGAAACGTTACGTTTACAAGAGGAGGTGGAGAGGGCTAGACAAGCCGAGGAAGATTTGAGGGCGCAACAGCTCGCTGATGCTGCCAGACAGGAGGAACAGAGGGAATTGGAATCTTTACCTGAAGATTCTAAAGATGATTTGCCCGAATTAGCTGCTGTTAATGAACAACTCAAGGAACAATTGAAGGTAAGAGTTTAGTTCTCTTCAACTTCTTTATCTCTTAAGCATGGCTGCGTGTCTTTAGAATACGTTTTTGCTCGTGATGTAGTGATGAAATCTCTCTGAATCCAGCTTTGTAAAATATTGAAGGTCCATAGGTTCAAACTCGGTCGCACAAAACGAGAATTTAATCTTAAGGTAGAGGACAATTTTTGAATAGAGCAAAACTTTGAGGTTCAGATATCTAAAGACTATACAACTTGGTATCCAAATTGACGCCAAAATAGATAACTTTTCTCTCTCAGCAGAGATGGTCGTAGAGAATGGGACTGCAGGAGCTTGCATATGAGGGCATTATCTGCATGCAACGGTTATCCTTTTAGGAAGAAATCACGTGGCACACGGTCTCGTGTTCAAAAGCCAACTTAGTATAAAAGTAGTGGCGTTTTTGAGGCCAATTCTAACTTACGGCTCCCCAGTTTGCTCGAGTACTGCAATTACTCATCGTAAGAGATTTAATATCTTACAAAACAAGATCCTTTTAGACATATCATTGACGCGCCTTGGTATGTTAGAAATGTACAAATCCACCAGGACTGCCAACTCTTCTCCGACCCGCTCTCTCCCACGGGTCTGTCGATCCGACAACCCCCTGGTTAGGGAATTGGCTCACCTCGATCCCGACTCTCTCGGGTGAGGGTGCCCCGGATATCTACCACCGCTGAGGCTTAGCCCGATATACTTTTTCGGGCTATTTCGGCTAAATTTGCTGTCTTGGCATTTTTCTTGCATGTGTAAGGTCCAATTTACATTTCTGCCATGCTTGTTTTTATCTTTACTTATTGTTATCTTTACATTATTAAACTCGTCGGCTTTTGCCTTTCTGGCTCTCCTGTTAGTCCCAAATTTAATTTTTTTTTGTGCTTCTACTGACGTTATATTCCAACATAATTAGTTAAAATCAACGGGGGATGGTCACGTACTAAATAGATGACAAAAGGGTTTAAGGACTAACGTCCAACTCTGAACAATGAGAGGGAAGACCTTCGTCGTCTTATCTTGACCAGTAAGTAAACGCGAACAGTCGGTAAACTCGAACGAGCAACGACTACACCAACATTTGTTGACAATTTCCAATTTCCGAAGAGGGAAGAGTACTTCCACATGCTCCCACGTTTCTTTAGTGTACATTTAAAATATAACCTGAACTTGAAACCTGAAAATTGTCAACAAATGACTGTTGATGTAGTAGTTGCTCTTACTTACCGGTCAAGATAAGAGGGTGTGCAACAATGGTAAATAGCGCCAATTTGAGAACCCCCAACCCCTGGTTTGTCCTTAAGGAATAGTCCAATAGCTGCTGGAGTGCCGTAGGGATCTCTTCTTGCGCCTAGCCTATTTCTAATTTATGTCTTTGACCTTAATTCCTAAATCCCGGTAAACAATATAACGTTATTTTGATGTCATTTTTGGAAATGTTACATTAATGAGGTCGACGAGGAATAATCACCGTAAAAGTACTAAAAATGACGTCAAATTGTTTGCTGGTTGTGTTGTACATCTTCGACATCAATCGAATTTCTGGTCTTCGAGAAGTTAGGGATTTTTATGTGAAGACGTAAATTTTCTCTTTTGATTACATTAAAGAAACCACAATCTGTTAAAAATTGTAAGTACAAATCAACTAATTCTTCGCTAGCATTTCCAGGTCTTTTAATTAGTTCGTTCAAATATAAAATGTGTTTAGGCTGTATATTCTCAACAATTCTGATTGACGTGATTTTTTCAAAACAATTTAATAGAGGTAAAACCTTGTGATGAAATGGGGTCTCGGCAAGTATACCATCTAGATGATTTGTAATAGAATAAGAGCTAAAAATCTTCTTCTCGGTTTTTATAATTGAATATCGATTGTACCACTCATCAATATCATTTAGTATTTTTTCCTTTTTTTCATTACTGTCTTTCTCAAAATAAATATTCACTAAAAACTCCACTTCTTTTTCTGTAAATCCAAATGATTCCGAAAAAGAATGTGAGTCAAGAAATATCGAATTTGAGTATTATTTGGTCCAAGTGATTGCACAACAGGCCATGAGCAATGCCTTTTGCACAAAACGACACTCTTTCAAAATTGTGCGAATCCAATGGCGAATAAACCCGGTAATGTCATTGATGTTTCTTTCTATTTCCTCCTCCTTTCCGTTTTGAAAGATCATTTCACAAACAAAGGCATCAAACTCGTCAATAAGTAAAATAACGCCTTTTCCAGTTTCTTCAGTTTTGAAATGCAAACTTAAACATTGGGCCAAAAATGGCAAGCCATTTACCAGAAACCCTCTCTTTTGTGCTGCAGTTGTGTTTGCGTTTAACCAAAAATTGTAATTCTCTAGAAAATCGTAGTATACCTTTTTTCCATTGACTTTTGTTACCAAATATCCATGTTTTTGAAACGCATCTCCGATTACTTCGTGCAAGTTTTCCCCCACATCTTCCAGTGATTTAGTTCAAAGACCTCCAAAATCTATTGAAATGACAGGGTGTTGTCCACAGTGTTCGTCAAACCATTGTTTACAGTTATCGCAACCGTTTACAGAAGTTAAACAATGGGACATTTCAAAAATCTTCTTAACATGTTGCTTAAATCCTCAACAAATATTCTATCTTCTTGTATTACATTTGTAATCCTAACCCTAGAGTTGGTAATGGGAATTCCAAAAAATTTCTCAAGCATCTTCAGGATTAACGTTTTACCAAACCTTGACGGAGCAGTAACTAACAGTCTATTATCAGGATCATGATAAAAGTGCCAAGCGAACAAAGTCTTATCTATGAAGTCAATGCATCCATTTAATACATCATAATCTGACGTACTCAAGCTGACCAGTCGCTGCAAAAAATAAGAGAATAACATCGTAAAGTTTTTATTAATTGTAACATACCTTTTCACTGCGTACTTCATCCATTGGCTGAAGTATTGAGGTTAATTTTCGGTTATTTATCTTAAAGAAACAGCTTCCGTTAGTGAAAAGAAAAAATTATGGAAACGAAAAAGACCACTAAAACAAAAAAATTTATGAGGTTATAATGAGGTTGTGTGCCCTCCTGTCAAACGAAAACGGTCCATAAGAAATCACATCCACTTTTCTAATTTTTAAATGAAAATTGCTAAAAATGTCTGTTTTTCTAACCTAACTTAGTTTAGTTGACAGGGGTGGTTGACAATCAGTTTGTTGTTATGTCAAATGCGACACTATAAAAAATCAATGAACATTTGAATTTCCATAGCTTACTCCAAATATATATTTTGTTGAACGCACGTTATTTTACTTATAACATTTAATAAATATCAGTACATTGACTTATCTATTAAAAACAATTTGAAGTATTAAACATTAATGGTCAACTACCACGGTGCGAAATGTCCCTAAATAAGAGGTGGTACCATGATTCAGAGCCATCTATTGGATAGTGAGAACTGTTGGCGGCAAAATTCAAAATAGTAGGTAATTTATTTTCATATAACTAAAAATGAATTTTGTTTTTGTTTATTTTACAATTAATTATTACAATAGTATCATATCATAATGATAATGTAAATAATCAGTTCTGGAGTGCTCAGATATTTTTAGTAAAGTTTTAATAATTAGAAATACCCACCTTGGTATTGTTTTTCCTTTTTTATAAGCGCCAGTTGCTTTGGTCCAGAAACGAATGATAATTTGAGGTGGTTATCTTTGATATTAATTGTTTTTACTCTCACCAATTGGCTTGGTCCAGAAATGAAAAGCTATTTTTGGAATCTCTGAAAACCAGGGAATTTGTAGATTTTTCCTGTTTTTAAGATAATTAAGGATTTTAAGTCGCTTTCAGTTGTGTTTACTTTTTTTTGCATGCGCCCATTGGCTTGGTTCAGAAATGATAAGCTATTTTTAGGGTGTCTAAAAGCAAGAGAAATTTGTAAGATTTTCTTGTTTTTAAGGTACTTTTGTATGATTTTGGGAAATTTTCAACGGTTTTGCCATGTGCCCAATTTTTAGTGGTCTATATATCTCTGCATACTTTTGGAGTGTTCGAAAAATGGGGCAATTTAACTGATTTTAGGTAATTTCGGTTGTTTGATGTTTGCATGTGCCAAATGATCTAGTCCAGTAGTAACATTTTATACTCTACTTGGTCGATATTTGTCAATCGAAGTGAGTTTCAAAAGCATATCATTTCAATTTCATAGATTAAATTGTGTGTTAAAGTAATACAGAGATATTGCGTTTCAAAATTTTAAGAATGCGACTAATTGATTTCGTACATAACTAAATTGGATACGATTACATTGTGTTAATTTAATTTCAGCTTCTCCAGCAAAAACTCGAACAAAGCCGTGACGAAACTAAAGAAACCGAACTGGATAAGATCCATAGGGAAAATATCAGGGATGGTCGAGATAAATACAAGACTTTGGCTGAGATTCGTAAAGGCAACACCGTTCGAAGAGTGGACTTGTTCGAGAACCTCTGAGGTTTTTTTTTTTTTTTTTTAAAAGAAAAGTACAACTTAATTTAGTATTTAAACAGTTTTTATTTGTTCATTTTTTTTTTAAAAGAAAATAATATTTTTGTTATGTACATAATATAAGAAAATAAATGCAATATTATCAAAAGAATCTTAAGGAAAGTCGTTTGACCTGTAAAACCTACATAACGTGCTACTAATTGCAGGTCCTATCTTTCGTTTCTTTCCGAATTGAATGTTTGCGACTATTTTCTCAGTTTCTTCAGCATCTTCATCGCAGGCTTGTTTAAATAGTTTTACGGTGGGGAATCTCTCTATTATCACCATCGCTTTATCGATAGAAAGACCTTTTAATTGAACTAGATGTTTCATGAACATTTCACTAGCTGTGAAGCTCTGAAAATTTAATTTAATAAATTTAAAAAATTTTTGTGATTTATTTAAAAATACAACACACCTTATATTTAGCTCCCGATTGGTTAAATTCTTGAAAATTCATCAACGGAATCAAATCATCATTAATCGTTGATTTCTCAAGATTAATTTTAGGACAACTCATAATAGTTTTCGGCTAAAAATAAAAAAAAAATTATTCAACGATAATTCTAAAATAACGACTATACTTCGTAATTTTCCTTTAAAATCTTCGTCATACAGTTGAGATATTGCGCAGTCCCCCTTACACCATCAGAAAATTTAACTGTAAATCCATCTTGAATCAACGTATTCGAAGCTGCTTGTTGTAAGGTCGTTAACGGTAAACCAGTGTGGGTATTATCACCGTAACTCTCTATTAAATAAATAATATTTTGAATCCCGCATTGCTTAAGTCTAAATTTCTGATCGTGATACCTCCCATCTTTAATACTCGATCCAAAATCATCCATACGTTTTCTTTCGATAATATAAGGAAGTACTAATTCGACGTTCGGTATCGTTCTACTTCTACATACCCAAACATAATCGCCAACTTTTAAATGCATAACATCATGTCGGACTCCCAAATGAGTTAATTCTAATAATATCGGATCGTTCTGCAACTTCTCTTTCGATCTAATAAAATTAACAAATAAAAACGTAAGAAATCATGCTTTATATAAAATAAAGTGATACGAACCCGGCAGTTTCTTGTTTATCAACAACTAATAACACCTCGAAAGTATTCGGTTCGAAGAAAACAGTTTCAAAATTCGTTACCATTCTCTCACTTTTATTGGAAGTTTGTGAAGCTGCGCTTTTACTCGAACTTTGAGAAACCCTAATTTCATCGTTGGAATTATCATCAAAACACATAATTTCACTATCGCCTTGAATATTATCGATTCGATTCTGTAAAATTTGATCATCAACATTTTTGGTAATAGTCCGATTATCTGCGATATCAGCAACATTATTTTCATATAATTTTATCGCCAAATCCGTTCCTGCAGTCGTTAAAGTAAATTTAGTCGGATTCCCTTTTTTCGTAACCAACTCTTTTTCCAATAACGTCCTCATCGATGACCAAGATGTATAATACGTACCAGGATCGGGTTTCATAAACGGTTTATCGCATAAATGTTGCGCGTTTTCAATAATTTCTGCTTTCGTTGAAGTACCATTTTCATATAAAGCGATTAGGATAGCGTAAGGTCCTGATCTATACGTAGGTACATATTCTTTCCGGTTACGTTTAGGACTTCCTGGAGATTTCTCTTTCGGAGGTTCGTTATTTAATTTATGTTTCGCTTTCGTAGTAATTTTTACATTTTCCACAGTGTAATCTATAGTTTTATCAGGATCAGATTCGTTTTCTTTACCATTATTATATTCGTCTAATCTTTCATCTAACATTTGACATAATCGATCACCGAAACCGTTCAATATCTTACAATCTCGACCCCTTTCTAAAGGAAGGGGATATTTTTTTATAGACTGTAGTGCTTTAGCGTAACAATGCTGCATTTTTGAATCCTTTTCTTTCGCTTTATCCTTCCATTCAGTTAACCATTTCTCGAATAAAGGATTTGGATGTTTTAGTTTCATCGTAACACGTTTCTTTAGAGCATCCATTTTTCTGGATAAATTTTAACGATATTGAAGTTGATGAAAATCGTTAAATTAAATAATTTAACATTTTTTTAATACGTACTTTAATAAAATGGTTATTCAAAAGTAAACCAATTTTATAGGTTATGTTATAAAAACTGACAGATTTAAAATTGGGCTGCGTTCATTTATGTTAAATGTTATTTTATAGTTTAGCAAATTAATTAAATTTTTTGCTATTTTCAAACTACAAACTTTATTATAGTATACATTAAAATACTAATAAAAATTTTTAATTTATAGATTTAGAAAAATGATGAGTTATAAATTTTTATTAAATAAATACAAAATTAAATTTATGAACGTTTGCATTGTAGCCAAATATAGCATTACACAGTGATGTTATCTATATAATACAAAAAGAATCTAGTTGATAACAAAATTAACAAGTATAGCAATAAAATGAAAAAAAAATTATGAAACTTAATACACTTATCATATCATGTATCATAAAAATTCTATAAATAATTTTAAAAAAAGCCTTTAAGACCTTTGATCTGTGTATTTAGCACCATTTTCCCAAATATTTTATAGGTTAGAAAATGACTGGAATCGTAGCAGGGAAACTAGCATTTGTTTCAGGTAATATTTCCCTCCCCTCAAAAGAAAATGAAGAAAACTGTAAATTTGAAAAATTTCATTTATAGGAGCGGCTTCTGGAATTGGAAGAGCGACATGTCAGATATTAGCCCGAGAAGGTGCTACAGTGATAGGAGCTGATAAAAATAAGAAAGGAGCTCAGGAAACTATCGAAAACATTTCTAAATTACATGAAAATAATCATTTTAGCCTTGAGATAAGCGTAAGTGATAAAAAAAGTGTGCAAAATGTTTTACAGCAAATAATACAACAGTATAAAAAGCCACCTAGTATCGTTATTAATTGTGCTGGAATTACGAGAGATAATTTCCTGTTGAAGTTATCCGAAGAAGATTTTAACGAAGTGATTGATGTCAATTTGAAAGTATAGATTAATTAATATCGAGAGATTGTTTATAATTATTTTATCTACTTTAAAAGGGAACTTTTTTGGTCGTTCAAACGTTCGCTAAAGCTCTTGTCGATAATGGTATTGATTCAGGTTCGTTCGTTAATATGGCTAGTATTATCGGGAAGATTGGTAATATGGGACAAACAAATTACGCAGCTAGTAAAGCTGGGGTTGAATTGTTTACGAAAAGTGCAGCTAAGGAATTCGGAAAATTTGGAATACGATGCAATAGCATTTTACCAGGTTTTATTTTAACACCGATGACTGAAACTATTCCTGAAAAAGTCAAAATGAAGCTATTGAGTACTATTGCATCTAATCGATATGGAAAACCTGAAGGTAATAGTGTTGCGTCGAAATTTAATTGATTAATTTTTTCTTTTTAGAAGTCGCAGAAGTCATCGCATTTTTAGCTTCCGATAAGAGTTCTTATGTTAACGGAGCTTCCATTGAAGTTACCGGTGGGATGTAAAATTAAAAAAAATGTTTTATAATAAAGAAACGTTTATTTTCAATAAAATTTATTTTTTATGCTTCCGTTTCAATTTCTTCGCTTTTCGATAAGCTTTATAATGAGTTTTCTGTTTTTCTTGTATTATCTCTTGATATTTCCTCTTATTGTACTTATTAAATTCAGCATCGGCTAATAATTCGTCTACTAGAGTTCGTTTTCTCTCTTTCTTCGTTAACCGATTATTATAATGTTCGAGCGGTGAATCTAATACTTTACCAATCTAAAATATCAATAAATTATCACTAACGTAAGTGTACGATTAATAAAGAATTAGGAACTAACCTGAAAATATTTCGGTAAAACATCTAAATCGTTTTTTTTGTAGAAATGTTTCGGATCTAACACAGAACGCATTTTAATGATTTCTAAATCGGTTTTTATCTCGTCTGTTAATTCCGTAGCTGGTAAATAATTCCAATTCTTCCCTTTAGTTTTCTCACGCTCTTTCTACAAAAATAATAGTAAGAATTACGATAAAATGCAACATTATATGGTCGGTTTTACTCTTCGCATCTCCTTAAGTTTTTTCTTCGATATCTCCATCGCTGGGACGACCTGTAACTTCTCAAAATCAGGTGTAATGACTGATTTCTTCAGCAATTCATCGACATCATAATTATGTGTTAGTCCGGTATCTCTTCTTTCGACTTCTTTCTTTTTACGAGTCCAACCCATTTCATCGGAAAATTTAGCCACAACACTTCTCTTTTCTATTTTTGATGAATTAATTGAGTTTAAATTAGCTGGCTCTAATGCATTTTCATGCTTATTAAGTAATTTTTGGATAATATCGTTACGTACTGCTAAAAAAATTAGGTTATGTTTTATAAGATTTATTTAAAAAAAATAATAAACTTACTCTCTGTTGTAACCGTTGATGTTCCTGGTTGTTTTAGAACGGAAATATCGCCTGTACCAGTTGTATCAATTATAAAATCCATTATTTTTATAAATAATTTCGTTACATTTATAGGTTATATTGGAGAAATGTCAAAAATTGTTTTGGATAGGACACCTTAAGTTTATATTTTTAGTCCTGCATGTCAGTGCTGCCATCAAAGGATAAATCAACGAACTTAACACCGGTGATTGCCTAAACTAGGCGGGTTTTTTGAATATACGAAAATAAAAACGTCATTTAATTAAGTAATAAGTTTAAAAATACTAATTTAAAGGAAATAAAGAATGTTTTAAATAAAAATAGAACTTTATTTAGTGTAGATTATAAAAAATAAATAGGTCGTTCATATCAAGTAAGCTTTTACATAAATAATTTATGTAAAAGACTGATCGAAGTACCATAAATAATAAATAAATAAACTGTCAAAAAAAACGTCGATTGAAATTGTTCCAAAAGTAGATCTACCATCCGCGTTTAATCATGACTAGCCGCTTAAATGCCGCCAAATCGGTTATGGTAAGCAGTACTGTCGACCACTCAGTACCGCAGACCCATACGTCCTTCGACGATACCGGTAATTGGAGGAAAATCATCTTCCTACCCCATCAGATGCTCTGGAGGATGATGATTGTCGCTACTGTCCTGATAGATTGCTGCATCGTCACGTACAGCCTCAGCTACAGCAGGACTTTAAGCTTAGCTCAAATTGCGATCTACTATTTGTGCGAATGTATGTATTTCGTCGATGTTGTTTTGACAATTTTGCACAAGTAAGTTGATATATTTTATTTTGAGTTTTATTAAAATAGTAGGCTAATAATTATAATTCTTGTAGGCATATGCTATCTTTTCGCCAGACCGAAGTTTATCTCCCTAAGAGTACATATTTCCTAGTTATAGATGTAATAACCCTGCTCCCTTACTACGAAATATATTACCTTTTACAACGGACTTCCAAAGGGAAATCTTACACCTTCAAACAGGATTACGTTAAAGGGAAGGTCTTCTTCAGAATTTCGTACATAGTCTTATTCTTTCACAATACTACCAACATACCAGGATTGAATCATATATTAGTGGCGACTATTGTACAATTTGTCATATTCTATTTATATCAAATCATCGGATCTTCGCTGTTTTTCTCGTTAAGGAAGAAGGATGGTAGGAAATGGACGGACAATTTAAAGTATCACAATTTCAACGAAACATCCATGTTTCAATGGTATATTTTGACGAATACGGTGATCGGCAATCTCCTGGCACATAATTGGCCAGGTAATTTGAATTAATTTTACTAATTATTGTGTTTACGACCACATTTATAAACTTTAAACGTATCGTAATTAAGAAAACACTCTTTAGATGGCGTAGAACGTTCCTGATCTATAAATTTTTAGTAGTGCCATCTAACGAAATTTGATCGAATTATAATTATTGTTCTAGTAATTAAATTACAAAATTATAGATGACGCTGTTTCAATTGCCATTTATATTAATTTACACTATTTTATTATTGAGATATATCTATAAAATGAAAGCCAAATTCAAGTCACCAAACCCTGAGCCCTTTTTAAGGCGATTTTAAATTTTAATTACTATCAATCCTGTTTATGGTGCTTGCCTAACGTAATTTCTTTGTATTTTTTAAAATATGATTTAATTCGTTGACGTTGATTTTTGAAGGTCGAACTTTGACAGTTTGCAGGTAGCGTCATCTACGATTGAAAAGCTAAACAATCGGAGAAATTGTGGTTTAGAAATGTAGATGGCGCTGTTACTTAAAGGGAGTCAGGAGTGAAACAAGGTGGAAAAAAAATGAAGCGGCGGAGGAGGGTGGCAAATTTTGTGTACTTAGTAAATGATTTTTTTTTTGTACGATTTCCTTGAAACTTGGGGTGGGAATAATACTTTTCTTTTGAACCGCCTTCAATGTTCCGATATTTATTTTTCTATAATGTAAACGTTGCTGCTCTACGGAAGCGCAGAGTAGTGCATTCCACTGTTCTGACAGAGAGCTCTTATAAAAAGGATGTTTTGGAGAGTGCAAAGAAGAAAACTATAACTATTTCTAAGAGGAAAAAGAACAAGAAGGATGAAGATGCGGGTTGTATTTTTTGCGAGGAGTCTTTCTTGGTTGGTGGTAGATGGATTCGGTGCTTGGTATGTCAACGGTGGGCACACGTGGAATGTGCTGGCGTGCCAAAGAACTGGGAAATTATGTCAATGAATAGTTTTATTAACCATTTTTTGTCATAGATATTTATGTTTTTTTTTAATTAAATGATATAAGCATAATTATCTGCGTGCTCATATTTACCACTCCATACTCCATGATCATATTACCATACATATTATCGGGGAATATGAGCATTAATTAATATATCCCACCTTTCAGGAATAATTAAACCGGAAAATTTCACCGAAGAAGTACTATTCATGTTCACGATGGTCTTCGGCTTCCTCATCCATATAATGATCTTCTTCGGCCAACTAACAGCCCTGTACATCAAGAAGATGGGCGACCAATTCCAATTCTCATCGAAATTAGACGTCATCGGGAAGATGCTGGACGATTGGAACGTCTCCCACAAAACTAAGGAGGAAGCCATCGAGAAATACAACAAACTTTGGGAGAAGAAGTACGGCAATAAAGTGATGCCGTTATCGTTCTATAATTTGCCGAAGACGCTCCGAGGAGATTGCACCGTCGATATATTCTGGTACTGTTTCAAGCATTCGCATCTGTTGCGCGATCTGGACTTCGCCGTCTTGAAGAATTTGAGTTTGAGGATGAAGCATGAGTTTTATATGCCCGGGGAGTACCTTTATAAGTGCAACCAGTTTAAAACTAAGATGTATTATATCGCTAGCGGAGTTGTGGAGGTATTTCTTTTTTTAAATTAACAATTTATTATTGTTAATATTGTTTTATTTATAGGTTATAGGCCGAAATGAGCGTGGTTCACCTATAATTTCATTTTCTGACGGTACAGTCTTGGGAGAGATTTCATGTTTGATGGCGTTAAAGAGCATCGTTAACTTACGCTGCGCCACCTACACGAACGTCCAAACCGTAGACATAAAATCCCTAGCTAGATTAATGCTGAAACATCACGGCGTGAACAAGGAACTCAAACGGAAACTCAATTTAAGGTTGCAGTTAGCAAGGGAGATGCAAAACAGCGAATTGGTTAAATTTAAATCACGAGCTCAGAAGAGGACGTCGGTTAGATGGATAAAACAGCAATGGAGAAGTATTTATTCCGAGAATAAACCTAAAGGGAAAACGACGTTAGAAGAGAGATACCAACAGGTTACCGAGTATCACACGTCTCGCTTTATAGGACTCTACGTCTTAAGCGATGACGTGGAGATGTTGAAGAAAAGAGTGATCTGTTTAAGATCGAGTTGTCCGTATTTATTGGAGCCGTCGAGTAGTTTTAGGAAGTTCTGCGATTATTTCGTCTTGGCGACGATCATCATTCAAAGTTTATTGCTGCCGTATTTATGCTTCTTTGTTAAACGATTGAGTTACGTGCAAAATGGATGGTTGTACATGCTAGATGTGGTTTTCATCTTCGGATTATATTTAGACATGTCGACTGTGGTGAAAAGCCATAAGAAGATCTTGATGAAGGTCTCTGAAATCATCATTTATAAAGGGAAACAGATCAATACTTTAGTGGATATTTTCTCGATTATTCCTCTTGAGATCTTAAGCTCTTTAATGGCGGTTGATTCGCATACGATGACGGTTTTAAGATTAAATCGGGTTTTACGCGTTTATAAAGTCTTCTGGGTGATCCAACACGCAGAATTGAACGTTTGGATCGGTTACATCCAGATCCGTCTCGTCAAATACTTCCTTCTATTCTCCTATTCGATATATTTCGCTAGCTGCGTCATGTACGGGATAACATGCTACTCGGAATGCGATCCGTACGGCTGGTTATCCTACAACGTCGCCATCCGTACTCTGCTCTATCCTAACATGACTACTACCAAGAGGGCGACCACCTTCCTCTTAAGTTTGGATTATACAGCTACGAGATTGCTGAGCTTAACTTGGGGCCACACTTACGCCTATAGCATCTCCGATATTATACTGGAGCATTTTACAACCTTGTGGGGATATTACCTGTTCAGTTTTTGTTTCGCTGAATTGGCAGCCTGTTCGGTCTTGCAATTGGAGGTTAGGGTTACCTATCAGAAGTATATTAAGGATTTGAAGAATTTCGCTTCTAAGACTAGGATTCCGTCGTATCTGAAGAAGTTTATGTACAATATGGTGACATGTAATTGGCATTATAATAGAAGGTATGATCATATAAGTAAGGTAAGAGGCCATAGTATGAGACAGGAGAAATTTATGACCTGTGTTTGGAATAAACTTGAGAAAATCCGCGAGGCATCCATTCCATTAAAATTGTCTTCAAAAATTTTTCCCCGATAAGCCGAATGAATTCTTCACGCATATTGTTGAAGAAAGATAACTCGTATGTCCTGAGCCTGGATTCCCATAGCGTGCTATGTTCTTGGCCAAGAATGGATCGAACTTCGCGATAAGCTCTAAGGACATCAAATAATTCCCTATTTCTCCCCCACCCACCCCCTATTTTCTCGTTGTGTCTTCTGAATGGTAAACCACGTGATGCAAGCGCTTTCACACATGCAACTACACTTTCCAAAATGTTTCTCCAATAATTTCTTTCTTCATCCAACTGTATATAGTTAACACGTGGTCAATGCGGCCTAAGGCGTTGCTTCTATCCTTCAGGTGCAGGACAGGCAATTTGTGAGTAGGCGAATTCTCATTAGCTGATACTCGATAATTAGAACTGACTCTCCCCGCCATTAAAAAGAAGACAAGGTCCACAAAAAACACTTCCAGAACTTTTTCGCCATTCTTCGATTGTCTATTTGGCTGGATCATCGCTAATTTTGCACAGCCCCTGGTCCGGATTGGGTTGTACTCTTGGTACTGGTGGGACTTCTTCGGCTATTTCCTTTGATCCACTTGCCAAAACTACCAAAGTACCTGTAGAAGGTTTTCCAAAGAAATCGTTTTTGGTTATCTTCTTTTTCATTCATTTCTATAAAAGGTTTCACCTCTTACTAGTGGAATGTTTTTTCCCTTAGACAGAACTATCCTTTTTGACGGTTGAAACTTAAAATGCCAGAAACCCGGTTGGTTTAGAACCTTTTGAGCTTCAGCTCTCCAGTCCTTGACTACAACATCATTTCCAATTTTGTAAACTTTAGCAAAACTCTTTGATTATGTCGATGTACTCTTCAGGATGGACTATTTCTGGGATTTTTTTTCAATTTGCCCAAACACGCGATCGGGTGAAATGCAAGAGTGCCTCACAACTGGAAAAAAACCATTTCAATCAACTCTATATTCGGAGAAGAGCTTCATACTGCATACTGTTGTGTTTTTATTTTGTGATCCACATCCATCATCACAAATAAAGCTTACAGTAGATGCGATTTCGTTGGGACTTCTGTGATAGTAATAATAATAATAATAATAAATTCAATGAATTCCTTTATAGCTTATTTGAGTTCTTAGGTCCAACTCGATCTCCTCCTTTACTTTCGACTAGTATTGCCGAATGATCTTTATATATTTTTTTTAAATATACAAAATTTGATCTTTCTTGATGTCTAAAATATCTTGGAAGGCCTCTCTACATTAATGCAAGATTTGGGTTTATTCGCAGTTTCTGCTCTCTTTCTATGCCTTTTTGGAGTACTCACATCACAGTGGCATAAAATAAACATATCTTGCTCTCTTTTCTCTACGTTTATATAGAAGATGGATCTCCTGTTAGCCTGTTTGGAAGAAAACTGGGTCCCCTAGTACTTGATCTCCTATAACTCCAGCCCAAACGTTGAGGGAAAAATGGTGATGATGAGTGACAAATATTGCTTTGCGGTTTAAATTTAGATATTTAACAAGGACTCTGTCTCATAATATGGCCTCTTACCTTAAATGAGCGACAGAATTTGTTCTCTTAATGTACACTTACGACTGGAGGAGGTTGGTTGCTCCTCGTTTAATAATTTTTTGATCGAATACTGCGACCTGCCTCCTTTGCGGTGGCAAAAGGCAGAACTACAAATACACTTGATATTATCGAGTTTAACCAGTGCTGTTACCTGTTGTTTATCGTAAGAACTAAACAATTTTTTCCCAAAATTTTTATCAAAAAATTTGACAGGTGATGATATATGGTTGAGACATCGATCGTCCATGGCCTATTACCTACGTAGGATTTATAACACGATAATAAGACATATTTACCCTAATTTCAGGTACCAGATCACCGGCCCGGATAGCATAATCAAAGATATGCCGGAAAACTTAAAGACCGAAATCCTAACAAACAGGATCATCCGCTGTTTGAAATCGGTGCCGTTCTTCCTAGAGGTCGAAGACGAATTCATACGAAACGTCGCCAATATCGCGGATCTGAACGTTTTCCCACCCTCGACCGTTATATTAAGGGAAGATATTCCGGTAACTGTATTGAACGTGATCGTCAGAGGTTATTGCACGGCCGAATCGTCAATACCGACCGATAAATACCACAAGTACGTCAACACGTACGCTTACGCCGATTGTTTCCCGATCATGGAGCTGTTCCTCGGCGTCAACTCTTTCCTGAAGGTCGTGTCGATAACGACGGTCGAATTGATATCGATAAATCTGCGCGAACTGATGGTGTGCATCAGGAGCAGGGAGAAATTGAATAGGGATTTGGAGAGGGTGTTGACGTTTCACATGAAATCTAATTATATCGTGTTAACGAGGCAGAAGGGGAGGTTACCTGCTCTGATAACCGGACAGAAATCTCTTGGTAAAAGCGATTATTTCGGTTACGATATTAACGATAAAATAAAAGCTGATGAGCACAAGATTATTTTTAAGAAAGCCTTTGATAAGTTAGGTAAGTACAATATCAAATAGTTTTGATTAAATTTACATATTGTAAACCAGTCTTTATGATTTTATCATTTAGTGACATTTTACATCAGGCTAGCGCATTTTATTTTTCTATAATTTCCTACTCTGTTTCTTCTTATTTAAATTTCGTCTACAAACCGTCATTTAGGTTATTTAATGCTTAATATGACTTTATCATGTTATTAGCTGTAATATTTTGCACAACAATACAAGTTTATAAGCTCAGTTTGAAATTGAATTGAAAACATTATCGACATAACTCAAATACCTATAAACGTCAACATGACAGTAGTATACTGCATCAACTTGTCAGTGTTCCCAACATAAATTTCTCAATCAACTGAAGGCGTTTTGAATTGATCTTGTGACAGCGATGATTGACATTGACCATTTTACTATAGGTACAAAACATTGGGGAATATAGCTTTTTTGAGCATGGAAATAAACTTATGATAATCGAATAATTCAAAAGGTTGATGAATTTTTATCCACAATCGAAGCAGGATTGGTAAAAATGTAATTTTAAACAATGATTGCACGGTGCTATTATAGAGAGCAGCATCCAACTGTTGGCGACAAAGATGCATCTTCAATTAATTGATGGCGGGCAAAACGTCGCAAGATCATATGTCAAAATGTCAAATCGTAAAAATGGAAATTTAGTACAAGTTTAATATATTTTATTAAGAGATACTAAACAATGTACAAATTTCGAATTTTATACGTTGACAACCTCACTATTTATACAGGGTGTTTCCTAATTGAATGTCAATATTTTAGGGGACGATTTTTTGGTCAATTTTAAAAAGAAAACTTCATATGAACGTATGACCTAAACGTCTTAACTTTTGAGATACAGGGTGGTAAAGTTTTCAAAAATAAATAGTTTTTCGTTAATTCCTGTTAATACTACTTTAGATATTTTAATGAAATGTGGTAGAGGAGTGTTCCACAATGAGACAAAAATCACATTCGATTTTTTTCTATTTATTTTCAAATCAATTTTAATAAACTAAACATAAACACTACAAAAAGTAATATGAAAGTGAAACTTATGTGTTAACGAATGTTTAAGGAACTCAGATTTATCTCAAAGCGAATAATCTGCTGTCGTTTAGTTTTACCCCCCTAAATATTTCGACAGAATTAATTTTACGTCCTTCTTTGGTGTCGAACTTACGTCTTCTTCCAACGGAAACGTGAAGGCATTGAGGCATTTGTTACTCTTTCGTAGAAAAGTAATCACAAACTCGTTCTCCTCCTCTCTCAAAATTTTTCCAATATAGTATATAGTTGTTTTTAACGATTCAGTAAATTGAACTGAGGCAAAATCGTTAATATTAGGCTCTCTTTCTAATTCGGTGAACTCAAAGAGGTTCTTGGTGGGTTCTTCCTCGCTCAGGTCGTCGGAAGTTCTACCATTGTCTTGATAATCATCGTCATTGTCATCATTTGACGATTCAAAATGTCTGGTTTTCGATTCCATTATATTTCTGTGCTTCCTCATATCCTGGGCTTCCTTTTTCTTATTTCTTTCTATGACCTTCTCTTTTATCATATTGATTTCTGGGGTGTCTGTAGCAATAATACTCTTCCTCTTTCTAGATCTGCCTTTTTTGCTTTAAATCTTTCGCCTTAGGATATCCCAACAAAATTTGTGGGGAGACAAATATCTTATCAGTCTCATTTTGACATCATCTTGTCATATCCATCATCAGTCTCAAGGGTGTCTTCGGGCACATTTGATTGAAAAGCGGTATACTCTGTATGTCCTGTTCAGAGTCATTGGAACCATGTGCAACCACTGGATCCTCAGGTAAGGCTCTGTCGGTTACACTGCTGACAATAAAATCATCATCCGTGAAGACGTGCTTATCAACAGGATAAATTCCAGACTTTTTAAAGCCTGATGTTACATTTCTAGGTGTCATCGACTTCTAAAAAGCTACGCTAACGCACGAAGCAATGTCATAAATTGTTATTGGACGTCCAGAATTCCTAAGTAATCATGATTCTATTGCTGTATTGTAGTGCGATTTAAAGGGAAAAAAGACTGACAAATCCAATGGCTGCAACTTATTATTAGGACTTCTACCGATAAATGAGTTTCATGGCTGTCCATAATTAATAGGGATGGGTGTTCCAAACTGTTAGCCGTGTGATGTATAAAATGTTTCATGACGTGGACAAACAATTCTGTAGTCATCCGACCAGTAGAGTGAGCAAGACCCAGTGTTGCAGAGGGTGCTACATTTAACATGTGTTCTTTAATTTTTTTTCTTGGAAACACCATTACAGGAGGAATGAGGTTCCCAGATGCTCTGATTACACAACAGGTACTAACTAATATTCCCCGTTCTCCGCTAGTAGCAGAGCTGACTTGCTTTATTCCCTTTTTGGCAATTATTTTCCTGGGTTTTTGCACCGTAGTTGTTGCCGTTTCATCCAGGTTAAAAATGCGTGTCCCATCCGCAAATTCTGGTGTACGATTTAAAATATTCTCCAAGTTAAGTTAAAAAATAGATCAACGTTATGTCTATTGAAAGATGTTGCTCGTGAGAGGCTGCATCCTTCTGGTTGCCTGCTATATAAATTCTGCCTTTTGCCTTTTCTGTTGTTATTGTTAGGTCTTTCCAAAACCTGTCCTGATTCTCCTTTTTATCATCTCCATTGGCGCCATAAACTACTATGATTGTTCGCTATGCTTTTCCCATATAATTCAACGGTTAATATTCTTTTGGAGACTGCTTCCCTTCGGGCTCGTGGCTTGCACACTTGCCTCGTAGTCCGACAGTACCGGGTTCGAACCCCGGTGCTTCCTTTCTGAGTTTGCTTTTCTGTAGTTTTCCAAATTCCACGGCAAATGCGGAAAGGTTACATCTTAAGTCGGTCTACAGCCGCAGGCGTAATAATAACTCATGGCCAGCCGATGCCCCCTGTAATTGGCGCAAGCTGTTGGGGGATGCTAAGGCATGAATTATTATTATTATTATTATGAATTTCGTTCGTCACTGTCTTGTTTATAAAGCATCCAACCCCTGCAGATGCTCATTATGTGACCGTTGCCGATCTTTATTATTCCTTGTCCTTTTTTTTTTGTTTCAATTATTGCTAGTATATCCACTTTCATGTTCATAAACTCTTCCTCTAATTCTTTCTCTTTACCTGTAATACCGTCGACATTCCAAGTAGCCAATTTCCAATTTTTGTTGTTACTTGCACAGAACATACATAAATAGAAGCGCAACTTTAGACAAGGATAGATATACATTGCGGGAGCACCATCTATCGTCTAGATCGTGGACTATTACAAGATATTTGACACATATTTGGTTCACTGATAAGCTAAACGTGGTATTTAAATCCCTAATACTTATTTTTGTTATATTAAACAAGTTACACGTTTCAGACATTTCTTACATGTTTTGTTAACTGGAATTTATAATTTAACAAAAGATGTAAAGAAAGGTCTGAAACTTGTAGCTCATACAAATACTAAACCAAAAATATATCAACTGATAATATATAAAACGAAGCAGAAGATAAATTATGTACACAGTATAGGATGTTATAAACAACAGAGAAATCAAACAATATTGACATTTAAGTCTTAATTATACAAAGCCTATACAAAATCATTTGCGTTTTTTACAGTATTTATTAAATGCTATCCTCATCACGGGATCCGACATTTTTCTGACACCTAGTCTAGAATCCAGTCCTTTTAATATTTTATTTATATATTTCACCCAGGCAAACAAGCTAAGCCCTATAAAAATTCTTATGCAAAAAATACATGTCTCTGGATGATTTGTGCAACGAAAGTTAGAAAAATCAATTTGCTCCAATAATAATGTTTCAATTCGTTCGGATACTCGATTGTGCAAACGGGTACCCGAGTTGTGCGCTGAACGGGTACCCGGTTTCTGAAAACGTCGAGTTTCGTCAGCGCTAGTTATTCACATAATAAGATACGCTGGATGTTTTGTCCAGGCATCCTTCAACGCGACACTTCCTAATATATCCAAGATTCATTCTGCAAATTATTTACAATAATCAGAATATTTAATAAACTTACTTCGACACACTTTTCGAAACGATAAACAATATATATCACCGGTGATAAACCTAAGAAAAGTAAAAATAATATAAACAATATGACAAATAGCACGAATACTGTCAAATACTGTTTCATGATTGGTCGCTACATCTATGAGCATAATAAGCAATTAGTTTTCAAAAATCCGCCGATCTAGACGCTAGATGGTGCTAAACAACAACTTTAAGTTGCATAGCCCTGGTTACTTGTTTATATGTTTCCTTTCTGTTTGTCGAAATCGTTTCCTTTGTCTTTGCTGGGTTCGCCATCTTGTTTCTCTTTTGCATGTTTTGTTCTAGTTTTTTGCTTCTTTTGGTCTTCTCCAATTTTTCGCTGGTTTCATTCCAACGCCACTCCATTCCGTTTATATTTAATTTACTGTAATCTATTTGCACCACAATTCCTTTTTCTCAGATATTTAATAAACAAAATAACACCAATTTATGATTGCTTGTGGATTTGGACTGCTTAGAAGCTTTCGCAACAGAGACTCGGGTCGCCTCGGGAGCCTCGAAACTATCTACCCTTCTGTACACTCTGACGTTTATCCCGGTGTCACGTCCATCGAGTTGTCTCAAATACGTCACTGTCTCAGAGCATTTTAAGACGAACGAATCAAATATTCCAGCCATGAATCAGACTTTGTATCTAGGAAGATGATTGCGCATTTCTCCTATCGATTCTCGAAACGAATTAAAGCAAATTGTATTCGGGAATTTCAATTGCTTGCCCCAAATCATAGAAAAAAACCGTAACCTATTCATCATCAAAAATCTATCACCACCTCCCCCTGTTGGAAGCAGAAACATTAGAGGTTGAAATATTTTCACCTCTAGCGTAGTTTAGACGTCGAGTTATTGCTACTTTCTGGTGCCCCTAAGCCAGTTTTTGTTTTGCGTGTATTTTTGCTTTATAGTATGACGCGGTTAAAATCTGGAAGCCCTCATAACAGAGACTCAGACCGTGGAAGCCTTCGTTACCATTTAATCCCAACTTGAACACTTACCAGAGACGTGACATCGGTTTCATTCAGCAGAAGTAAAGAGCTACCGATGAATTGGTAGTATTCTAATGCGATTGGTTAGTTTAAATTTTAACCAAACAGTGTTACCAATCCATCGGTAACTGTCAAATTTAGTAGCTACGCTTTGACATGTTTGAATTTGGGAACGAAAATTTCTTGCACAGCTGCTGAAGCTGCCAGATGAGATGATGGCTATTGTTTTCACAATAGAGCCTGTAGGTACAATATTTAGGATAGTTGTCGAAATGTTTAATAACTGTTCTATTCAAGTTTTGACATTTTCCTAAACTAACAAACATTATTCTAGGAGTATGGTCGAACCTTAGATACTTCCTACTGAGCAAAACGATCGAACCGACAGGAAGATTTTACTCAATTTGGGAGATCTTCAGGGGAATCGTAACTGTAGTTTACGTCCTATACGTAACGGTATTCATGAAGTTCCTGCTTCGAAGGAAGGACCATTCAAACATTTCCATCGTTAGATGCTTCGATTTAGTACTAGCAATCGATATTTACATCAGATTACACATCCAATACTACGACGAGAGAGGCATCCAAATTACTCACCCCTATACACGTCCTACCACTATTTGACGACGTCGTTCTGTGTCGACGTCTTATGCATCTTACCATTTCATGATCTGAGATTGCACACCTTATTCGGAACATACTGCAGACACCACATCTTGATGTTGATGTACAATTTGATCAAACCGTTAGCGTTGCATCGGGTATTCAACGGTTTGGATTATATACAGGAGGAATCTAAACAGGGCAGGGCTAGGTTGTATCAGAATATTAAATATTTCGGTTTGGTGGTTATCGTTCTCTGCATGTTAGCATCGATTTTGGAGATTATAACGTGTTGGGAACCATCGAAGAGCAGCGATATATTCTTTAATTGCACTAATAGTACCTGGATTAAAAGCTCGATAATTAAAACGCAGATTAGCGATGTTTTCTACTCACCCAGTATTATTACGACGTATACGGTTTTATCGATTATATCAACGTGTACTGTTGGACTCTACACGTTTGAATCATCTAAAGATTTCGTGATGATTTTCGTGATGATCCCCGGATTGTACGCGTTGAGGTGGTTCCTTTGGGAAAGATTACAAGCTCTATGGTGATTAATTTTAAATTTTATTTATTCAATACTAATTTTTATATTTCACAGATAAGCGGGAATAAAACTCTAGTGCATTACCAAC
Organism: Holotrichia oblita; assembly: GCA_023690525.1. NCBI lineage: Eukaryota > Metazoa > Arthropoda > Insecta > Coleoptera > Scarabaeidae > Holotrichia > Holotrichia oblita. Next base: position 98,391,130 of record CM043021.1, on the reverse strand, counting down.
ATAATATGAACGTCTTCATGTCGTTCATGAAGAAGCACAGCCCCAACACTAATTTATTACAAGAAACTATATCCCATTACGAATATGTTTGGAAGAGGACTAAAGGTTATAATACGACGACTTCATTGAGTAGCTTCCATAAAGTTTTACGAGCAGATTTGACTCTCTATCTCTATTCTTCCGCTTTAAAAATGACCTACCTCCTCTGCAACACCGATAGCAGCACTATACGTTTTATAAGCAGCTTCTTCGAAGAACTACTTTATAAGAAAGATGCTGATATAATTCGCTGCAACGACGTTAGTAATTATATTTATATCGTTTATAAAGGTCACGTCGATGTTACTGTAGCAAATGATAAATTATGCACCTTATCGGTTGGTGGGATGTTTGGTTGTTTCGCAGCCGTGCAAAATACGCGTCAAACCATCAACGTTAAAGCTAAAGTTAACGTTCACGTCATAAGGATAGATAACGTGACCTTCAACGAACGCGTCAGCAGTAATCCTAAAGTGAAGCAGAAGTTGGCGAGGGAGAGGATGTTAAAAACTGAATATCTATTGCCGGTAAATATGAAGCAGGGCAGTAAAATGGATGTGATCTCGGAAGGTTCCGTCAATACGCGTCATATTAATTTGGAAACTTTGAGGTCGTTGATGATCATACCGACGAATCCGTATTTCGTGGTGTATAATTACATGACCAACATACATGCTGCTACGTGGTCCAGCCTGTATATATTAACGATAGTAGCGACTCTGTCGGATTTTTTAGATAGTCACGAGTAAGTAACAATGTTATTTATTATATTATAGGTATGAGTCAGAGAGCATCCGGAATTGAGCACGGCTTGACATGAATTAAGGTGTTAACCCGGTAGAAAAGGGAGGGAGGTTGGTTCGTTTAATATTAAACCATGGTTACCAATAGCTTAAACAGAAAATAATAAACGATCTTTACGACGCCGCGGATAGTATCTTCAAGCTTCCTATTGCTCCTCATCACTATTAAGGATTCTTAGTATTTCCCAAAAAATTTCGTACAAAATTCTTGAACGATACCCAAGCTTCTTCTTCCTTCTCAATCATACTTTCCACAAAGAGGGGTAAAAGTTTTCTTATGTCGAGGCCAGTAAAAACTCCCTCTTTCAACTTTGCTTCTGACAGCTTCGGGAATCCTTTCGCAGCAATTTTACAAATTGTTTCATCAACCCCAATTCGATATGGAGAGGGGGCAACAAAACCTTTTCTGGTGGTACCAAAGTAGTATTCATAACTCGTTTCTCTCCAGGTTTTAAAGTTTATCGGGGTGGCCAATCACTTTTAGTCCAGTCTCTGACTCTACTATTCCACAAGGATAAGAAGCATGGGTATTTAATATAGCCTGTTTGCTGACCCAAAAGCATCGTGAGTAGGGGAGACCCGGGCAAAGCGGCCACTCTAAGGGAATTTTATTTTTATCTTTTTCAAATGTTAATTTTTAGAAACAATATTACATGCACATCTAGCCTATTAACTTACCTATCTATCGGTATAATTGTGTAGTACTTTAAGTAACCCCTTGTATTAAAAATATTTTTTTTTTCAAAATCTAGCAAATGGCCACTTTGCTCGGGATTGTTATAATAAATAGTAAACAGATTTATATCAAAATTAGAAATGTATTACAATGTAATTAGGCAAATAATATGGAAATGGCACAAAAAAGACACTAAATTATTAAATTAAAAATGAAGAAAAGTAAATTTAACAAAATAACTTGTTTCTGTTGTTCCTACTGACAATATTCACACTCGAAACAATCGTCCTCCTCCTCACATCCGGCGCAAGCTTCGTGGGCCCAGCGTCTGCAACCAGAGCATTTTATCCATCCTTCACGATCTTTTGAACATGAATACAGTTCATGACAGTAAAGACAATCAGTGTCACTTTCATCGCCGTCAGATTGTTCATCAAACTGTAGTTGACGTGTCACCTGAACTCCACACTTTCCTTTTTGATATTTCTTTCCTGCTTTGCTTACTGTGTTTGTAGTTTTTCTTTTCCTTTTAGTCGTCTCTCCTTTTTCTTCTTTCTCTTTCTTCTTTTGAGCGCTTGCAACTCGCCTCATTTCTTTTTCCTGTTCTTTTTCTTCTTTTTCCATTTTTGCTTTTTCTAATTTCAATTTATGTGGGCTTGAGGTCAGCACAGCAGCAGTTCCTTTTTTCCTTTTTGTTTCCTTTTTAACAACTTTTGTTTTTGGCAAAGGGATTATATCTTTTGGGCTTACAGCGAAGGATATTTGTGAGCTGGAAGAGGTCCCAGGTTGTGGACTGGAGGATGGATCTGGTTGGGATCTAGAAGATGGTCCAGGTTGTAGATATTCTTGCCCAGCCTCAGTTTGATCTTGAAGAGGCATATCAGTGCATTCGGCAGCAACGTAATCAGCTTCTGTGAAGACATCTTGGTTTTGTGGCACAATGCCACACTTGCGAAATCCATTGATTGCTGTGGCTGGAGTTGCTGCTTTTAAGAAAACTTCCCCTAGAAGTCGGCTTACTTGAAACTGGCTAACAACCCTTCCAGGATTGTTTTTTAGATATTTTTCAACAGCTTGTACATCGAATGTGTTAAACGGGCCCATAAACGAGACATCCAGAGGCTGCATTTTATGGCTACAGTGAGGCGGTAAACAAACCACGGTAGTGTGGTTCTCCCTTGCTTTTTCAATAAATGCCAGGTTTTTTGAATGGGTTGAATGACCATCTAATATTAACAACACTGGGTCGGCAACTGATGGTTTGGCGTGAGCAAGGAAGTGGTCAAACCATTGAAGGAAAATATCGCTTTGCATCCAACCAGACGGGTGGCATGCAATCATTGTTCCTGGTGGAGCTCCATCTTGGAGCTCTGCTTTCATTCGACGTCTTGGAAAAATGACGAATGGTGGAATGAAGTTTCCGCCAGCTGACATGCACACAACAAAGGTCGACAGCTGGCCTCTTTCTGCTGATGTCAGAGCACCAACTTGCCTCCGACCCTTGAGAGCGAGAATCTTAGAGCTCTTTGATTGAACAGTTACGAGCCCTGTTTCGTCTACATTAAAAATTCTGTGGGCAGGGTGGAAGTGATTCTCTTGAACATCCGTAAGGATCATATAAAAACTTTGTCACGTTGTGTTTATTGAATGCCTGAGCCCTAGCTGCAGAGGTCTGCTCTGGTTTCCTTAAACTAATTTCGGGGTGACGATTTCTGAAACCAGCAACCCAGTCTAATCCAGCCATTCTTGTTTCTTTATTGAAATTATTTGGAATTTCATTTTTTTTGGCTAGGCTGTATGCTAAAGAACGAAGATCTGAAATCGTGACGCCAAAGAAACGCACTTCCAAATCCAATATATGACGAGCCAATTCTGCCTCTTGTTCTTCTGAGAAAACAGCACGGAACTTCCCCAGCACCTTTTTGTTGCCCTTGGCATCAATATTTTTACCAAGAACCCACCTCTTCAGTGTGTTTCTTGGTACGGAGAACATTTTGGCCGCAGTTGAATAGGCCAGTCCATCATTTGTCACCGCTTCTATAGCTCTATGCATCGCACCCGCATCCCATGTTTGCTGGTCGCTTTTCCTTTTGTATTTATAGACCATTTCAAAACCTAAAACCAAAAAAATCATTGTAGGCCTACCTATATAATAATAAGCTATTACCTAGTATATGAGCCAAAAATATGAGGAAAATTATACTAAAACCTGTTAAATACTTAATAATTATTATTATTTTAGCTTAATAAGAGTTATTATTAAGCTTAACATTAATATAATAATAATAATCGAAACAGGACTTCTGCCGGGCAAAGTGGCCATTATGGCTACTTTACCCGTGGCCACTTTGCCCGAAGCGACGCCATTAACTAAAATCGCTCTACCCCCACATGTATTGAAACCTACACGGTTCATTGACATATTAAACTGAGCGTAAGTACATACTGTTCCTAGACAATATGGTTGATTAACTTAAGAAAATCATAGTAAAAGTACAAAACTAATAGAATTAAGCACGTACCTTAGATCATCAATAGTAGAAACCAATGTTTTCTTTATAAATCTGAAATACGCAAACGCACAGCACCCAAACTTCCTCAGACAGCTAATGGCGTCCCACTGATGTAGTTACTATGAATTATGCTAGGGAGCAGCACCTTACGGACCCAATAACCTGACCTGGCCACTTTGCCCGTGATGGCCGCTTTGCCCGGGTCTCCCCTATTTTGATTGCTTCCAGGATAATAACCAAATCGTTATAGTTTTCTTCTACAGGGTTTCCACGGCCAAGTGGGACATAGGGAGAATACATGTAAAATCGGTTTTCGGTGAATATTATCTCCCTAATACTACTTCATTCAAAAATTAAGGGCCGCATATTATAACTGGGTTAACAATGAACATCTCCACAATCATAGTACAAAGAAAGTCATTTTAATAAAGCCAAAAAATTATTATTTTTAAATGTATTGTTCGTGAATTCCTAATACGTGACTTAGTGCAAGCGTCCATGGCGCAATGGTTCGCGCGACGGCTTAATAACGCAAATGCACGGATTGTTTAGGGTTCGAATCCCGGCAGATTGGTTTTATTTTTTATTTTTCATCTCCAACAATAATGCTACAAATTCAATAACACTACAAAAATCAGAGATTTTGAACACTATAAATTCGAGGAAATTGAGGATTAAGGTAAATAAAGAATAATTTTTACAATAACAAAAATGATCACGTGCTATTATATTAGCGGTTTTCTTTTGCTCCGTAAGATTAATCTTAAAAACTTAGCAGGATTACAAATAAAGATTAAAAATAGCAATGCAAAAGAACGCAAAAAAGTTAGCGACGAATAAAGTGTATGCAGAGCCATCTATAACACGTTCAAACTATGAACATAACTTGGAATTGAACCTCAGTGACATAACCAAATAAACCAAACATAAGTTATTTAATTTGACGTGGTCGCTGATTAATAATTCTCTATCCTTCAGCAACATAAACTTCAAAAATTCATTCTCAAAGGTTATGTTTATTAGTTATATGTCAAACGCCTTATTTCCCCCTCTTAAAAACATGGATTAAGCGGATTGAATCCAAAAGATTTTATGTTTCAGAGGGGAAAGGGGAAAACTTATCACGATTAGTTTTTTTTGGGTGGGGAGACGCAAAAGAACATAGTAGGATCAAAAATACTTAGTATGATTAATCTTACGTGAGCAAAAGAAAACGCCTGTTATTCGATTTTTAATTGTTACTAACGACGAATCATTTGTCAAAATAAACAACAAAACTTCATCAAGATTAAAAAAAAATAAAAAATAAAATTCATTTCTCGGATTCGAACCCCAAACAATCTGTACCTTACGTTATTACGGCGTCACGCGAACGTCTGCGCCACGCCCACTTGCACTAACTTACATGTTAAAAGCCTTATTAAGAATTCATGTACCGGGTGTCCAATTTTCGATGGTTTTGGGGGGTATCTCACTTATTCGTAAAGATAGAGAGTTGCGGTTTTCGCATTACTCTGCTACTTTTTTGTGAAACGAAAGATGCCGTGAACAAAATTTTCATAGCTTACTTCGTTTTCGAGATACAGGGTGATTTTGAAAATATTGCATTTTGGAACCTCCCTCGTATCTCAGTTATCGTTTAACTTATCGAAAAGGTAAAAAATGTTTTTTATGCAGTTTTTTACGTAGACTCCAGTGGCGTAGATAGATTTCCACTGAAGACTGTAATTTCTTAGATATTAGTCAAAGTTATGTTTTTTTTAATGGGACACCCTATATATTTTTTGTCGGTTTGGTTAAGCTTTTTACAAGCTTTTCAAAAATATATAATACTTTAGATATTTTTGCATTTTAAATTAAAAATATAATTTTTTTGTTAGTAGGCCATGGCGAATAAAAAAAAACAACTGCGTCTTATGTCAATTTACGAGTTTTAGGTGGTTTATGTCAGAATAGTGTCAGAATGTAGTTATTAATTAGAATTTTCATTCAAATGCAAATATATCTAAAGTGTTATATATTTTTGAAAAGCTTGTAAAAAGCTTAACCAAACAATCAAAAAATATATAGGATGTCTCATTTAAAAAAAACATAACTTTGATTAATATCTAAAAAATTACAGTCTTCAGCGGAAATCTATCTACGCCACTGGAATCTACGTAAAAAACTGCATAAAAAACATTTTTTACCTTTTCGATAAGTTAAACGATAACTGAGATACGAGGGGGGTTCCAAAATGGAATATTTTCAAAATCACCCTGTATTTCGAAAACGAAGTGAGCTATGAAAATTTTGTTCACGGCATCTTTCGTTTCACAAAAAAGTAGCAGAGTAATGCGAAAACCGCAACTCTCTATCTTTACGAATAAGTGAGATACCCCCCAAAACCATCGAAAATTGGACACCCGGTACAATAGGTTTAAAAATAATAATTTTTTTGGCTTTATTAAAATGACTTTCTTTGTACTATGATTGTGGAAATGTTCATTGTTAACCCAGTTATAATATGCGGCCCTTAATTTTTGAATGCAGTAGTATTAGGGAGATAATATTCACCGAAAACCGATTTTACATGTATTCTCCCTATGTCCCACTTGGCCGTGGAAATCCTGTATATGCATAAAATGTCCCATTGGAAATGATGCAAATTTATTTCCATTGTGCAATAATACTATTTTAAGACTAGTTTTGGATTGAATCAATGAATAGGCGCAATTTAGATGAATCGTACTGTATATCAAAGCAATGCATGAGTCCTTCCCCATCATTGCAAAAAACTAAATTTCCTTCTTTTGTTAACAACTGGGTAAATTCGTTTTCTAGGTGTTTGTACCATGAAAATGAGGTGTCACATGATAAAAGGTTTTTATTTTTTAATCTGGAATCTAACAGATCGGCTGCATCTTTTGAAAGACCTAAATCTCTTACTAGATCATTGAGCTCACTTTCTAAAGAAAAATCTGCTTCGTCCTCCAACTCACTATAGGTATTTCAGAGCTATGTGGCACTGGACGCATAGCTGAGTCCAGATTAGGATTACTTATGCTTCTTTTGTTTTTTGAATTGAATCCCTTTACGTCAATTGAACAGAAGTAGCAATCAGTGGTATGTTTTTTTTTTTGCTCACGCCATATCATAGGAATTCCAAATCTAAATGCATTTTTCTTACCCTTTAACCACAAACAAAGATCTTCTTCACGTCTTCTACACACCTTGTGCCTTGCCCATGGTTTATCTTGATCACCAAGATTTAATTTAAAGTAAGCAAAATAAACTTTCCTCTCACAAAATCACTTATGTTTCTCTGTTGACTTTTAATAGTGTATTCACCACAGATATAACACAACCTTCTTGTCGACATGACTAGACAGAAACCTCTCCCCTCCCCCCTCCACCCCCTCTCCTTCCCTCCGTCAGGAAGTGGTAACAAAGTTTTTTGGGAGATCAAAATCTATAAGAAAATGTTGAAAAATCCTAAGCAGTTTTTTAGTCGCAGACCTTGTGTTATTCATCAACATACCCTCCTTCAACACTCCTCTAACTCTTCAATGCCCTTTATGTAAAACGATTTGTCTTTGCTCTCAGTTGCGGCAATCACTTCTTCATTTGAGCCAAATTTCTCTCCCTGGAGCAGCTTTTTAATCTCTGCGAAAAGCCAGTAATCGCTGATGAGGGCCAAATCTGCAGAGTACAATGGGTGGGGAAGCAATTTAAAGCGTAATTGATCTAATTTAATCATTGTTTCCATCGACTTGTGACACGGTGCATTATCCTGGTGAAACTGTGCGTATAGGGCGGTTTCTTCCTGATATCTCCATTCAATCGATCCAATAACGCTATGTAATATTCATTATTAATAGTTTTGCCGCTCTCAAAATAGTCGATGAATAAAATTCCACGCGTGCCCCAAAAAACGGGGGCCATAATTTCGCCAGCCGACTTTTCGAGTTTTTGGGTCGCTTCGGAAGATTTTCACCGGCTGCTCTCCACTCAGCTGGTGATCTTTTAGGTTCAAGCGTGTAATGGTGGATCTATTTTTCATCCATTGTTACATACTCGTTGATGGTCCACTTCGAAAGCAACTTGCGCATACCCAAATTTTCATATGTTGCTGATTGATGTTCATATGTTTTCCGGAACAGCTGCCGATTTTAGGCGAGCAGTTGTGAGCTCGTAATATACATATCACCCAGTATTTAATTTATTAATTCTGGACGCGTGTTTAGTGGGGTCGTCTTATCCCTCCTCTTCATCAAAAACTTATGAATGAGCGATTAAGCTGTCGAAGTTTGTAAACAAACCAAACAGAACTAGAATTTCCATTTTTGTTAAGAAAATCGCTGTCCAGATAATTCAATTGTACTGCAGTGTTCAATATTATAGTCAAATAAAATAAAAAGAAAAACAATAAAATAAACACTTTCAAACCCATCCTCTTTTACCTTAATTATTTTTGTGTGATATGTAAATATTTTTATCCCCAAAACACTTTGTTCCTGCTTCTACTTCTTTTCCTTTTCCTTCACTTCCACTTTTCAATCTTATCCAAAATCTTTTCCTTTTTATATTCTCTCATCCGTCATTTTTTTAAAATCAATCCAAATCTTTTTTCTTTCAATTCTCAAAAACGTTTCTGTCTCTTTAATTTTCAATCTTCTTTTCAAACTTTTGACTTTCTATTTTATTGTCGTTTCTTCTTTTAAATTTTTCGTTCACCTGACTTTTCTATTTCATCAACTTTTCAAAACGTTCATGTTCTTTTTTTTTGTTTTTCTTAACCTCCTTTTTGACAATTCAATTCATCCCAAATTTACATTGTTTAATATATGACTCTAACGAATTTTGTTGTTAATGATCGAAATGACATCACATGACAGTACCTTTTGGTAATAGTCCTGATTTCTTTCTATAAAATTGTCAATGTTGGGAAATCTAACCTTAGTGGGCAACAGTTGTTTCGGCCTTAGTACGCCTAAACGGCCTTCGTGTAATGAGGTGTTGGTAAATAATTGTTTGGGTAAGATTGAGCTTTGTTCTTGGTAATTTTTGCCACGTTTGTTGTTGTTAATTGTTGCGAGGTCTAATCGTTTTAAAACGGTTCCCATAATGCTCAATTATCTTCCTTTACAGTCCTTCCATAGATTATTTGAATTTATGGCTCTCATTTGGGTGCTCCATAGAATTTGACCCATTGTGTTTTGATCAAGTTGCTGCATTAAATTCGAAATTTAGTCGTTTATATCTGTAGAGTCGAATGTGATTGGTAAATCTTGTTCCTAACGTATCTTGATTCCGGTTTTTGTGTCAGGTGGTAATGGCCATTCTTTAAATCTACAGCAGTGATCAAATAAAGGTGACCACCACAATTAAAGAAAACATGGATCAGAAACTTTTACATCATAAAGTCGGGCTGGTGGCTTAGTGGCTTGCACACTTGCCTCGCAGTCCGGCAGTACCGGGTTCGAACCCCGGTGCTTCATTTCTGAGTTTGTTTTTCTGTAGTTTTCCAAATTCCACGGCAAACGCGGAAAGGTAACATCTTAAGTCGGTCTACAGCCGCAGGCGTAATAATAACTCATGGCCAGCCGATGCCCCCTGTAATTGGCGCAAGCTGTTGGGGGATGCTAAGGCATGGATTATTATTATTAAGATTATTTTGTTTACAATCACAAATTGTAGGCCAAAAATAAAACTTGATCAATTTTAGTCTGTAGGCCGTTTAAAGGATGTTTCGAATTGTTAATTAATAGTTAGTGTGCCCACCCTAGGCTGTCATAACAAGCAATTCTTTCCAGCATTGAGCCAATGAGTGATTGGCAGTAATTAATAGTTATTTCATTTTTCTGCACTCCCAATATTAAATTCAGTTTGGTTCCTTGGGCGTTGTTTTTGCTAAGATGCTTCTTAATAGGAGCCCAACAGTTCTGTATTGGATTCAAGTCTAGACTAACACCAGAAAAGACACCACGTTGCATATTTTTTCGACAATGTTGAAATCAAAATAAATATTTCGGGCAATCTTTGCTCTATGGTACGGTCGCAAATCGTCCTGGAAAATCCTTTTTAATTTATTTTTTATTTTATTTTAAACAGATATCGAATTTACGTCTACTGCTTAGACGCATTCTTCTTCATTAAAGTCATCATCGGCTTCCACGTCACTTACATGGATCAGGAATCCGGATTGTTCGTCATGAACTACTCCAGAATCTGGCGCAAATACCTGAGATCGATAAGCGGATTTTGGCTCGATTTCGTTTCTCTGATCCCACTCGAATGGATCGCTTCGTATTTCGTAGCCAATAAGAATCTATTGAAGTACTTCTTGCTGAACAGGATACTGAGGATATTCTTCACGCTCAAATACTACGTGGAATGTAGGAATACGTTGACGGTTAGCTGGCATCTCAGATGGACCGTCATGATGTACGCTTTAATAGTGTTGTTGCACTTGAATGTTTGCGTATGGTACGATTTTTTTTTGTCTCTATTTTGTCGTTTCAAACTTGATCCTTTTATTTTTTCTACATCAGGTGGTTGATCGCGTGTCCGAATAGGATGTGCTCATATTACAAGAGAGTCTCCCACGAACCCTACATCAAAGTTATAGAGAACGATACGATCAAATCATTTCGATTAGCCTACTTATACGTCACCAACGTGTTTACCTCGACCGGTTTAAAAGTGATAACCCCAACATCGAATCAAGAGCTGATAGCTACTATTGTGATGATATGCGTCGCTCAATACATCCTGATAGGTCTAACTGCGGAGTTTGCCACCATGCTCGTCCAAGGCAAGTCAGTAATGACGAAATTCGAACGAGAAGCGACGTGCGTTTTGAAATATTTAGAGGTAAACTTTAAACTTGATCGAATTCATAAATTTCCCCCCTCCTCCTATTTTTAGAGCGCAGATTTATCTTTATCCTTAAAAAATAAAGTTTGGGATTATTACATCATATTATGGACGAGAGCTCGTGGACCTTGGATGCCAAAATTGATCTCGGAGGCTCCCGATTACATAAAACAAGATATCATGAAGAATCTCTTCGGCAGACACATCAACGATCATTTCCTCTTCAAATGCACCCATATAGATTTCCAACGGCAGTTGGTAGCCCTGTTCGACGTGTGCGTTTTCCCACCGGGAATGTACATCGTTCAGAAAGGCGATGTCGATAATTGTATGTATTTCATCGATGCTGGTGAGATTATCGTGTACGATAGGATCGATAAGAAAGAGGTGGAATATGACGTCTTGGGGATTGGCGAAGCTTTCGGTGAGGCGCAAGGTTTGTACGGTATCCCTCACGATAAGTCGTACAAAGCCAGGTTCACCTCGAAGATTGTTATTTTGAATAAGAAGAAATGGCGGTACTTGTTGGATTGGTTCCCCGCTTCTAAAGAGCATATTGAGGAGCAGGCTAGTAGAAAATTGAAGTTGCTTAGTTTAGGAGGACATTCGTTTTATGTGTGACAATAAAAAGTATTATTATATTTATATTTCCTCTCATTTTCTATACCTAGGTGTGACCTGGTTTTAAATTGGTTTGGAATTGCGCAAAATTTGATCAAAACCGATTTAAAACCAGACCAGTCTGGTTGAATCTAGAGCAGTTCAAAACCAAGTCATACCAACTCAATCCCAGATCAAATTAGGTTAGAACCAGCTTAAAATCATGCTGGAGGACCATAAAATCCTTTTTCGCAAGTCCTGCAGCGTATTGAATCAAATTTTGAATACCCAAGTACTGATGAATTTAGATATTTCTGACATACGATGGAGGGTTGGTAATTTGTCTTAGGATCTCATTTTGTAAGGTGTTGAATTAGCTTCTATTGGTTTTTGTAGAGCTAGACCAGTGATTTTCAAACATTTTTTTACCACAGAGCAATTTTTGAACCATAAGTTTCCTGTGGAGCCCTCGAACGAACTCATTCAGTGTTGGAAAGCTTTCTAATTCTTTGTTGCCAACACAAACAATCCAAAACTCCATCTAGGGCGTTTCTAATCTCCTAATTCGTTACATTTAGGAATTGAAATTCAATGGGCAGCCCTTCTCGAAAGCCAAATTGTTCACTATCAATTCATCTTTTATTCGGTTTAGGCTAATAACTTAAGTGTTCTGGCTAGCTTCCTCGACAGACGAAGAAGAAACCCTGCTCTACCATTTCTCAGTATTGAATTCTCTAAGCTGTTCACGGAAATTAATAGAGATAGTGGTAGCTGCTGCTTTATTAGAAGGGCAGCCGCTTCTTTACGCATTTTTCCTCACTTTTCTTGAAGCTAAAACAACAGATGAATCGTCACTTCAATTATATTCAGGTGAATCAGGCCTACGCGTTAGACGGTCGGATCTGTAGAGACTATAATTAATATAAGAGTTCAAGCCTCTTGTTCTGCACACCACATGCATTGCATGCAGTTGTGCTGACGTCTGGGCAGGTAAACACTAATATTAAGGCCGCTCACAATTTGATGGAGAAGTTCTCAGAAAAATAAGCTGCCTCCATGGCTCTGGCAACAGTAGCGATATGATAAAGAAGCTTCTGAAGGGCATCCAACAGGGGATCGATTTTTAACCTTTACTTATTAAATGTCAATTTTTGACAACTAAATCGATAACAACAATGAAGTTAGTAAAGTGTAATCAATGTAGACAACATTATAGTTTTGCAAAATTAAGTCTACATAGTCCCTATGGTCAATCATACTCATGCTAAGGTAACTGAATAGGTAACTAGGTCTTCGCTAGTCTTCAAGGTGGCGTCTTCGGCCAGTGCCATAACTGTCCTGACGTGGATCATGGGAGGTGGTCTGTCTGGATCCAAGGTTAATAGTCTGTTGATCAGTGGATTTTCGGATCTATCAATCCTTTCCAACGTCTTCTAGGCATGTCTATATAGTGTCCAACTCGAAGTGCACCTGGTTGGCAACACAAAAATCCCTGCTTCGATGAAAAATAGTTCAGTTTTATTTTTATATGTTGGACAGGTTTAAGCTAACCCCTCCTACTACTGTCAGTTTTCACTGTCGTTATTGTATTTACGTTTTCGTTAGTGATTCTATCAGCTTTTGCGTTTATTTAGTAAATTTAATGATGATCAGTATTTGGGTTTTCTGAAAAAAAAATTATCAATTCAGTGACGACGGAGGTCTTCCATCTCATTGCCAGGGTTGGACGTTGGCCCTTAAACCCTTTTGTCATCTACTTAGTACGGGACCATCCCCGTTGATTTAAACAAATTATGCTCCTGCGCTCCTGACGTCCACAAAAACTGCGCCGGTAGACTTGCGTCTTTCAAGGGCGTTTCTAATTTCCTCGGTAACTCTGAGGAGTTGGAATTCTGTTGACAGTCCCTCCCTAAAACCAAACTGCTCATCCTCCAGGATGTTGGTTTCGATTATTTCGGCTCTAAGGCGATTCAGAAGGATAGCCTCCGCGATTTTTGAGATATTGGAGAGCAAACTTATTGGTCTATAGTTGTGAGGGAAGTGACTGTCCTTGCCCTTCTTTTGTATTACCCGGACGCGAGCATGTTTCCAGATGGATGGGAAATATCTTAAACGTATCATGGCGTTGATAATATTCAAGAGGACCAGAACGACCCTATCCGGCAACTTTTTCAACGCGGTGTTCGCAATTGCATCGTAATCAGGGGCTTTACCACTTTTATCAATTCAGTGATGGATAATCTTGACATAAAATTTTTATTTTTGACAACTTTAAACGTAATAAGAATGAAGTTACTCAGTCAAGGCAGGCAATATTACAGTCTTACCAAATTAAATCTGGCGTTGCCAATCTGGTACATTTTACTTTGTATACACAGTATATTCAATACTGCCAACGTAAAATTAAAAAAAAAGAGTAATAAATCATTATAACCGACGAAGGTCTTCCATCTCTTTTCTAGGGTTGGATTTTAGCCCTTAAACTTTTTAGTCCTCATAATAGTACAGGACCATCCCCCGTTGATTGTTACTAGTAATTATAATATTATATATATAATTGTCATCAATAGAAAAACAGAAATTTGGGACTATAAAAGGAAACAGGAAGGTAAAAGTGGTTAAAACAAACAAAAAGTATGGATAAAACATGCTCAATATTATATAGATAGAAATGTATATGGAACTTCACACAAACAGAAAGCGGACTAATAAATCAGTCTAAAGTGGAGTACCGAGCAAATGTCTTCTCGGCCCATTTTAACTTTTCCATATTAAATGTCAATTTTTGACAATTAAATAGATAACAACAATGAAGTTAGTAAAGTGTAATCAATGTAGACAACATTACAGTTTTGTAAACTTATGTCTATATTCACTACTGCCAACGTAAAATATATACATTCACTCACAAAACCATATCGTACTAAAGTTTTCCTACTAAACTATAGATGGTAGGCGTTTTACTTCATTTAATAAATGACACAAATAAAGATACAAATATAATTATTTTTCCATATTGGATATCTTTATTTCTTTAGAAGATTTTTAAATATTAAGAAATAATAAAGAAAGGATTACGAAATAGATATTATAGAAAAGACTTTAACAAAAACCTGTTATGTTAAACACATTCTATTTGCCTAAACGATTTTGGGCAGGTTCGTTATAAAATAGATCCAGTTTCCGATGTTTGTTGTTCAATTTTTGACATTTACGATACTTATTCGCAGTGAAAGTGTCGCAGCACCGAAAAGTAAAATCACTTTCTCCATACCTGGATGATCTTCTGCATTATTTAACACGCATACCTCGCGAACCGATTTATTTATCCAAATTTTAAATTCATAGCCGATTAGATCTAGAAACCGTATTTCTTATAGGAAAGTATTGTGTGTGTAGTTTCTTGAATGGAATATTCAATATATTTAAAACGATATTTTAACGTTTAAATTCTGAAATTTATCAAGGTCCCCTCATGTACTGTATAGATACACATAGACATTATTTTAGTATCTGCATATCATTCCTGTACTACCTTGAGGTGAAATACCTAACGCGTCTACTTAAGTATTTAAATGTATTCTTGTCAATTCACTTTCACTCGGAACACACCTATAGCATAGACATTAGTCTTGAATTGTCGCCGTCTTTAGATTTATACTCAATAATCAGTATATCTATAGATAAGTATGCTTTAAAGGATGTATAATGGAAGTAAATACAAGATGTGATTTGTTTTTTAACGATGACAATTCGGATCCTGTTAATAAAGTGTTCAAACTTTGATGTCGATTCCCGACATTCATCGCTAACTCATTCATTAAAGTTTCTTATCCTTTCTTGGTAATTCTATTTATAGCATGACATGTTCCTCCATCAGTATTACCAATTCCAACAATTTTAGTTTTATATTAATAAATTACCGATAAATGTCATTGCTCACGTCATATGCATGCATCATGTAATACTCAAATCGCACATCGTCTATCAACGAGGAAGTTGCATTATAGGTATACGAAGTCTTTGACCTTTTCTTCAATTCATCAGTATGCAAAACAGGACAATTAACGTTACTTACGTCCCAAGACAGAAAAGAATTACTGGAAACCAGTCAAACGTTATAGCCAACGGTAAAAATAAAAATTCGAAACGGTATCTGTTATCGCCTTTGTTATCTTCTCCTCTTCTATATTAAACAAATCGGTTTTACGATAACTATACCTATATGTATACATATGTACATTCAATTATATAATTATGCGAATTTTGTAATGTAATAAAAGCTTGCATCATAGTTGTAGACGCAGTTTTTGTTTGCATAACGGCTGATTGGAATTCATAAGTTGAGACTTTATTGGTTTTGATGAAAGAAGATTTCTGAACGATTCTATTTGGATAGCAATCCAATTCCGTATTCCATTGAACTGATTAATATTTTATTTCAAGGATAATATAGATAAATCTATGATCTGTTATGAATGCATAATAGATTATTTTACTATGAAATCACACTATAGTGAAACAACGTCATAACGAACAGTAAAAAAATATTCAAGGTTTTTTTTTTCTTAACCTGTCACGTTGTGAAGGTAATAAATAAGTAATATAATATATAATCCAAAAACGTACTTTCTGTTAGATGAACGAGTCCCTCCGTCATTGATCTTAACTGTAACCTTGTTCAAATTGTTCTTTAAGAAATTAAATTTCTCTTCAATAAATTCTACCTTAAAAATTAATTTGCTGGTCAAACTTGTCATTTAAACGTCAAATTTAGGGCATATTTGACATTTAAACGTCAACCTCAATGAATATTTGACATTTAAACGTCAAATTTGTCTTTTATCAACATTAAACGTGGTCTATATTTAGCATTTAAAACGTATTCTTTATTTTCAACATATTTTTTTAAATAAAATCAGTTCAAAATATAAAGCTTATCAGTTTGATATGTAAATCTCAAACTTGTCATGATATATTTTACCTATATTTGATATTTAAATGTCAAATTCGTCCATGTTTGACATTTAAACGTCAAACCTTATTCATATATAACATATAAACGTCAAACTTTCCCATATTTGACATTCAAATGACAAGTTCGGTTCATATTTAATATTTAATAGTAAAACTTGATCCATTTTTCACATTTCAATGCCAAATTTGTCATACTTGACATTTAAATCTCTATCTTATTGTCTATATTTGTAATTTAAATGTCAAATTCGATGCATGTTTGTTATTAAAATGCCAAACTTTGTCCGTATATATATAAACGTCAAACTTTCCTATATTTGACATTTAAATGACAAGTTCGGTTCATATTTGATATTGAATAGTAAATCGTGACATTTAAATCTCTATCTTGTCTATATTTGTAATTTAAATGTCAATTTTGCATCGCGTTTGACATATAAACCGCAAACTTTCGCGAATTTAACATTTAAATGGAATATTGTCCGTATTTTGGAATTAAATGCAAATTTTGCTCTATATTTGACGTTTAAATACAGAATTTGCCATTTAAATGTCAAACCTAGCTGCATTTGACATTTAATCACCAAGTTCGATGTACGTTTTACATTAAAAACGTCAAACTTGTCCATATATTTGACATTTAAATAGCAAACCGGGTCTACATTTAACATTTAATAGTAAAACTTGATCCATATTTGATACTTAAATGTCAAAATTGTCGTGTTTGATATTATAGCTGCTCTCTTTTCGATTAATGTGCAAGAACCTTGTGGTTGTTTTATTTATTTATTTAAATGTCAAACTTGCATATATTTGACATTTAAACGTGAAGTTCGATGACTTGTTCATATTTCACGTATTAAAGTTGCCCGTATTGGGCATTGAAATGTCAACTTTCCTCATATCTAACGTTTGAACCCCATGTTTGATACTTAAACGTCAAACTTGACTATATTTAGCATTTAAAGGTCGAACTTCGTTCATGTTTGGTATCTAAATATCAAACATGTATGAAATTTGACATTGAAATGTTAAACTTGCTTGTATTTGACGTTTACTTATAGTTACTACTTAACTTATCCGTATTTGACATCTAAACGTCAAACTTGGCCCTATTGGGCATTTAAATGTCAAATTTGCTCATATTTGGCATTTAAAGGTTGAATTTCGTTCACGTTTGGTATCTAGTAAACATCAAACGCATGTATGGGAATTTTATAGGTAAATTTGTCCGTATTTGACATTTAAATGTAAAATTTTCTGTAGGTAGTTGATATTTAGAGATTAAATTTCGTTCGTATTTGATATCCAAACGTCAAACTTGCCTTTATTGGGCATTTAAATGTCAAATTTGCTCATATTTGGCATTTAAAGGTTGAACTTCGTTCGTGTTTGGTATTTAAATGTCAAAAATGTATGGAATTTGACGTTGAATTGTTGAACTTGCTTGTATTTGACGTTTAGGTAAACTTGTCCGTATTTGACATTTAAATGTCAAATTTTCTGTAGGTAGTTGATATTTAGAGATTAAATTTTGCTCATATTTGATATCCAAATGTCAAACTTGCCCGTATTCGGCATTTAAATGTCAAATTTGCTCATATTTGACATTTAAACGTTAATTTTTTTAATATTAGCCATGTCAATGTTATTTTTGCTCATATTTCGCATTTGAATCCATCCATATTTGACAGTTAAATGTCAAACTTGACTATATTTGACATTTAAACGTTAAACTTTGTTCATATTTTGTATCTAAACGTCAAACTTGTACTTATTGACCATTTAAATGTCGAACTTACTCATTTTTGACAGTTTAATGTCAAATTCGGTGCATATTTGATATTAAAAAGTCAAACGCGGTGCTTGTCATACTCTTATTACTTATTTCAGATTTTTATATAGGTTGTGTATGTTAAATGCGCTTATTTGGATGTCAAAATAGGTCGTATTTGACATGCATTACCTAAATTTTGTTCATAAGTTGTATTTAAAGGTCATATTTGTCAATTTTTGACATTTCCATATCATACTCGGTGCATATTTGATATTAGAAGCGTATCTGTCATTTTAGTGTCAAGTTTTTATGTATTTGACGTTTAAATGTCAAATTGATTCATATTTACTCATTGAAATATCAAAATTTTAATTTCAAAAGACGGAAATAAGTTTAGTTAGATGTTTTATTATAAATACCTGCTACGTGTGCATCATTTAACGATCTGATTCATACTAGGATCTAGTTTCTACCGAATGCTTTTTTATGTTGCATAGAAATATCTGAGCAATGATTAATATTCCAAGACGAAGATTACAGAATAATAATAAAAAAATCGGCGTAAAAAATTAGAACGGAAAGCGAAAACATAAGGTGACGTGTTCCTTTTAATGTAATTATTCGCGTTAATAAAGGTCACCTACATACCTATGTCTTCTGGAGTAAAAACTTGAAGTGGAACTTGTCGAGTCACTTCGTTATTAATCAGATTTGATATTCGATGTAGAGAAAATTTTTTTGAATCATCCTCGTACAAGACGAAAATAACAAACTGACCTCCAAAAAAAAAATACCGGT
Organism: Holotrichia oblita; assembly: GCA_023690525.1. NCBI lineage: Eukaryota > Metazoa > Arthropoda > Insecta > Coleoptera > Scarabaeidae > Holotrichia > Holotrichia oblita. Next base: position 98,372,089 of record CM043021.1, on the reverse strand, counting down.
GAACTTTCCGTAAATGTCAAAAATTTACTGTTACTTTCGAAAATTCTACTACTTATACGGTACTTACGGTTATCGTAAGAATTTATTTGGACACCGTATGATGTCCTTACCTAAAAGAGTTATTAGCATCGTTACGTAAGTCACGAAATGATTACCGTTTCATAGTTATAAACTGAAGAGTACTTTACCTACTAATTAAACCTGTTGGTTGTATTAGGTATCGATTATTGTTAAGAATTAAAATGTATTGTAATAATGTGTGTATAATCATTTTTGTTATTATTCTGCAACCTTGATTAATGTTTATCTATTAAACGTTTCTTCCAAAATTACATCCGCCCAATTAAAGAGAATAATATTAATAACGTGACTATCGTGACATCTAAATTACTTGTGTATTTTTCATTGAAAGTGAAAGCCTAAAAATTAGTCATTTAAACCGATAATAAGGTCACCGTCGTAAGATGTTATTTTCGTAGAGAATTAACCAGTTTTTCGGCTAAAATTATCGTTACTCTAGTTGTTATGGTATTGAATGCAACAGAACCAACTATAATAAATTACATACCTTTACTTTTTGCCACGTTTAGCGTTGTCCATCTTCAAGGAGGACTGCTTTTCGCTTTTCTACCTATATCTGCATAAATTGAATAGCCCCTCGGCTATGCTACGTGGGGAATAAAAATTACTTTTACCGTTGTAATTACGATTTTGTTGTTAATGTAACCTATACCTATTTAAGTCTTGATCTTTTTTTATACAGTAATAACACAGAAAAAAACATCGTTTCTTAAATTAATTTTTTTTTTAATTATTTTCTTTTAATCAAAATCTTTAATTTTCAAAATTAAGCGCAGATTCAGTGGTGATCCTTTTAACAACAATATTTGTCATTTAAACATCAATATTGATCATATTTGACATTCAAACGCCAAAATTGACAATATTTGACGTTTAAACGTCAAAATTAACAAGATTTGACATTTAAACGTCAAAATTGACCGTATTTGATATTTAAACGTCAAAATTAACAACATTTGACATTTAAACATCAAAATTAAGCGCACAGATTCAATAGTGATCCTTTCAATCGTTATCTACCCAGATTTTTGATGACATCCATTTGGATGCCAATTGTCGAAATTTGATAGTGAAGTGCCATTATTGTCGAAAAAAACCTTCCAAATTTCTGTAAGCGGCAAATATAATTCTTATCAAGTTGCAATTGCTTATTTTTGTCAGTTAATAAATTCTTTAAAGAGTGTAAACAAGTGTTCATCAGCAGGCTGTTGATCTGGAAGTTGGATTTTTTTTTCTATAACTGCTTTCTTCGTTGTAATAGAAAGATTCATTCTTATGTAATTTAATAAAGCCCCATCTTTAGCGTCAATGCTGCTTCTAAATGTGTGTTGACCAATCATCTTCTATTTTGGACACAATGTGATTAATTTTTTCCTAAAAGAACTATAGGTAGTTTGGCAACTGTAAGGTAAGTTAAAAAAAATAAGTTAAACACCGCTATTGATGCATGTACTCTTGAGGAATTGCTTTGCAAATCGAAGGTCTTCTATTGTATTTGAAAAAAAACCATCAAACTAGATGGGCAGAGATTGGAAGTAACTAACTAAGCTAAACGAGACCTGATGGTTTGTAGAAACTTCGCAGGGAAGAATTGGGGATGTGACCCAAAAATTCTACACTGGATGTATACTGCAATAGTTGGGGGTTATGTTGGACAGAAAATTGACGTGGAACCCCCATATCAACTACTTACGGAAAAAAGCCATAAAGGTATCGCTTATTTGCCGTAGGCTACTCGGTAAGTCCTGGGGTCTCAAGCCTCAAATGATCCTATGGTCATATACGGCAATTATTAGACCCATGATCACCTATGCCGCTTTGGTATGGTGGCCGAAACAACACAGAAGACTGTTCAGCAACAGCTTCAACAAAAAAACCAAGCACTGGTTTGATCAACATGGAATAAGACAAACGAAAACAACTCTGGGAACCTATAACCAGAACAGATTCAATGAACTCATTACCATGAGCAAAGACAAACTTTGCTTACTGACAGGAATCCTATCAGGTCACTGTCGGCTCCGAAGGCATATGAAAACAACTGGACTAGCAGAGACAGCAGAATGCCGTTTAGAGGGAGATCTACCTAACATCAAGCCATCCCATATTCTACATTTTCTAAAGCAGATAGGCTTGGCAAGCCACCTACGAGGTCGAGAAATCCTCAACCACACGCCAAGAAGGGAATTTGAGCTGTACCAAGGTAATTAGTCACTATGCAAATGGAGGTTATCGTGCAATATAGCCCACATATATGGTAAAAGATGATTTTAAAGGATGTTTTCAATATACCAGTCTATCACTAGATATTCTTCTATTAGCTTCAGCTCATAAGTTCGGTGCGTTCACCCTAACTTATCCCTCTTCAAAGCGTTGTGCCACCACCTCTCCAAAAACTAACAGATTGTATGAGATTGCAATTGCTGTACCCACCACTGCAACTCTTCTATAAACATGATTTCGCTCATCTGGTTTCCATAATTAGATTCTAATCTAATCAGTGATTAGAATATTTTTCCAAATCTCGATATTCCACGGAGAAAATTGTAATCATAATTGTAGTTTTGTAATTTTGGAGAAGACGTCGAATTTAACTCAATTTTTTTGATATGTGTGACAAAAAAACGATCATCAATTATTGCTGTTGAGCATCATCTTCATACCTTAAAGATGTATCTTTCGGATGTTGCCGTGGTCGTTGTAACAAACTTGACATTTCGCTGCTCATACTGTCACCTTCTTCAAAACTTCTCTGATGAAGACTGATGTGGACTGGAACGGATACGCATCAGTGGAACGGAGCAGGGACTGGCTATATCACGAGGAGCAGAAGACATCAACATCAGTCTTCAGAGAACTTCTGAAGAAGCTGACAGCATGAGCAGCGAAACGTCAAGTTTGTGACAATGCCCACGTCAACACCCGTAAGATACATCTTTATGGAACAGTGGCCGTGAAAGCCTACATTCTCTTGACACCTTCTTAAAATATTCGCTACTGTAGATTGACTTCTCCTGTGACATCGTGCGATGTCTTTTCGTCTATATCCTTCATCATAGAGAGTTCCAATTTGTGCCTCTTCAGCTTCACCGCAGTAGCTAATTGGTGGCGTAACGCTGATTTCTCAGAGGAAGCAAGAAACGAAAATCGCTAACATTTACTCAATTTCAGTAATAGCGATATCATTTAAACGCCAAAATTAACAATATTTGACATTTAAACGTCAAAATTAACAATACTTGACATTTAAACGTCAAAATTGACCATATTTGACATTTAAACGTCAAAAGTGACAATATTTGACGTTTAAGCGTCAAATTTGTTTTGTGTCAACATTAAACGTGGTTTACATTTAGCATTTAAAACCTCTTCTTTATTTTCAACGTATTTATTATTTTGCATTCACCTTTATAATAACCATTCCATCTTCTAATTTAATTTAAATAATTTTGTTACTAAATGATTTTTCTAAAAATTAAATCAGTTCAAAATATAAAGCCCATCAATTTGATATGTAAATCTCAAACCTCTGCCACGATATATTTTAGCTATTTTATTCTACTTTCCTTAACTTTGACATTTAAATGTAAAATTTACCTAGAATTATTTCCTACTTCACATTTAATTCTCAAATTGGCTCATATTTGACATTCCAACGCTCAAAATTGATAATATTTGACGTTTAAACGTCAAAATTAACAATATTTGACATTTAAACATCAAAACTGACCATATATTTGACATTTAAACGTCAAATTTGTCTTGTGTCAACATTAAACGTGGTCTACATTTAGTATTTAAAACCTCTTCTTTATTTTCAACATATTTATTATTTTGCATTTACCTTTATAATAACCATTCCATCTTCTAATTTAATTTAAATAATTTTGTTACTAAATGATGTTTTTTTTAATAAAATCAGTTCAAAATATAAAGCTTATCAATTTGATATGTAAATCTCAAACCTGTCACGATATATTTTAGCTATTTGATTTTACTTTCCTTAACTTTGACATTTACTTCACATTTAATTATCAAATTGGCTCATATTTGACATTCAAACGCTCAAAATTGATAATATTTGACGTTTAAACGTCAAAATTAACAATATTTGACATTTAAACATCAAAATTGACCATATTTGACATTTAAACGTCAAAATTTAGCAATATTTAAATGCCAATTTCCACTAATAGGTACTAGCCAATTATTTTGACGTTTAATGAAATTTGAATTAAATTGAGACATTGCAAATTTGCCTTTAAGTTTTAGAGGTTAATATATTGATACAATGAATATCACCTGTCAATAATTGACAATCCATATGACAGATCGAGAAGCATTTTACGATGCAATGAATGAGAAGGATCATTTTTTTAATCGTTTTCTTTGATCAATTTACGCGAGGAATTTCAATCACTCTCAAAAATTAATACTTACAGATCGTAGTATAGATATAGTAATCAAGGTAATCGAACATGAAGTACACCTTCCTTAACAAATTATGAATTCCTCAACCTATTAAATCTAACATACCATGAGATTTTTACCATGACACTATTAAAAAAAAAAGGTTTCATGTAGTAGGTCTTAGATATATCTCGTTAAAGGTTGAAATTCTAACACAAGAAGCATTTTACTCTCTTGTCATCTGTAATGTCTTTGTAACGATTTCCTAGTGCGTGCTAAAGATTGCACGACATTGGTCGTTTCACCGCGCCCAAGTCCATCAAGACCACCTTGATCCAATTCCTTCACGGCATCTTGCATTCCTCGGCCACTGCCCCTATCTTTATTACACGAGAACCAATTTTAATAATAATTACTATAAAAAATCAATGGTAAAAGAAATCTGCGAGTGAATCGAGTACGTATTCGCGTGTGATGCACTTGGGTAAGTGGTACTTTCCTATTTATGTAGGTACCTAGTTTGATAGTCCAACTTTTTTATATTGCGTTCATCACCTCCGCATCATCTTACGTAACTTAACACACAGCATTTCTGCATTTCAATTTGTCGGAGATGAGCCGGTATGCTACAGCGGCGACCTATTCCAAGTGAAAGTGACAGAGCAATAGGCCACGAGGTAATGAATAACTAGGCTTCTGTCTCTCTGCTATTAACGTCTGCATGTATGAACTTCTCTTAAATGTTAAGAGGATTGTGTGATTGCATCCAGTCCTCTGATGTGATAAGATAAGGATGCGGATTAAAATTGAAATTAGAAATAATTTGTCTTACTATATAAAATGAAACTGTTTTATTAATATTTATTCTTTAATTTGGGGTTGGCAACACTTGATGCTTGCGCACAATTGAAACTATCTAAGGCAGTGCTCTAAATCGTACATTATTCTTGTAATTTCGTTGGTAAAGATTAAAAAAAAACAACTCTTTTGTCCTAGAATTTGTTAGAATATGAAATGGGCAAGACGATGGGGGGGTCGATGGCCGCAGTGGTTAGGCGGCTGACTATTGTTGTGAGAGGACGATAGGTGCCGGGGTTCAATTCTCTGGAGGGACGGTGACATTTTTTTCAGAGAGTTTAATCCCGGACCGACTTGCCATTCGCTGTTGGGAGCAAAGTGATTAACAGCGCGGCATCATAAAAGGCGATATGATGCTGTCACAAAGCCATTTAAACACAACTTACACACACTAAACTACACCGCAAGAGTTGCAGTGATAGCCAGACAAGTAATACAGCTTACGGAGTCACTGCAACTAAGCACCCACCACACAAAAAAAATAAAAATTCATACCTTGATGACTTTGCAAGAGAATTATGATGAGATTAATCTCTGGTGGTGTTTGCTCTGAATGGGAAAGGGCAAAAGTTGATCTCCATATATTGTTTAATAGCACAATGTCTTATTCAACCAATAGTATTAAGATTACCTAGCGTAAGATTTTGGAAGCCCGACTTTGGAAGGCGTCTGCTTAAAATATATTTCCACTCATCCTTAAGAAACGCCTTAAAACACTTCGTGAAGTAGAAGCAGCATGGAATTCTACTTTGGTGTCCTCTCCTGTTGCTATAGTACCGATATTAAGAGTCAGAACATCTGTCAAAATTCAGTACCATCACCTGCTTCTGCATATATAGAGATAGCCGATTCGTTTAAGCAGAAATAATGCGAATGCGATGCCTGGCAAAAACATTCAACGCCAGAAGATGCGTATGTTCTAAAAAACCGAGTTGCATTTGAAGATTTTGTTAGAGGCAACTTCGTTTTCATTAACGTAGAGACAGATAAGAATGCTTTTTCCGATTGAAAACGCAGTTTCTTCTCGATGTGATTGAGTATGTCAAGCCTGTATATGAGGAGCAGACTTTGTCCATTAATTCAAATTTTCCGTTTGAGGTGGCGTTGCATAGGTATTTAAAATCTGCGTCTTTTTTCATAATACATGGAGTTTCAAATCGCACGAAGTCCCCGTTAAAATCAAGCGTAAAAATCACCTGAACATTCAAAATGCATTTTGTCCATGGCTGGGTGACAAACATAACGAGTTTTGTCCATATAACGTAAATAAACTTTATTCTGTTGTGGGGCTATTCGCAGCCTTCAGTGTTTGCGTATTGAGTTTGTGTCAAAATAGGCAAAGAAACAATGGACGTTAATGAAGGAGAGCATCAAGTCGGCGATGTTGATCGTGGAAGCAGAAAAAGAAAACGCAATATGACAAGTCGTCGCCGAAAAAAGGAAGTTAGGTACGTTTAGTATATTTTTATAGGTTATGATGTTACTAAAATATAAATAAATTTAAGGTATTCAGATCATGATTCTAACTTGGAGAATGGTATTGAACTTTGTCGTCATAGACAACGTAGTGACTTAGAATGCACCAAAATGTCATTAGATGATATAAAAAAAATCCGTCGAAAATTTTTCCTAGAAACGGACGAAAATATTCAGGACAATAAACTTGCACAACTTCTGCAAATTGATTAAGCCAAAAAGGAGTAGAAGTCGAAAACCTGATGGACAATCGCATGCGTTTTCTGTAAAATATTTTGCAAGTTCAAAATTTTTATCAAAAACGTTCCTAATATTATTACAACTCTTTTTTAATACCATTATAGCTGTGGAAAAATTATGCTAAAATTGGCGTTTGCCAAAGACTTTTTCTGAGAGTTTTTAGTGTGTGTTAGCCAAGGAATAGATGGAACTGGAGTTGTTGATCGCCGTGGTGGCGATAGACGTTCTCATAAAAATGCAAATTAAAAGGTCACGAAAGCCATTATGGCCGAGCAAAATCCAGAAGGATTTATCTGTCTTCGGAATACAATATCGCTGTTTTGTGGAAGATCTTTAACAATAACACCGAAGAGAGATTTAATGTCAATTACAAATACTTCAGTAGAGTGTTTAATGATCACTTTAACATAGGTTTTGGCAGTCCCGCCACAGATGTTTGTGGATATTGCGTTAGAACTTTAACCCAAATTAGTATTTGCAAGGAACCACGAGAAAAACAGAAGCTTAAAACAGACTTGCAAGTTCATAAAGTTCGAGCAAAAAACTTCCACAAACTGATGAAAGAACAACCGGCTGATACTACTTCGTACTGTTTTGATTTACAACAGGTACAGCCACTACCAAAAGTGCCTATTCAAGACGCTTTCTATTCCCAACAGGTCTCATTCTATTGTCTTTATATAACCGAAAATGCAGACATGAAAAATCCAGTATTTTATACATGGTTAGAGACTGAAGCAAAGAGGGGTGCTGGAGGTTGTTCAGGACAGAACAAAAACTGTCACGTAATGCACATGCTAATGTTATGGTTAAATAAAGACGCTCCAAAAATGATTCAATCTATAGAAGTAATATTCCCTGTCCGAGGGCATTCCTACCTTCCTGCGGATAGAGTATTTGGACGCGCTGAAAAACTAATTAGGGCTCACTCTACGATTAAAACACGTGAAAAGTACCATGAAATTGTCTATTCTAAGATTGGCAGGGTAAGAACCTTAGGCACCGATTGGTGTTGGTATGATATCAAAAGTGCATTAACATCTTTGAAGAAACCTACGGGACTTCAATCAGCGAAAAGAGTTATAATTAAAAGATCAAATAAAACAGATTACATTTTGAATAAAATTAGAAATGCTATACAGAAATGATGACCCAAAAAAAAAATTGAAACTTTGTTAAAGCCGGGAAAAAGAATTAACCAGATTGAATTACCCAAACTAAAAAATCAAACAAAAAAAATTAAAAAGTCTGGAGAAACTTCTCATTAGTCTCTCAGGTGAAAATTGGGCTGAAGACCCTGAACTAACTTGGCTGCAACCTATTTTTACTAATGGAGGCGTCCAAGGTACTAATTCCGAGGATCCAGTTTCCGAAAACGACGAGCAGGGTACAGGCACTGAAATGTGTGACTGCAACACCAATGACGAGTTAACAATTACATAAAATGGACAAAATGCTTTTTGAAAGTCTGCTTCTCATATGGTTTCCACTAATCAAAGACAGTTACCGATACTAACCCCAACCATGATTTAATTTGACAGGTTAGATTTAAAATCTAATAAACGATGGAAATTAGCCCACAAAATACCCCCTCAAACACCAACTCAACATAAATCTTTAGAAAGAACTTAATTCTGGCCTGATGGCGCATATCTTGCTCTAATATTTAGCCAAACTGGAGCAAGCTAATCTCTTGTTATAAAATAAAAAATGGCATAACCACAGAGGATAAAGGTGTTAATTGGTGGGAAGGGGAAGGACGTCTTGGTTTTGGGTCTGACTTCATTTGGTCTCATTTAATTTTTATGGAATTTAGATTGAAAAAAGGAACTAATATTGCACTTAATAGAGAAGAAAACTTAATAATAGGGTTTAGGGAGAACAAGATGGAAAAAGAAGTCGTAATCGAAAGTAAAAACAATCAAATAAATAAGTTTTAAAAAGACGTGTGTTCGCACAATTTATTTTATCTATCACTTAAAATAAAACAGCACTTTAAGATGCATATTAAGGTGGAACTATATTTTTTCCTATAAAAACATTTTTTTCTTCTCATAAATTCCTAAGATTATAATTCTTTGATCACTGATTTGACCTCTACGACAAAGGAGGAAAAAATGCAAATTAGCAAACAAAAAGGTTAATAGCAGAAGCATTCCTTTTATTGGTAGTTCAGTGAGATAAATACAAGTCATAATTTTTATATCCCGATGGATTTATTTATTTAATGAATCAGGTAGAACTTCTTATAACTTTAGACAGACAAAACACAAGACAAGCAGAATTACAAATTAACTTAACAAATAGATTTTTAAGTGTGTATAATGTTATTATTGATTTTGAAACTATGCATTAATTATCAAATTAGTAATTTTTTAACCTTTCACGTAATTAGTTAATAATAAAGCATTCTCTAATTGGGTAGATCCGGTACTTATATTGATAGTATTGTAAAAATACATATCCAACCGTTTATTTAAAAATCGATTGTTTACACTATGACCTTCAATCGTAAAAGAACAAATAATAGGAACTCTGTTTTAAAGTTAAAATACAAGAGAAGTACCGAACTATAATCAACGGATTAAACCAGATAATATCCCGAAGATTCACAACATAAGTCTATTAGATTATATAACATCATAACTGTTTAATTAATTATAATGAATAAAAAAAGAATAGATTGTTTGTAACCTCCTATATAATTTAAAAATATCTTTTCATTAACAAAATATGCTCACAATCAAGACGTGCATATTACATCACTTATAGCTGGTGTAAAACTGTAATTAAGTAATATAGAAATTGTGAAAGTGTAAATTTTCATTTAGTAGATTTTTACACAAATATAATATATTAGTTTATGTGGTGGTCTCGTAATACCTACCTACAAAGTATGCTAATGCTGAAAGCTACGCATGTATAACATATATAAGTCGTAAGTCATGAATATAAGGTTCGTCACATTTTTTCGGATAAAACACTGCAGTTGTTGACCTTGCCCACAGCATATAGAAAATTAAAAAATTCTTTTTGACATTGAGGAATGTTGGCGTCTATATTTACAGGACTAACCTAGGAATATGTAAAACACAAGTAAATGCAACGATTCTTAATTTAATCTATAAATTAAGTCTAAGCCGTAAGGACTTCAAGACCATGGACAAATTTTGAACAAAATCTCTTTCTCTCCGCTTTTCAGTTTCAAACCCTTTTGATCCTAATACTGTCGACTACATCAAATGCCAAAATTTTTTTGATGAAGAATATCAAGATGGACAACCCATTTTGCCAAAAATCGTGAGATTAAGGATGTGTCCCCCTCCCCCACCACACCCCTTCCTTTCCTCCCCCCCAAAGCAACCACCATTACTTCCTTTATCTCACATCAAAACATTCAATGTTTATCAGACAAAATCGACGAACTATATCAAGATTCCAGGTTAATTACCAAGTTCTTATGTTAACTGAACATTGCATGAACGAAGAGCAGATCCATTCTATCTGCCTTGATAAGTTCGAACTGGCTGCAAGTTATTCTCGTCAGAACTGACAACGTGGAAGAACTACAGATCTTGAAATTGGAATCTTGTGGCATATAGAACTAACTGATCTTAAATTAATGCAACGATTCTTAATTTAATCTATAAATTAAGTCTAAGCTGTAAGGACTTCAAGACCATGGACAAATTTTGAACCAAATCTCTTTCTCTCCGCTTTTCAGTTTCAAACCCTTTTGATCCTAATACTGTCGACTACATCAAATGCCAAAATTTTTTTGATGAAGAATATCAAGATGGACAATCCATTTTGCCAAAAATCGTGAGATTAAGGATGTGTCCTCCTCCCCCACCACACCCCTTCCTTTCCTCCCCCCAAAGCAACCACCATTACTTCCTTTATCTCACATCAAAACATTCAATGTTTATCGGACAAAATGGACGAACTATATCAAGATTCCAGGTTAATTACCAAGTTCTTATGTTAACTGAACATTGCATGAATGAAGAGCAGATCCATTCTATCTGCCTTGATAAGTTCGAACTGGCTGCAAGTTATTCTCGTCAGAACTGACAACGTGGAAGAACTACAGATCTTGAAATTGGAATCTTGTGGCATATAGAACTAACTGATCTTAAATTAATGCAACGATTCTTAATTTAATCTATAAATTAAGTCTAAGCTGTAAGGACTTCAAGACCATGGACAAATTTTGAACCAAATCTCTTTCTGTCCGCTTTTCAGTTTCAAACCCTTTTGATCCTAATACTGTCGACTACATCAAATGCCAAAATTTTTTTGATGAAGAATATCAAGATGGACAACCCATTTTGCCAAAAATCGTGAGATTAAGGATGTGTCCCCCTCCCCCACCACACCCCTTCCTTTCCTCCCCCCAAAGCAACCACCATTACTCCCTTTATCTCACATCAAAACATTCAATGTTTATCAGACAAAATCGACGAACTATGTCAAGATTCCAGGTTAATTACCAAGTTCTTATGTTAACTGAACATTGCATGAATGGCGAGCAGATCCATTCTATCTGCCTTGAGAAGTTCGAACTGGCTGCATGTTATTCTCGTCAGAACTGACAACGTGGAAGAACTACAGATCTTGAAATAGGAATCTTGTGGCATATAGAACTAACTGATCTTAAATTAATGCAACGATTCTTAATTTAATCTATAAATTAAGTCTAAGCCGTAAGGACTTCAAGACCATGGACAAATTTTGAACCAAATATCTTTCTCTCCGCTTTTCAGTTTCAAACCCTTTTGATCCTAATACTGTCGACTACATCAAATGCCAAAATTTTTTTGATGAAGAATATCAAGATGGACAACCCATTTTGCCAAAATCGTGGGATTAAAGGTGATGATCTTTTTAGGAACAACACTTCAACAATAATGTAATCCATAAAGAAATTAACGTTATTGAAAATAGGACGATTCAGATGCCTTCTTCAAATTAATCATTTTTAACTTTGAAACTTCGGTTTTAGCTTCTTGTTAAAGGATCAACGCCTTGAATTTTTTTTCCTCATATATATCTGTTCCTATATAAACGTTTACAAAAGTGACAGAATGAACAGGAACTGATGCTAGTGCATTGCAATCTTTTTACTATAACAGGGAAAAAGAAATTCTTTTCAAAATAATTCTCAGAAGAAATCATTTGTTTGAAAATTGCTCTTAACCTGATGACGAAACAAGAGAAGAAGGGACGCTGCTTGTTGTTTACTCACCATAAATCGGTTACAACTTCCTTAATATATCATGAGGAATAAAAGAAGCATCCTTATCTGCCACAGAAAATCTCTTTGTTCCATAGTTCCATATGTAGAAATATCTTTTTGATTAAAACTGGGTTTTCTGACAATGAAGTGAATGAGTCTTCTTTAGTTGTTGATCCTTGCCTAACCACTTCCAAATTCAACGTCTTTGTAGACTTGATTTTGTTTTAATTTTAAGGTGACCAGTTATTACGAAGGTCCTCTGCTGAAATCGAATGCTTCACATCATCAGCATATGCTAGAGCTGGATAAATGAGTGATTCTAGTAAGTCGTTTATATATAGAGTGAAAAAAGGATGTCCTAAACAGGAGCCTTGCGGTACGCCACATCTAGACACAAATTTATCAGAGCAGAAGCCATTGTAGCAAATGTAATTCATACGGTTGGGAAAATATGAACGAAGAAGTCGAAGAAATGATGAGCAAAGACCAAAGCGGTTCAATTTCTCTAGTAGTGTGACGAAGTTGGTAATGGTGGATCTGCCTGGTAGAAAACCATGCTGGGCTTCAGACAGACGTCGTTGAACAGAACAGAGAATAGATCTGTAAATGATACATTCAAAGATCTTGCTAAAGTTTGATAAAATTGATAGAGGACGATGGTTTTTGAGGACAGCATGATCCCTTTTCTTATGAACCGGGGCAATTTTAGTTTTCTTCCAGACTGTTGGAAAGAAGCAGGACTCAATTGATTTATTTATAATAAAAGAAAAAACCCGCTCTTTCAACAGGCAGAGAAATCTACCTTTTAGAAGACCTAGCAAAATGAACTATTGATTAATAAGTCATATATATATTTTAATTGTCACCTACCTATACACCTTTCGACAGAGTTTCATGTAAGATTATGTGAGCAGAAAGGGAAGAGGTAACCGCTATCCCCTAATAGCCAACTTCTGTAGACCATGGAGTTATTCCAAATGAAACCATCGTGAGCAGCTCGCCAAAAATTAGTATTGACGTTCAAAATAACTAAATTTGAATCACATATAAGTTGAACGTTTTCTGAATTAAACCGTTTTCGGTTAAAATAAATGTGTTCAACATGGGCGCCATCTATGGCACCAAGAACGCATGGGAACCCAAATTTTTCCAGAAATCCAAGTTGAATTTGTTGTTTACTATCAATATCGATTGGGAATTGGATCTAATGGTCTGCAATGGCCTCCAATGCATTTGCCACTTCATATATTACTTTTCTCATGGTTTATTGTTGGGCAATTGCAATGTTACGTTCTTCCCCAATACCTACAACTAATCTATCAAGTTACATAGTTCCCGTATGAAAAGGTAACAAGCTCATCAAACGATATTCGCACATCCAAAAACTTGCAAGAAGCTATCGCAAAATGGCAAGAGAATGAAGATGACAACGAAGGTCTTCCATCTCCGTTTCAGGGTTGGACTTTAGCCCTTAAACTCTTTAGTCCTCCTAATAGTACGGGACCTCCCCCGTTGATTGTTACTACTAATTATACATGTCATCACTAGGAAAAACAGAAATTTAGGACTAAAAAAGAAAACGTAGGAAGGTAAAAGTATATAGACAAATATATAGACAAAAAACATCCTCAATATAGATGCTGAATAGATAAAAATTAGGTCATTTCGGTGGTATAGTTGAGATCCGAGCAACCCTCACTTGAGGAGGGGATCTGTCGGGGTCGAGGTGAGCCAGTTCTCTTACCAGGGAGTTGTCAGAACGAGAAACTCTAGCAAATGTCTTCTGGGCTAACGCTGCTGCGTGCTGAAGAAGAGTAGGAACATTCGAGTCCTGATGGATCTGAACATTGCGGACACGTACCAAGGCGCGTTGACTATGTATCTCAGGATCTTATTTTGAAGACCAGACCAGGGATACATAGCTGAGTATTGGCCTCAAAAAATCGTGTAAACTAAAATTTTAATTTTTAGGCTGAGCTGGCTTTTGCTGCTGGCCATGAATACCGCTCCGGTAGACTCACGTCTTTCTAATTTCCTCCGTAACTCTGGGGAGTTGATATTCGGTTGACAGTCCTTCCCTAAAACCAAAATGCTCATCCTGCAGGATGTTGGTATCGATAGTTTCGGCTCTGAGGCGATTCAAAGTTATGGCCCCCGCGATTTTTGAGATATTGGAGAGCAAACTTATAGAGAATGAAGACGACGTTGAGATTACAAGTGACACAAAAGAAAATCAAGTTATACTGTCAAAATTATTATTTTTCTGTAATTTGACAGCTGTCAAATTTATAATTTGTCAAATAAATGATTAGAATTGGAATAAATCGAATTGTGAGATGTTTTTTTTTTAGTGGTAGCGTAAAAAAAATAAATCTAAATTTAACAAAAGCTGAAGAAACAGAAATTTCCATTTTAAAATTCACGAGACGAACACACCATTTCGCACACTACTCTCATTTTTATTTATTTAAATTTCGCGTAGCTATATACACATACGATATTATCTTATGTATACATATACAATTATATACATATATATATATCGTTGAAATAAATGGAAAACAAAGGAAAGCCGATCACCCTTCATCAAAATTCCCAAAGCAAATCGAGCCCGGAGAGCGTGTTTGCGTGTCTACGATTGTGTTAACGGACAAATTTCACGATAATTTTATAGAATAAAATAACTGAATATCTATATATATCGAATATATACCGTACGGTATAGTTATAGATAGCCAAAAACACTTAAAAGAGAGCTTTCAATTTGAAACGATATAACATGCGTGAAGACCAAGAACACCGGCAAAACCGTATACGCTCGGAGGAAAAGGTGGTAATTCGCGGGGTGTAGTGGGGCCCGCTCTTTTGCTACGACGGTATAAATCAAGGAGACGGTCTCGAGGCATGCAGTGACACGTTTTCTAGTGAACCAAAATAATGAAGACCGTATCGTGTATTGTTGTGCTCAGTGCACTTTGCTTTTCTGGTATGTAATAAATTTACAAAAAAATTAAACACCCATTACATCATCTAATTCATACAAAACAAAACAAAAATAATAGGTTTAGGATTTATTAAAAAGAATTAAGACGAAAGGTTATGTAATTATGTTTTAAAAAAGTGCGAAAAAAAAACGTGATGTGATTTTATTTTATTTTAAAAGTGACGATTTTCGCGCCAAAATTGGATTACACTCAGTGATTGGATGTTTTATTGTTTAAATGTGTGATAATAGTGACAGATGTCAGATATATGTCAAATTTATTCGAATTTAAAAATTAATTACATAACCTTAAGATTTCATAATTATCTTTTTTATCTAGAATAACACTTTGACATTTAAATCAAGATCGTGATTCAATCTTAGTTAGTTAGTTATAATAATGCAGCAAACGGGATATGCTATTTCAAGAACTAAACGTATGAATAACTAATTAGACAGGTCCGCAAGACATTCTTGCGAATAAATATTTTAGAAATCAAGGTTAGAGCGCAATTACTTCACGTCATTGTGATTTGTAAAATGCGATTAAGTAATTTATATTAGCTAGCTACTTTCTTCGGGTGATATATTTTTAAAAACTGTTAAATTAAGTTAAATTACTATCTAGAAACCATGATTAATCAATTAGGGACATATTATATTATAAACTACGACGATGTAATATAATTTTTAACGTGAAGTAAAAGTAAAACTCTGATTATATTTTATGCTCTATTAATTTTTTAATTAGACTAATCATATCAAATCGCGGATCTGTATCTCTTATACAGGGTAGGATAACATTTATAAATGTTATCCTACCCTGTATAAGATCCTAGACATGTCAAAATTTAAAATTGATTATGCCCTGAAGCTTAAGTTATATAACTAAATAGCAAAATATTTTATACGATTAAGCGACCGTTCATACTGCCTAGATATTTTTTAGGTCGTTAAATTCTTGTTCGCATAATGTGATTTATGTAATAGGTTAGGTTTTGATGAAAAATGAAAGTATGATACAATATATTATATACCTACCGTGTGTAATAGAAGCTTACTCGATCGATATTACTAATTTTTTTCCCCCTCATTTTTCATCAATCACGTTTTTTTCGTGAAAGTCCCGATTTCAAAGAGAAATGTGTTCGGATAAAATGTGACATCTTAATCTATTTCGATTTAGAAATTTCACTCGATCTATTGCATTTTGCATCTGTTAGCTTCGCTAATTGCATAGCCCCATAAAGTTTATTTAAATATAATCTCCTATACTAACACTTATCGATGTTTATTTAGTGCTAATTGAGCAATTAAGAATGCTTGTCAATATCATTAAGTCTTCTTCAGTTTGTTTTCCTTTTTCGAATTCGTTCTGCAGAAGAACAGAAGAACTTTCTTGTATTGATCCAACCATCAATTGTTTAGCTATTTTGACAGAAATTTGACGTTTCCAGAACAGTTTAGACTCACGAGGTATGCAAAAGATTGTTATTGTGGATGATCCTATAAGGTTTTTGACGAGATTGGTGAACTCCAACCCCCATTTCATCCATCTACATCTCTCGTCGAAAGCAAACAATGTTGCAACTGTTAACAAGAAAAAATTTTTTTAGAGCAAGATTGTTTTCCTAATTATAATAAATTTGCTCATCAATCTGGAAAATTCAACAAGATAAGAATTATTTTAACTTGTCCATACTGGTTTTGGTCTTTGTTTCCAAGCTCACAATATTTCTGACAATAGACCAGTGGCTGTTTATCTTCCCTGCTTCATCTTTCAGCGTTTGGGGAATTTAGAATATGGTCAAAAAACTCAAACAAGTCAAACAAGTTTTAGTAACCAGAATCATTCTTTAGTAAAACAAGCATTGCAGCATTAAGCTTTAAGCTTGCCCAAAAACCCTTTGGCATGTTCAGAATAGTAACCATTATGACCCCACGATGAGAATTCTCTTACTTGAGCTCATTGTTCAGGTTTAGGTTTAAGATGATCTTTTAATGCTGGATTCTTATCACAATGAAAAGATAATTTTCGCAATCTTCGACGTTAAGGTCTTTTCTGAACAGATATTTGAATAAGACATCAATAATCAAAGACCAAAACATATAGGCTATAGTACTTTTTCAGTTTTCTAAGATGGTCTCTTCCAATTAAATAAATTCTTCAATTTTGCAGGGATTTTAAGGTGGCACCCTAACCAAAATTAACTAAAATCTATGCTATTCCACCATGAATGATTGAAGGACTCTAAGAAATCACAGAGGTACTTTCTTATGGGATGCCACCTTAGAAAGCTTGAGGAATTGGAAAATTCTTCAGTGGATTTGCTCCACAACTCTATAATGATTAATTTAAAAAAGAAGTGGAACGAAAGACATCTTCAACGTAGGTTTCAAACATTTTTGACAAGTTCATGTAGCTACAGGAGCTGAAATCATCGTCGCAGAGCCTTGGTTCGTGAGCAATGCTCAAATCCACATAGATTTGGCGAACCATTTCGAGGACTTCTTGGTCGGAGAATCCGTTGGTCCAACACTTGGGAAACCTAGATTCCTTCCTCCTCTTATCGGTGGCAGACTAGTATCCGGCCATCGTTTGGTCGTCCTGTGAACAGATCTTCAAAATTTCCTGATTGTTACGAACCTTGCGTTTAGAAGAACCACATTCTTAAGAAGAATAAAAGGTTAACAGCCTTAAACAAAGCAGACAAGCCCTACAAATTTATTTAAGCTTGTCTTCGTGGATTTATCAGTTTTATTATTCATTGATTACAGTTAGGAGGCAATCTTGTCAATCAAAAAGATCTTCTGTTTCAATTAAATTATGACTTTCTTTTGAGTTGTCCTTTTTTGTAGGGTGGTTTGAGTGGTCTCTTTTTCATTTTAGTCCCCAATTATTTGTGAGTTCGACCCTATTAAGTAACCTTCTCGTAATTAAATCTCAGTTTGGATTCCACTAGATTTTGTTCGATATTTAGATTTGGTAGCAGCAACAGGTTCGAAAAATGTCAACGAGTTCTTCTATTTCCACTGAATTGGGAATTGGTTAAAGTGGCCTTCTCGTATTGAAACTGTGTTTGGGTAGCTCCTTATTAGAGAAAGAAATTAGAATCTGGTGGATTTTCTTTAAGTATAATAAGCAAACTAAGCTTCTTTTGGGCAATCTTGTCGATTTTCCAGTTAGGTGAAGAAATTCATTCAATTCCTGTGCAATTTAGGTCGTTTTTTTTTTAATGAATCGTTTGGAGTGACATTGTTGGGATTATTTCTTCAATCTTCTCGCAAAAACTTGCCGACATTTTGATTTTATTCCAATTATTTGTGAGTTTTGCTTTGTTGAGTAGTCGTTGAACGTTGAATTCTGTACCTGATGAACTAGTTTTTTTTTGGTAACTGTACAGGCAAAAAGATCTGATGGTTTTAAAGTAGAAACAACGTTATTTAATCGTTTAGTGCGCAAAAGACTGTAGGTCTAGTAGAATGAGGCAACTGCCCATATAGCCAATGGACTTTTTGAGAAACAAATTTCGAACCTGAGTCATTGTGAGTGGGGGGCCATAAGCCAAGAAATCGCCATCCTGTCTCCTGCATTATTAGAGTAGGTGTTCGACAACTTCAGTGCAAGACTGGAAGAATCCTTGAAGGGCATCATTTAAAGGACGTTATCTTCAAATCTTAAATGGACGAAATCGGTTGTTCTGATGTCATTTTCATTAATTTACATGTACCTATTCCTTTCTGTAATAAGTAATGAAACAATTTTTATCACTTTTCATTGTTGTTTGTTTTTACTTTAAAATCATCAGATCTTTTTGCCGCACCCTAACCTAACTAACATTGTATATTGAAAATAAATATTTTTTTTTAAATGCGTCCAATTTTGACTCAATACAATCGAGAGCAAAAGAAAAACAGTTTCCTGTCAACATAACCTATAATATTTGGTTACCTGTCAAATTTGACAGGTTAGAACCAAATACAAGACCTTCAGACTTGTTTCTAATTTTATTATTAACAGTTTTTACAGCATTCCCAATTTTTATTTTTAGTTTGAATTAATAAACATGAAAGCGTCTTTATAAAAATAAATTTTACTTGCTTTTATGCGGCATGAATGAAATTCCCACAGTTCTATCATAGATGACTAATTTGTATTCTTTAAACCACCGGTATAGATAGAGTAAACAACTTTCATATGCCGTTTGTGTGACGTGACTGAAATTTTACATTTCCTGCATTGGATGAATGTTAAACAAAAATTCTTTTAAAAGAAATATACCTACAAGAAAAAAAAATTCGGAAACGCTTTCATTTAAATTAATCTCGCAAACAGGAAGAAGAAGTAGCTAAGCTTTATAAACAATAATTTTTCTCCTTTATAACCACGCATATTAATAATATAATAATACAGTATTACAATTATTGTGGTAAATATGTAGGTAGATGAATTTTAAACGAACGAAGGTGATATTTTCGCAACAGCCATAAATCGATAATGGTTTCTTTTCTTTAATCTGCACAGAACATTGAAGGTTATATTCACACACCTTTATAACGTACATGTACAGTTCTAAGATCTCTTTTTGCAGTAGAAACATGCTGTTTGCGCCTTTATAAGTTACATATTACAGCGTTGATGGAATCCGGAAGTAAGTCATTTTCTTGGTCGTTGCTACCTTTTTCCTTTTAAATTGCAATTAAATTCACAACGCAACTAGTTCTACGCTCAATACTTATTACATAGCAGACTACTTATCGATATACATTTATCTATAGAATGGTTTATTAGATCGAGTCTTGTCGTATTTCCTGAATTATTACCGTGCATTACTTACTTTATATACTTTTTTATTTAAGCTTTTAAAATCTAAATAAATCGTAATTTTCTGAATATATATTTTGGAAGTATTGGGAATCGATTGTAAAACTGTCAATTTTGACAGGTAACTTTGAAGCCACACTTACACCAAATCTTCTTCTTCTTCTTCTTTTATTTAGATCGCAATTTGTTGTTCTTCACGCTTTGGTTATGGTGTTTCAATTGAAGCGGATATCCAGCTGTCTTTCCACCTTTCTAACGGTCTTTAGTCGCTAAGAAAATTTTGATCATTCTTTAGAGATTATAAATGCCCGGTTAACAAACTATCCCCCTCTCATTTTTTTTTGCGTCCTAAAATAGTTCTCGATCTGTTATATGAATTGTCAATCATCGCTGTCACATTGACAGATAGTATACATCGGGTGCGTTCAGGGAATAAATTGCTGTCTCAGCGCTTTAGTAAAGTCCTACGCGAGCTACAATTGTAGCGTTGTGTAATCCTTGAACTATAACGCAGGTAACGTTAAAGCCACACTTACACGAAATCATTATGAAGAAGTCTACCTCGAACAACAGTTTTGTGTCTATAAAATCGTTTTCGATCTGTCATATGACTTGTCAATCATCGCTGTCACGTTGACAGATAATATACGTACATCATTTGGCGTAGAGTGCCCGGGCCCCCTTCGAAATTGTACTGTGGAATTGAAAAATATTAAAATAATTTTTTTCGGGAAACGATAAATCTAACTAGATCTGAGGAAAATAAGTAACTATTGCAACACTGTATTACCACAGAACACTCAGGTTGGGCGATTTATCTCAATTTAACCCGACACAAAATTGCGAAACTTTTTTGTATCGCAAGTCCCAAATTGAGCGCAATTCAATTCCGCCATATTTGTGTAGGTATTTCCTTCAATCTATATGCTTTGTACGCTTAATACCTACATTTAAATGGCCGTCAAGGTCTCCCAGATTTGTCAATGAAAGATCAAAGACACCGCCATAAGTCTCGCTTTTGTATGTTCTGTGGTATTACTGTCGTGAGCAAAAACATCGCGGCAGTGTCAAAATCGTTATGTCAATTTCCTTTATTTTTTATCATTGTAATTTTGGCGATAAACGTCAATGAAACGCATTTTTGACATTTCTTGAGTAGCCTTTACTCATAATATGTACTATTATATGTCAAGAAATGTCAAAAATGCGTTTTATTGACGTTTATCGCCAAAATTACAATGATAAAAAAATAAAGGGAATTGACATAACGATTTTGACACTGTAGTGAAACAATAAATCCCTATTCAGTGCTTAGAAAAGGTACTGTCGTGAGCAAAAAAACGGGATTGTGAGTAAGACGGTCACAAAACAGTGTCCTGTTGTTTTTACTCACGACAGTAGATAAGTACATTTTCTAAACGTTGAATAAAGATTTATTGTTTCATTTATTGGAAGAAAATGAACGTAGGCATTACAGCGAGAACTTTGAAGCTTGAGAACCGGTTTCACTGTGGAAGATATTCTACTCTAACCTTTTCCATCTTTTCTATTTTTATATCACGTAATCTTAAACAACAAAAAAGAAATCGAGAAGAACAATCACGAAACGACTCGATTCAACACGATCGAACTTCACAGCTTGCTTATACATAACATTCAGTGGCGTCATCCTTGCAGCGATTTGTTTCATCACTGAACGCACCCATTAATATGATATTAGTCAGAATTTCGTTAAACGTCGAAATGGTTCTCGAACTGTCATATGGATTGTCAATCATCGCTGTCACAATTGACAGGTAATATAGTATGTACAGTCGGGAGAATGAAATTCCAGACAACTAGTACGGCAATTTTGTTAAAATATTTGCATATTTTTAAATGTCAATGAAACATCAATATATGTCAACGAAACTCGGATCGATTTCATAAGCTGCGTTCGCCATGCACATTCCGTGCACTCTTTTTGTATCTAGGCACATCTAGGCACATCTACATAGGTATACACTCTGCGTTCGGTAAAGCTTTAGAGCAAAGAGAGCATTTTTGTTTCGCGTTCGGGGTGACAGATTGGAGTGTTTAGATCATGCTCTCTTTGCTGCATTAATTAGGAAGGAGTGTTGAGAGTGTGGTTGAGAGTACGAAAAAGTTTCGATATGTTTGGTGGTTTAGATGCAGGTTTAACTGTCATTTGTGACGTATCGGTAATTACCTGTGCCTAAATAATGCTTTCCAAAGATTTAAGTTTATTTTTAAGTTATGCATATTCTATGTTTTGCATGCACTATGCTCTGCGTTCGGGGAAATTACTTTGTGACACTCTATTCATGATCCGTACTCTATTCACTCTGCTCTGTTCATACTCTACTCTTTTTGATCTACTCTAAGAGTATACATGCCGAACGCAGCTATAATGATCTATATGCATTTCCTATTGTAAATTGCATTTGTCAAATGAAGTCACATTTACACTATAAAAAAAATGAAAATAACTACATTATGTCAGTTTTACTGTCCCAGATCATTATGAAATCAATAGTCTATTGGGTTTTAATAAAATCTCGTACACCTTAATGTCAAGAAAGCTCAATTTTTAAGATTATATTTCAATGTAAGCTGACATTAGATTTGACACATGCAACACATTATGCATATTTAGAGGTTATGGTAAATTATAAAAGTAGTGTACTTTCGAAAATGAAACGTCAAATTATAAATGTCATAAAAGCTGAAATCAATAACGGTAAAACTAATGGGGTGGGGGAGGGAGGAGGGCTTGGGAGGAATAAATTGCCGTTAATTGCGTTTTAGTAAAGTACATATTTAACCCGATTAATATTGACAGCAATAGCAGTAGATACAGAGATAATTTAATATGGATTTATTATATTACAAGCTTAAATAAAAACAATCAAGAAGAACAAACGCACAAAACGACTCAATTCAATACGATTGAACTTCACAGCGCACTTATACAACTATTCAGCAGCGTCATCTTTGGAGCGATTTAATTCGTTGAACGCACCAAAATAATCTCTAAAATGTAAAGACTGATTCACAAATAAGTAAATTTAGTCAAAATTTCGTTTAATATCAAAAATATTGGACAATTTATTTTTAAATTCTAATAAGGCTTAACCATATCACTAAAAAAAAAGTTGCTAATCATCTTATAACGATTTTAACATTGATTTAGTTCTGTAATTAAGTCTGTCTGTCAATAATAGTATCTATAAATGTATTTTAATCCAAAACAACAGTTGTGAGTTATGACAGAAGTTTTCACAGACGTAACTATCAATCTATTTTTGACAGCTGTCAAATTTGATAAAATATATGTCAATGTGTGCATTTTTCACAATCGGTAAAAAAGGTGTCCCTTGCAGATCCAATTCTAAATGCTCTCTTCTATTCTAACGTTTCATGGAACTGCAGGATACTCTTTTTCCCTTCTTTAAAGTACACCAGACTTTTGATGATTCTTAAAGCATATTTAACAAATTTCGTTTCGGTTGTGATGCAAGCACAATTTAAAATACCAAACTTATTTTAAAATAATTCGTAATCGTAACGTATACAAATACAACAATACTAGAGATACACCTACTTAAACTGTACCATTTTAGTGTTATAATATCCAAGGCGATAAGTATCAGTTAAATACTTTGCATCATTTAAAATTATGCAACGGATTTTATGGAACGCTCGGATAAATGCATTATTCGATCGAAAAAAGGAAAAAAAAAGAGAATAGGTTGCGAAAGAGGTTTCCTTTTCTTCTCGTGGATTCTGTGTTCTTTTTTCTTTCCATCGCGAGACGTTTTAATTTTACAAAAACGTTTTGTAATTAATCGATTGAGAGCTTACGTAATATTGAGAGCATGGTGAAATGTCAATTCTTGTTTAAATAATAAAAAAAATTGTTATGCAACTGCAACATTTAGATTGTTTATCACGATATTATGTTTTATGCTTTAAGATTAAAGTATGTTGAATAAATTGAGATCTCTCTACATATATACAGGGTTTCCACGGCCAAGTGGGACATAGGGAGAATACATATAAAATCGGTTTTCGGTGAATATTATCTCCCTAATACTACTTCATTCAAAATTAAGGGCCGCATATTATAACTGGGTTAACAATGAACATCTCCACAATCATAGTACAAAGAAAGTCATTTTAATAAAGCCAAAAAATTATTATTTTTAAATCTATTGTTCGTGAATTCCTAATAAGGCTTTTAATACGTGAGTTAGTGCAAGCGTCCATAGGCAATGCAATGGACGCAAATGCACAGATTGTTTAGGGTTCGAATCTCGGCAGATTAGTTTTATTTTTTATTTTTTATCTCCAACAATAATGCTACAAATTCAATAACACTACAAAAATCAGAGATTTTGAAGACTATAAAATCGATCACGTGCTATTATATTATTCGATTTTTAATTGTTACTAACGACGAATCATTTGTCAAAATAAACAACAAAACTTGATCAAGATTTAAAAAAAATAAAAAATAAAATTCATTTCTCGGATTCGAACCACAAACAATCTGTGCCTTACGTTATTAAGGCGTCACGTGAACGTCTGCGCCACGGCCACTTGCACTAACTAACGTGTTAAAAGCCTTATTAAGAATTCATGTACAATAGGTTTAAAAATAATATTTTTTTTGGCTTTATTAAAATGACTTTCTTTGTACTATGATTGTGGAAATGTTCATTGTTAACCCAGTTATAATATCCGGCACTTAAATTTGGATGAAGTAGTATTAGGGAGATAATATTCACCGAAAACCGATTTTACATGTATTCTCCCTATGTCCCACTCGGCCGTGGAAACCCTGTATGTATATATAAACAATAATTATTCTCAATAAGAAGTGGAACATGAAATGTAATTTCTCAACCGGAATTATCACGATAACCATCGATATACATCTCTCGAATAAATTGCTCAATTTCTAACCGTATACATAAGGGGTTAATATAATATAATTTTAAAACTATGAAGAAAAATGAGTTCACTTTCTTTTATATATATATATATTAATTTATTTGCGTTTCACACTTTCTTGAACATGATAAATATGGTTTTCCTATTGATTGATACATAAATAATAATGAAAATAGGTTCTGCTGCAGTTTCGATCAATTCTGATATCTGTGCAGACGCAGATGACCTTGCTTCATCTCATAAAACAGCTCTACTTATATATTTAGTAATAATAATAATAATAATAAAAAAAAAGAAGCAAGACTAAGATTAAAACCTGTCAAGAAATAGAAAGTTTTTTAAATTTAAATTTGATTGGATTCTCACGTGTAATTAATGTATTAATTCTTAATCTATAGAAGGAATTGACGTGGAAAAATATGATTCCTAATTAATCGGCCTTAACCTTCATAAAACAGATTTTATTAAAAAAAAAATTAAACTCAAATAAGCAGATTAATTTTAATTTTTACATCATCGTAATACCTACATAATACAATAGACATTGTTGCCTAATTTTCATCGTCTATCTAATACGTATATACCTACATTGTATACACGTTGCACATACGGTATTTTTCAATAAATTCCATTCACTATTATTGAACACCGTTGGCATATTCATTGTTTTTGTCTCGCGCAAGTTAGATTGAGAAAGTTTGCAAGTAGGTGCCCCAATCAAGGATACCCGCAATTATCTCTATATTGTATTTATGTATACATGAGATATTGCGAACGCAATGTTGGTATTTATATATTTAATTTATTTATAAACGTCTTGAGACAATTCCTAAACGAATATGGCATGATTTTGCAACTGAAATACTCCCAATTTGATTATATGTAATTGCTGTGACTTTTAATCTGATTTTTTTTTATTGTGGTACAACTGGTTAACTAGATTTCGTCAAGTTGGGGTTTTAGATTTGTTTTGGACTTTTGGGCATGCTATTGGTTGCATTATTTCGATCTCGCGGACTTTTATTCCTGGTAAATTTGATGTTAAACCAATTTTAGGTGTCTTCAATGATTTGTAAAAATTAGTCTAGCCTTCTATTCTATATTAACTCTCCTATTTTATGTGGAGACCTCTTCAGGTTTCATAGTTGAGGTTTTAAACTTGTTTGGAGTTTGGGCATACTTTTGGTTGGGTAATTTTGAGGCAGCTCAAAAAAAAAATGCAAAAAGGTAACTTTAATGTGTTTCCTTTTTGTTTTAATTTGAGGGAGGGTGGCAACTTTTCTTGCTTTTGTCCAGACTTTTTAAATTTTTGATTCTAAATTTTCGACCTTATTTTTTGGAACGGAATTGTGGAGGATTTCCTCTGCTCTACGACTTAAACGATCGATTTAAAAGATGTTATTTTAAAATTGCATTCTATATTTATTAGTGAGCCTCTTCTTCTGCAAAGATCACTTCAATCTCTTTCACAAGATTGTGAGGGGCGTTTGTCTGTCTCTCTTTGAGATAACCATCAGCTTAGCAGGTTCTGGTTCTCAAATCCAAGGATGCAGTTTCTCCAGAGATTACTACAAATAACTCAGATGATAACTACGATTTCAGCGAAATGTGGGAGTTGGAATTGGTTAGATTTTGATTACATGTTATATTATGGAGTTATCCAGATTATTTATAAGAATTTAGCTTTAAATAAGCGGAAAACGTGATCAAACGCTGCATTTTATTGTCGTTGAAATTCTTTTAGACAATAAAAGCAGTACCTACCTAGTTGTCAAATACATTCTTCAGGCTTAATCATGGTTTTAAATAAGCCCAATTCGTGTTGGTTGTAGCGATTCTCCGAATGTTTTCGCTCGGAATGTCAAATAATAATGACATTGACACTATTGACGTTTCTAAATTTTGAAAAGCAATTTTTTTTACTACTTTGACTTTCCACTGTAAAAATAAATAAATTATTTATAAACAGGAAAAAAAAAAAAAAAAAAGTCCGATAAATTTTCCTTTTCCAACACCATCAATTCATTTCTTGCTCCTTTCCCTCCCAAATACAAATATATACAAGGCGATCATTTTGAACTGTCCTGAGTTGGTCGTACTGATTTTAATATGGTAACACTGTGTAATTGGCGTACCTGTTTATCTATATTTTGTGGTTAGGTTTATTATTCACATTTTACTTGTAATAAATGTCAACTTAGTAATGTTACTTATAAATTGGAGAAATATTTGAATGAATTTTTATAAGAATATAGTAATTACCTTATTTTTTATTATAAATCGTATATTGTCTTCAAACGGTAATAAAACACGAAGAAAATATGAAAATAAAGACACTACAACAAGACAATACACACAAATGACAGCTAATAGATAAAGTGTTGAATTTTTATGAATTCAGGGACTTTTTTGTTGCCAACTTAGGACACTTCAAAATAGTAGTATTAAAATTAATGTGGCAACACTTCCTTAAGTGATCCCGGTTTACACTGGACATATCCCTTGTGAACTCTATCATCAAGTAGTACCTATGCGTTCAGTCATTTTTCTAAAGAGTGTTTTATAGTCATTTGACATAATGACATATGTCAATCAGATCATATGATTCCATGTTATACAAAGCGTCCAAGGTCAAGTGCACCAGGTTGGCAACGCCAGATTTAATTTGGTAAGGTGACTGTATTGTATTCAATTCCATCACTGAATTGATAATTTTTTTTTTAACCAAACACTGATCATCATTAAGTTTACTAAATAAACGCAAAACCTGATGACAGTGAAACCTGACAGCAGTAGGATGTTAACTTAAACCTTATAAAAATAAAACAAACCATTTTTCATCGAAGCAGATTTTTGTGTTGCCAAATGTCTTGTTGTTTCTTATTTAAAAAAGGCTGAAAAATTCTGAACAGACCCAAATGTCTTGTTGTTTCTTATTGGCAAAGCGTTCTAAATATTTTATACAACTATAATTATTACATTGATGTTGTTTTTTGACCAGTTTTTTTTGTTAAACAATAAAATTTTTACGGGTTTTTCGGTCCTTTAATAATAAAATCTTTATTTTCGATATTTTATCACAATTCGGTGACTTTTTGAGGAAATGATATTAATTAAAAAGAATTTAGATTAACGTCTAGTTTGAAGTAATTCAAAATTTTGAATAACTTCAAAGTAGAAGTCACAGAATTGTGACGAAATATCGAAAATAAAATTTATTTTGCAAATTATATATTGTAATTTGGACTGGGAAGGGGGCGGAAAAATTTTATGGTTTGTTAGTTCTCTTTTATCTTGCTTTTCAGAAATAAGGGGCGGATAGTGGGAGGGAGGTCTGTTCAAATTTGTTCTAATTTAAAATTGACGCCATTGAGCAGTTTAGGAATGTTGTTCAAGGTCATGAAAATCAGGAATACAAACATCAAGATGTTCTTGGTGATTTAGAGGTTCTATTCTGTGCTTTTTTGCAGTTCGATGCTAGAATCTCGTTTGTGTGCAGCGATAAATGAAATCCCATACCGAATCAGCTCATTCAATTGTGAGCTGTCAATTCAAAGACTTTTTTAGCCGATCTAAAAATTTATGTTGAGAACACTGGATAAATTGTCATGTTATATCTAAATTAGTTATAATGATATGTCATCAAATTGGACTATCACTTTCATTGTTGTAATAATCATAATAAACATAAAATAATACAAATGATGTGGTTCGTAAAGTGGAAAAAATGTAAGCAAGAAGCAACAGTGTAGGAAATAGAAGAAAATTAAAATTAAACTAATTTGATATAGGTAAAATTTTGTCACTAAAACAGTGTTTTGCATTGTTGACATTGACGATTGATTTGTTATATTGACTCTCCAATTCTGTATAGATGCTTCCCAAGATCGTAATGTCCCATTTGTCATCTATTAAATGTCACTATAAAACATCTTGAAGACCATCTCATCCTCTCACGTCAAAGTTTAACAATAACTTTGCTTTTTTCTAACACAATTCATTACCTCTGAGGGACCCTGAAGACTCCAAATCCAAAAGAACACTATTGAATTTCAAGGACTGCAGCCTCGTAGGATAGAGATACAAAATCGGTAACACTAGCACAGAAATCCTTTAATTGCTCAAATTTTGGAAAATTAATACTGTTCGTTCTGACAATTCGTTTGAGGTCAATCCACCATCATATCATCCCACAAAATTCTTAAAAAAAATCCTTCTTCTTTAAATAAAACGATCACATTGAAAATAAATTTCCAAATTTACATTTAAAAAAGGAAAATAAAAACCAGACATCTTTGGTTGTCGCTAATATACTCACGTCTTTATGTATACACACAATTCCTGTGTCTGTGGGTGCGGTTGGATTTTCAAGTCGGTTGAAAGACCTCGATCTAGGACAAGGCACTTTTCAAATTCGCTTTTATTTCAAAGCCGGCTTACTGTATACATATATACTTACACACACAAAACAAGATATGTACCTATCTTACGTGAGTATACAGAAGAAATTCGACCAAACACGCGGCTTCAACAGTAGGTCGGTCACTTTTACAACCGAGTTTTCGTCTGCTCGAAATTCCACTTTCCATTTTTTTTTTATTGCCTGTTGTAGATGACCGAACGAACGTATTATACCACGTACTTTTATACGTAAAAGTGACAATATGTCAGAGTTAAATATGAACGCTTCGAAATGTCAATGGGTTACAAGGCAAATGCCATTCGGATCATTAATAAACAATAAGCGAGTCTTATATAAAAGGATAAATCTACCGCATTCTTATGTCTATATTACCACCGAAGGATGAATAAAATATTTCTTCTTCTAAGCCTCTCTAACATTTTTAACCATCATGTATTATTCCCATGCAATAAGCCCTTTTTTTTTCTAATAGGAAATTAAAGTGAAAAACTAGTTACGTTGGGAACACTGTGGAATTACTAACACGTCACTACTGTCATTTTGACGTTATAGGTTACGTTATGTATGCGACAATCGTGATAGAATTTCTTAGTTTGGTAACCCTGTTTTTTTTTTACAAATTTGACATTTCGATGACACTAATCTAACCAATAATTCTTAAATAAACAAATAAACGAATATATAATAAAATTTTACAGGAAATCTATTTAAAGATCACATTAAAAGTATATAAATTTCTTCGCTTTCCTATTAGTCTAATACATGCGTTGACCTTTCGTTGATTAAAAGAATTTATAATGAAATTTTTTCCGTTATGTAATAACACTAACAGTTAAGTTTCTATAAATAGTACGAAAAGAATTCATTTTTTCCCTCCACCTACTCCAACACACACAAATTGCGTAACGTTAAGTACATTTAGCATTACAATAATAACTTCCTGTTTGATTTAGTGTAGTGAAAGGTGTGAAAAATCGTATACAAATATTATCATCGAGTCTCCTTTTATAAATTACAGCCTTCGCCCAAGATAACTTCAAATGCCCGGACGATTTCGGCTTTTATCCACATCCAGTTAGCTGCGATAAATATTGGAAATGTGACAACAATGTAGCGGAACTCAAAACGTGCGGAAACGGATTAGCTTTCGACGCCAGCGATCCTAAATATTTAACGGAAAACTGCGATTACATCCACAACGTTGATTGTGGCGAAAGGACGCAGTTAGGTATATATGTTTGAATAAAATTTTAACGCAATTTTTTTTTTACAATTTTCATTTTGACAGAACCACCAATTGCAACCCCGCATTGCGAGAGATTGTACGGTATTTTCCCCGACGATACTAAATGCGACGTATTCTGGAATTGTTGGAATGGGGAAGCATCCAGATACCAATGCTCACCTGGTTTGGCTTACGATAGAGAAGCTAGGGTGTGCATGTGGGCTGATCAAGTTCCTGAATGCAAGAATGAAGGTGGGTAGATAATATTTAAAACGTGACTCATTTATCCTTGCGATAATCTAAAAAAGGATCTACGTACTACAATACAATAATGTTTTTAGAAGTGGCCGGAGGCTTCTCGTGTCCAGCACCGGGTGAAGTTAGCAACTCTGGATCGTTCTCAAGACACGCTCACCCAGATGATTGCCGCAAATATTACATCTGTTTAGAGGGTGTAGCGAGAGAGTACGGTTGCCCGATCGGTACAGTATTCAAGATCGGTGATGCTGAAGGTACTGGAAACTGTGAGGATCCTGAAGATGTACCTGGATGGTAAGTTAGATTCCTATATTTTCGTCTATTGTTAGTTTCGTATTATATCTGTTGGAAATTTTAAAGTACGATGTGTAAATTTTGCGGTTTAAATTATGATTATGTGTTGTGGGATCTGGTATTACCGATGATTGTCTGTACAACGTAGAAAAGCACAATTTTCAACAGTTCATTCGTTCATTTCTGCGTAATACCACCTAATTATACGACCTAATATAATCTTAACAAGCCAATTAGCTAAAAATAAAAATTACGAAGAATTTAGGGGAATCCCTTATCACGTTAGTCATAATTACTATCGACCATGGTGGTCGTACTCGGAGCCGGTACGGCTACAATATCCATAGATTCGGTATCAACTATAATCTACAATAATCATCGCTATTGACCATGATAGTCATAATCAGCAACGGTTACGATAATCATAATCGGTACTGATTATTATTGTCAAAGTCGGTACTGACACTACCCTCCTCTACCGTCCCTTTTTTTGCATTATAAAATGATTCCAAATCTGGCGTGTGGATCGTCAATCATCGCTATCACCAGCTGTCACATTGACAGATAATACACATTAATACATGATTGAAAATTTTCAATTTAATTTGGCAACACTTCTGTCATTTTATGTTAGCACACCTGGTTTTTTCTTTAATTTAAATCTGTCAGACGTAAACGTCAAACGTCATTTATAATAAATCAATTAAAAGATTATAAAAATGAAAAATTTAAAGAAAATAAATTCCACACGTAAGTATATACCGGTCATTTAGAAGAACCAAGCCGAGCTAGAACAGAGATAGATCTAGAGTGAGGCGGTTGTAAAACATATACGGAAGAGCACGCTTGCCAACGCGTTAATTCAGTATATGTTTTACAACCGCCCTACTCTTGATCTATCCTTTTTCTAGCTCGACTTGATAATATAATCTCTAAATGACCGGTATACAATGAAATGATAAAAACCAGACCAAATTTTCTTAAATAAAATAGGTTGTCTATTACCACCTACTACGTCAATAAAATGACAGTTCTCAAACATAAACAAACAAAGTTGGCAACTTGGACAATCGAAATTGTAGTACTTACTCTCAACAAATATCCCTATAAGTACTTTCGGAGTATTACCGTCAATCGTTTAATTTGGCAACACTTTTGTAGTTTTATGTTAGCACACCTGTTTTTTTTTTTAATTTAAATCTGTCAGACGTTTTTTCAATCAGAGATGCTGCTAATGCTGTCAATGTAAATGTCAAGCAAATAAGAAATAATCCATATGATAGAAATGACATTTCAACCTACAAAATTAGATCTACAACGACAACAGCCAAGTAAGCCAATTTTTCAGTGTTGCCAAAGTAAATATTTGTCTCAATCGTATGGTGTATGCAGAGTTCGCTCTATCGAGGTCGGATACGATTGACGCGATGTGACTGAGTTCTAATTGGGTTTACAATCTGCTGCATAAGCTGAAAAGTTGATTGATATGTCATGCCGAATTGGCATAATGACAATCTTTAATATCTTTTACGCGAAAGTCAAAAACTTTCCTCAAATGCTGTGCCGTTTAGAGTAACGAAAAGGAATAATTATTTGATACAAGAGAAACTGGTTTATTATGTGTTAATTTAGTCAATATTTTGTTAAATGTCAAAATGATTGGATACATTTTTTAACCGAAATTTTGCATTTTAATATCAGTAAGATAGCTCTCTGTACGAAACTGTCCTTCTCATTATTTTTGCATTGTAAAATGGTTCTCGATCTGTCATGTTGATTGTCAATCATCACTGTGACATTGACGCAAAACATAACCTGCAAAACTGGAAGATTGATGAGGTGAAAATAATTGAACAAATTCCTCGACGGCGTCTTTGCTATTGTCCTTTCTTTCTCCTCGATAACCTAAAAATTCTGTTTGCAAGAAGCCGTTTCGGGATAAAAATTCTTTTAGCTAACGCGTGGCAAAGACAAAATCGTCAGATACTCGAATATTATCAAATCTTGGAGAGGAAGGCGGCCGGTGAGAGACAAATTTGTTCAATTATTTTCATCACATCGATCACATCAAATTTTGCAGGTTATGCTGCGTCAATTGATGACAGCGATGATTGACAATCAACATGACAGATCGAAAGCCATTTTAGAATGGCGTGAGGAGGAGGAGGGCTCTCTCCCTCCCCTCCCCTCCCACTGATTATAAATGATTGAAAATCTTTGCTTTAAGATGGCAACAATTACGCAACTTTATTTTGACATGCTTAATTTTTTTAATTTAAATTTGTCAAAAATGTAAGAGGGGGTGGGCAACTCTCCCTCTCACATCCTCGCCCCCCGTCCCACTGATTATAAATGATTGAAAATCTTTGCTTTAAGACGGCAACAATTACGCAACTTTATGTTGACATGCTTAATTTTTTTAATTTAAATTTGTCAAAAATGTAGAGGAGGAGGGTGGGCGACTCTTAGTCTTCGACTTAAGTAATTCTAAAAGCCTGTTCTACACGGTACTACAGATTCGTTTTTTTTACATACTAGTTTCTATAGTAACTATAGATCTCGACCTTGAAGTTTGTAAGCTATAAATGTAGAAATAAAGGTTGTATATTCGAGAAAAATTTTGCAGTATTACCAACAGCACTTAATTAATAAATGCAGCTACGATTAACGATCAGTTGATCGCTAGATTTGTGACAAATTTTCTCAATTGACAATTTTATCTTCAGTCTCAACCTTACCAACCATCGCTGTCACATTCGCGATGTGTCAATTTTGTTAAAATTCCGTTAAACATCAAAAATAATTTGACACATTTTTTGACAACTAATTTATCTTTAGTCATCAGTGTTGCCATAATATTTATGAAGTCGCATTTTTTTCCCCTACAACTACCGAAAAACAGGGTTCCCAACTGTAAATTTCCATATATTACTAGATTATGGTTGGAAATCGTTTAAAAACCGTTAAATTCGAATAAAATTGTGCAATAATAAAACGGAGAAAAGTACTTTAAAATGTTCCAACAGTATTATTCGTAGTGCAATATTGCTTTTATTGCTATACAGTAGAATATATTATATTTTTTTGAAAGCAAATTTGATCCGCTAAAGCGCTTTATTTGAATCATTTTAAAGATGTAAGATTTGGTTTTGGGTTGTTTGGCTTAAAATGCAACTCCGAAATTAGAACAATCTCATTTATCAGCTTAGTAAATTTAAATTTAAATTCGAAATAGGAATTATTAGAATGTTTATATATAAATTTGCATTAATTTATATTCCTCCGCTTTTAATACATGTGTAATAGTAATCATATTATATAATATATGTGTATTATAAATACATACATATTTAATCGTTTTACCGTTCGTAGCATATCGACAATTTTTTTTTGTTTTAGAAATAATACGCATATTATTTCGCCTTGTTTACTTTAAAACTATTTTGACAATTATATCGGCAGCATGTATAGTTCAACTATTTATATGCATCGCTTTTATTAATTTATGGATTTGGTTTACAGTTGCTTGAAACTTGTATATGCATAAACTCTTTACACCGCTACTTTCTCTATTCCGCTTTTCCGTTACATTTTTTTGCACTCTTTTCCTAATTTCTTATTAACACTGTACTGTACAGCACTTTGTGTAAATATGATATTTAACCTGCGAATTCCTTATAAAGCACAGCTTGTTTATTTATTGCCTTGTTGTTTGTTATAAACGCCATATGTTCAGAATCATGTGGTGCATACTCTACCTGTTATAATACACTTTTTCTTTTTTTCTGTAAATAAATACCCACTTATACACTTTCGACAAATATTTTTGTACCGCTTTATTGTTTTTTTAAGAAAATAATCGAAATTAACTTCAGGAAAGTTAAATGTTTACGAACCAGCTATACCACATAAAATAAAAATCTGTTTTTTTTTAAATCAAAGCAAGTTATTAAATATTATCTTATAGTACAATCAGAGAAAAAAGAAACGGGACAGTTACGATACCTTACACTGTTGCCATATCGTAATTATCCCATTTATCATTTCTTAGAGTGTACACACGTCTCTTATATCAATTCATGCATGATTTCTCAACGTCTTGTCACTACTACTTCTTCAGGAATCTCTACCGTCCAATCACCGCATGATAAAGCGAATTCTATTAATTAATATTTTGCTTTGAAAATCAAAACGGATCCGTCGAACTCTTGTAAATACATATCCGACACAAAACACCACAAATCTCACTCACCACCACTTTTTCGGCGAAAAAAAAAACTAATTAAAAAAATCCCCCCTAAATTCGCAGTGAGGATTACTACGGTGACTTGGATCTGAAGAGCATCAGGAAGAGTGAGCTTTTGGCCGGTCTACAAAGCAGTTCGTCACGGGCGGCCTCCAATCCAGCCCCAAAGGCGG
Organism: Holotrichia oblita; assembly: GCA_023690525.1. Classification (NCBI taxonomy): domain Eukaryota; kingdom Metazoa; phylum Arthropoda; class Insecta; order Coleoptera; family Scarabaeidae; genus Holotrichia; species Holotrichia oblita. The sequence continues at coordinate 98,336,402 of CM043021.1, read as the reverse complement.
GTAAACCTAGACCTGTACCCTCGTCACGAAACGAACCCTCCGAATAAAATTAAAAAAACAAAAAAAAATTTAGGTTTTTTTTTAAACCGTATATATACATATAAAACATATATATTTTGAAATTACGTAAAAGATGGATGATTTTTTTAAATCAAAGTATATATATTTTTTCGAAATTTTACCCCCTCCCCTGCCCCCCTCACCCACCCCTCAACAATCACACCAAAAAAAAAATTATAATAAAAACGATAAAAGTGACTCACGATGATATTAGGGGTCATTTTAAAATGGGAATAAATGATCAAGTGATCCGATGAATCGATACCAGAATCTGTACCTATTTTAATTATTATTATTATTAAGAATATAAAATATTTAATAATTTTTTTTTTTAGAATTAATTTAGTCCAATGTTGGTATCGATATTTTTCTTAGATTATTGATTATTTATTATCCAACCCTTGCCCCACCCTCAACAAAACCCCCCCGCAGAAAAAGTGTATAGTAATTCTTTTTTTTTTGTAATATTATTAAAAAGAACAATTGAAATAAATATTACGACGCGGTACAAAAAAAAATACTCTAATAATTATGACTATTATCTTATTACTTTTATTTTTTATAAAATAAAAATTTCTACTTAAAAAAAAATCTTGGTTTAATTTATTTATCTCAAACCTTACCCTTTTAAGCACGTTTCCTATTTATTTACATTTATTTATTTAAAAACAACATTTGTATATATCTATCATTAATCTTATTTTTTTTAATTTAATTTTAATCATGTGGGTTATGGAAAAACTATCTCTATCTTAAACGTTTTTAAAAATGAAATTTAACAATTCTTGACACTTACAGTTATAAAATTATATCAGTTATAAAATAAAATCCCATTAAACGTCAAAACTTCAAGTTTCACCAACCTGTCAACCAACGTCAAATCTTTAGCGTAAAAAATATTCTATTAAAAAATTAATCCAAATAATAACATTTATATTGCCTTACAGTGAAGATTATTACAAAGATGTGGATCTAAAAGCTCTGAAGAAATTAGGTTATTAAGTGACGAGCGGATAAATCTACTACTATTACCTATAATACTAGTTTTGTTTGTCTGTGGAGATGTGCGTCAGTTTATTCATCCTCGCCGTTCACCTTGATCATTTCGTAGTCATTCCAAGAAGGACAAAAAGAGAGAAGGATGTTGTTCGACTTTCTTATGATGTGTCTTTTTAGGGTTTCATCGTTATAAAATGCCAGCATTTGAAGATTTTTTCTATTTTCTTATTTATGTAGGTAGTTATAATTGTGTTAAGTTAGCGATTAAATTGTAATTATTTGCATAATTAATAATATATGTGTTAGTTTTTGTATATAGTTAATAACAAAGTATTATTATTGTTACAAAAAAGAATAATAAATTACAATCATAGTTTTGAAAAGATGTTTTCTTTTAAATAGAATAGGTAGTGTTATCTCATTTTAAGCGGTGAAACTAAATTCAAAAATTAGAAAATAGATACCTGTAATTTAGCCGGTAATACAGATTGCGATAATTTACCACCATCCCCAACTGCGAAATTTAAAAATCCCCTAGTTTAAATTTTATAACCTATAAAAATATCTTTTCCTCCTAATTATTTAAATTTTATTTATTAAATAACGTAGTAAAAGTGTATATTAAGAAGCTAATATATCTCTGGAGATAAGAATTTGTATTACAGCCAATTTATTAAGATGGAAGATCAGGAGAATAACAATTCATTAAACGATACAAATAATTCACATGAAAGAAAGCAAATTTACAGGAATCTTTTAAATGAAATCGAGGATATACGTAATACAATCTAGATATAAATAGATTTATTTTTTAATAGTTTTTTTTTTTTGAATATCGTAGAGGATAGCAATGATGTAGGATTACAGACGATTAAAAAGGTGAAAAATATATTAAGTGAAGCTAATTTGTTGAACGATCAATGCGATATACACGAGAGAGTTACTTGTCCCGAAGAAATATTGTTAGATTCTTTCTTGATATCGCAAGCCAGTGATGTTTTGGTTAAATGTACGAAAGCTGTTAATATATTTGCTGCCAATTACGAACCGTTAAATTTTGCTGAAAAAATTGTAAGTAAATTTCTTTTTAATATCGTTTAATGATTTTAATTCATCGTATTTGTTAACGAATAAGATCGACACTATTAAAACCGATGAAACGATAGAACAAATGGATTTTATTAAGTTGTTAAACGATGCTCGTTGCGTTATTCCAAACGTAATCGAATATAATTTCTTGTATGGGACGTACGATTTTACTACAGTGCCGCAACCTAAACAAAAGAAAGAACGTATTAAAGCGAGGCAAGAAGTGGCACAAAAAAGGAATTAATAGCAGTTGCAGCGAATGCTAAAAATGACGATGAAAATAATGATAGCGTTGTCTTTTTGAATAAAGTCCTGCAGAACGAGTATGTTAAAAATAATAATAATCCGTTGAAGTATTACGATTTTGTTATTGATTCGAAGAGTTATTCCGCGACTGTTGAAAATATGTTTTATTGCTCGTTTTTGATTCGGGATGGGAAAGCAGAGCTGCAGATTAGTAAGTAAAAAGTGTTATATGTAATGTCTCATGGTAATAATAACATTTCGTAATATAGATTCCGAAGGAATCCCTGTCATTAAACCAACACCGAAGAAAGCCTTAAAATCGTTTAGACTACAAGAAGGTTCTAACACACAAATGATTATGATGATCGACATGAACGAATGGAACGTAAGATTATTATAAATTAAATTAATCGCATTATTATTATCGGTTGTATTTTTTTTTTTTTAGAGATTAAAATCGAAACAAGCTGGTTTTATCCAAAGACATAAACGGAGTGTTTAATTTAATTTGAAATATTTTAAATTTTTCTGTACAATAAATCTATTTTAATAAAACATTCCATTCACTTTGGTACATTAGTTTATTGTTTTAAAAATTAGAAAAAATCACTAACATAGTGAACAATATGCTCAATAATAAAACAAATATACATATATATTAAATAAATTACGAATCATCGAATGTCATACGACCCACCCCGTGCGTCTTCATATACCTCCTGTATTGTTTATATTTCGTATTCTCCGCTAGCTGTTTCTTCAATCGTTCCTCCTCCTCTAATTTCCATTCTTCGAAATTCTCTTTCACCCACAGTTTATGATCTAAATACTCTTGTTTCTTCTCCTCGTCTAACGATTCGAACTGATGATGTCCGAGTTTCATATTTTTACGGATAACGTACAATTTCTCCTCTTCGCTAAGAGGTTTCTTTAAAATCGTATGGTTCCATATCCACGAGAAATACCAATAAAAATATTTCGCAATCGTGTACGGTAATAAAATCAATTGCACCCATAGAATATCGAATAATGTCGGTTTAGCGTAAGCACCTTTAATATCCATTTTATCTTCGATGACCTTTTGTATTATCCTATCCAGTTCTTCCTTCTGTTCCGATTTACTTTTCCTGTGTCGTTTATCAACGTGTAATAACCCTTCTTGTTTAGCGATATCTAAAGCACGATTTCGATATTTCGGAACCGTCATGAAGTATTTAATGGCCGTTTCATACCTCTGCCAGGAACTATAATATTGTATTCCGGAGATAATTGTAATCGTCACGAATAACACGATTCGAACATCTATCTTCGGTGCTACACGCCGCCTATAATATCGGTAATAATGGGCATAGTATGCATCAGGATTGTCGAGCATATAATCATAATCGGCTCGAGATTCCTCATCTTTAAGTATCTCATAAGCTGTTGCGATGATCTTAAACTGTTCCTCGGCTTTTAACTTCTCCTCTTTCGTCCTGTGTAAATCAGGGTGATATAATTTAGCTAGCCGGCGGTAATTCTTCGCTATCTCGCTTTTACTGGCATCTCTCGTAACTTCCAATATATCGTAACAGTTATCTTTACCGCAATATAATCCTTCCAGTAGTTGAGCTTGTAACGAACAAATAACTGACAAGAAATAAATTATACCTAACGCACTTCCATGGAACATCTTTTGGCACTTCGATTGCGAAATTTGAAAATCAAAACGTCCTCGTTAGCCACGTTTTAAACATTTTAAACCTAAATTCCGAACATATTACACTTGTCTAATTCAACGTCATGTAAAGTGACAGCTGATAAAAGATGATGACAGATAACTGTTAAAAAATTAAAATCACTATACGGACATATTTTATTTTAATAAAATTAAATTTAATTTCTAAAATACAGTAATCGATTAGTAGAAATATATTAACTTTTTAAATATATACTTACATATACATAATTAATTCTATTTTTTTTACTTAAATTTTTTCAGTGTTGCCAATCTGGGAAAAATTAATTTATTTTTTTGAGGTTAAGTGTGCAAAAAAATGTTTTTTATAGACGATTTTATTAATAAATTATATATTTATTTAACTGGAAAAGAAAATAATAAAAGCAATATTATAAGAGTACACACACGAAAATTACAAGAATCTGGCGAATTAAGCTTCCCGTTAAAGATTGGTAATTGGTGTTCACTGATTGGTAAAAATGATCGAAATGATACAATATTCAATTTATTGAGTGAAACAGAAGGGGAAGATGTAAATAAATTAGTTACAGCTAGTCAGTCTTGGAGTTTAAGTGTTGATAAATGCGAAATAATTAAAGATAATGTTTATATTTATTTAAATCGGACTTCAACTTTTAAAGCCGTTATACGAAGCATTATTCTTGATAATACGAAGAATTATGGTGCTGTATTAACTTGTAAAGATTTAAAATTTAGTGTAAAATGTGACGATCTCAATAATGATTCTGACGATATTAAATTAAGCGAACTTAGACTTAAATTATTAACGCAAATTGCTAAGAATATCGTACAATTTTGCGGTGGTATTATTTGTGATAACGATGCAGATTTCGATATCGTTTTCAGTGTAAAATCATCGAAATTAGGTGGTAATTGTTTATGTGGGGCTGTTTTAAATACGAAAGGTGTTAAGGAGATCGTTACAACCGCAAAAGAATTTTACGAGTATGTTAATAAATGTTTCATGGTAATATACGTAGTTTTTATTATTATATTGCAGGCAAAGAACGTTAGATATGAGAGAGATGGCCGAACACAAATACGGGTTAAGAATTACATCGCAACCGGGTTGGACTGAATTTTTTCAAAAATTAGGAGACGCAGGTGTTACAATCGAATTATTAAGGAATAAACCGAATCAAACTGTAACGACAGATATAAATAATGAGTTTTTATCGAGTCGGAAAGGTGCAGCATTTATTTTATATAATTGTGCCCGATTAGCTACGTTATTTAAGGAATTCGATAAAAAAGTGTCTCAAAATGTTTATCCGAAATTACCTGAGTTACACGAAATTGATTTTGGTTTATTAAACGAGATGGTAACATAGGGGAGGTTGTTTTTGATTTAAATTTAATTTCCGATGTATTTCCAGGAAGAATGGGAGTTGTTATACATTCATATATTACAGTTCCCGTGTGTGATAAAAAATTGCATTAAAGATGTTTTTATTGGGAAAATATATCCAAATTTTGTAATTTCAGCTTTATCGGGAATGAGTTTATGTTTTAGTGTGTATTATAGGCGAGTGAAGATATTAATTGTAAGTATAAATCGGGTTCAAAAGACGAATTAGTTTTATCGATGATTTTTGTATTTTACAGGAACCTCGGGATCATATTTATGCTAGATTGCATGCTAGGATTTATTTATTAAAGGCTTTAGAGCAAGTAATGCATAATGGTTTAAGAATATTAGATATAGAACCTGTTAAACAGATGTAAAATTATTTTAAATAAATTTGGTTAATTTTGTATTTATTTCTTTTTAATAATTATTATTTAGTAAGAAAACGAAATAAGATCTTTCATATCGTTATATATTGCCTTGTAAAGATAATAAAACGTAAGTTACAATACAATCTACGTTCAACTTCTAATTGTCATCTTCCCCATCGCTCGTGAGATCTATTACATCATCGTTACTTTTCTGTTTCTTATATTTCTTCATGACTCTCCTCCGTTTATTCTTACAATATATGTCGTATAGATTTTGTGCATCGTTTATATAAGCTTTCCGTATAGTCCATTCTAATATCTTATTTGTATCGTTTTGATTATCGAATTTTGTCGGATCTACGTTTGAATCGTATTCAGGGATCTCCAATCCTAATTGCTTCATTATTTTAACGAGGACATCATCAACGTAAGTATTTATGATCAAATCAGCTTTTTTATCCTAAACAATTAAAAATATTACGATTAAATCGTTATGTATTTTTAAAAGCTTACATGTTTCGTCGGTTGTAGATTTATAATAACTAATTTCCCACCGAATTTCTTACAACTAAGAGGTAGATTTCCGCTAGGAACAATTTGTAACGTTGTACCTAAGCATATATTCAGATCTGCAACACTATATTAATCCGAAATTATTAAATCGAATCCAATTCAATTATATTACCTGGAATGTAATTCTGCCATTTTTAAATCGGAATCGGGTAAATTATCCTCCCAATCGAGTATCGTATCACATAATTTACCCCGACAAGCTCTACCCGATATTTGCTGCCTCGGACAATTAATTTCTAAACATTTTTGGCCCACAGTCGTAGTCGCTGATTTCCGTATAAATTGTCTATATTCAATTAAAATTAAAATATAAATTCGGAATTAAATCGGATATCGTTTTTACCTATCACAAGTATTACATTGTTCGATAAACATATTCCCGTGTAATTCTGCGATATGCTGTCGTACTACACCAGTTTTTAGGTGTAAACCGTCGATATTTTGGCTGACGATGTATCGTATGTAACCATCGTCGATTAATTTCTTTAAAGCCATATGCGTTTTAGTCGGGATAGCATCATTGAATGAAATGTTTATATCGGGTTTCATTCCTTTCTTTTCTAAGGTCCAAACACCTTTCGGCCCCCTGTTTATCAAATTAATCATACGTAACGATAAATAAATAAGGTATAATTACCTAAAATCAGGTATCCCAGCCGTAGTACTGATACCAGCTCCGGTATGCACAACGACATGCCTCGAATTCTTTATCCAATCGGCTAATTGTGTACATTTCACTTCGACATCTTCAGCAGAATTGAATTTCTATTTTAAAAAAGAAATACCTTTATAAAGAAATGATTTATACATGAATACAACCTCTGGTATTCCCAGGACACCTTTATCTTCATAAGGTGATAAACCATCGGCGTAATTACACGACATCTTAATTAAATTAACGCGATTTACGAATTAATCACAATTCTTGTTCATAATTGCTTGTTGGCAGTGATCTTTTTAGCGTTTAATTAATTGTGTTTGTAGAGGGAAGATTTTTTTTACGTGAATTTCGAAAATAGTGTAACTCACGGCCGTTTCATTACGAGAGAATCATCTTTTTAGTCGTTATTGTATATAAAATTAGCACCTATTTAAATGTTATTGTTGTTCTGCAAAAATTTTTGGCATATTCGGTATTCGTAGGATACGTTCTTGAAATGAGATGTCAGTAAAATTTAATTTTACCTATTTAATTGATTATTTTAAAGTAATATGTACATACTGTGTATAATTTTTAATTTAAATTGATGTAGAATTAATAAAATGCATAATTTAAAGTTTGTTTAATTGTATTTGTTTAGGTTAGGTGTATAGTGTAGGTCATAATTTAGTAATCGTGACTTTATTAAAGAATACAGAGTGATCCATTTTCGTGTTTTCTATACAGGGTGTAAGAGATTTAACTGCTAAAATTGCCCCATTTGATTATGCAGTACACGAAAATTTGTAGCTTAATTAATTTAATATGCGACTTTGACGACTTGGTTTTAATTAAAGATTTCGGTTTTTAATTATTTATTCATTTATGAAACGTAAAAATGCAGGATTTAAAAAAAATGACGTTTTAGCTGCATATTTTTTATTTATAAAGTACACATATAATGTCATTTTAAATTAATAAGTTATTAAAAATTACGATCACTTCCATTGTTGTTGCAGTTTTATAATCATTAACGTTTATATCGGGTTGAGTATTGACGTGGAATCATTTTACTATAATTTGGCCCCAACTATACACCTTAAAAATTGAAACGTGTATTATACAGCGTTCTCCAAAAGTTTCGACTTTATATTAAATGTTTCGAATAAAAACCACAAATTAATAGCAATATATCATATAATTTTTTTCTGTATACAAACTTTCTTTAAAGCTGCAAGGAAAGTACAATTGTGCTTACTGTAGAAAATGAATTATTGTTACATAAATTAAAATATATAAATAGACGATTATTATTATTAACAAAGTATAAAAAAAACGTACCTATCAATTAAATTCAACGAAATATGTGAATCTGCAACTTATCCCTCACAGATACCTCTTCGAATTAGTCCTTAATAATTAGGCGTATAAAAACAAGATCAATTTTTGTTTAAAAAAAAAAACTACAATAAAATTAATACGAATCGTTATTTCTGACTTGATATAATTATAATTATATTTTTAAACGTTGTAGAATCACACATTAAGCTGACAGATTTTTTTTAATTTTAATATCGTTAAAGAATTAATATTAAAATGTTTTTCTATGTACTGCACGTTGTCCCTCTTCATCGTATTCTCGTTTAGTGACCCACATTTTCTTGAAAGTATCTAACGCTGCTAGAATTGAGCCACCGATCCATGTCGAGTATAACCGTTCTTGAGGAGCTGAAATCTAGAGGGACACAATTTATTAAAAATGTTGAAATTATCAAAACAAGAAAGGGTTACCTTAATTTGTACATCTTTCGGTGAAATTTTCTTAATCTCAGACAATAATCTATCACCGAAACCCTAGAAAATATGTTAATAACAAAGATGATAATTTTTAAAATTTAAACGATTTACTTTAAATAAAGTTGAGCCACCAGACAAAACGATATTCTTAAAGAGCACCTTTCGTAAATCTAAATCTGACTTTTGTATAGAGAACATTAACACCTCATGTAAACCTTCGCATTCCTCTCCGATCAAATACGGCCTGAATAAAACTTCGGGTGCTCGATATCTAGCCGGTCCAATTTTTATGGTATTTCCATCGGGTAATAAATAATTTATATGTTCGGTTTCGACCGATTCCTCTTTAATCGGATTATTAGCTAAATAGCAAGCTTTTTCTTTAATCGTTTTAACAGTTTCGAATTCCGCTGTCGTTTTAAAATTAATTCCTTCTTTCCTCAATAACGATCTATAAAATTAAATTAAATTAAATTAAACATATTAATAAATTGCGGACTTACTTTAAATATCTCGAAACATCTCGGCCAGCTATATCGATTCTCATAATACTATGAGGCATAGCGAATCCTTCGTAAATCGGTACCGCATGAGTAACTCCATCGCCTGAATCTAAAACTACTCCTGTAGTGCGACCAGTTGAATATCTATAAAATAAAGCCCAAATATTATTAATTTTAATCGAGAAATATCGCATTTTATGAACGTACAAACTTAACACAGCCTGCATAGATATAAATAACGCTGGGACATTAAACGATTCGAACAAGATTTCCGCTGATCTTTCTCTATTCGGTCGAGGGTTTAAAGGTGCTTCCGTTAATAATACAGGATGTTCTTCGGCGAATGTACATAATTGTTCCTTACTGTAAATATACGTCCAAATTTTCTCCATATCATTCCAATCGGTAACGATACCATGTTCCATCGGGTATTTTATCGTTAATAGACCACGGTGTTCTTCGGCTGTTGGTCCGATGAATACATCACCTTCTAAACCCCCAGCCATAACACGAACATGTTTTGGAACACCGATACTGTCAAAAGTAAGACATTTTATACAGGATTTAATAGATGTGATTATACATACTAGTTTGGGAAGCGACATTTTGGTATTTGATCACCGGCGAAGCCAGCTTTAATTACACCAGATCCCTAGAAGAAACATTCTTATTGTGATGTGTTATGATTTTTTTATGACATAATTTTTGGTAATTTTGGAAATATTTTAATTGATTAACTTACATTATCTATCACAACCGGTTGATTTACTATTACATCATACGCTTCCATCGCTTAAAAATACTGTATTACACACCTAAAAATTATAAAATAGTAATAATTATGGAGGTTAGCTAAGGGATGTGATTTTGACTCATAGTACTGTCAAAATTAGTTCTTATAAATAATACTAGATGACGATATAAAATTTGACGTGTTATTTTTATAAAACGTATCATTTATTAATAAAGAGCGTAAACCATCAATTTATTATTTAATTTGGCATAATTTTATTTAATATAATATTTTAAAATTTTAATATTGATATTAAAGATTTCTATTTTGAAATGAGCAATTATTTTGGTTACTTACTGACAGATGGCGCTATTTTTTTAACTGAAAAGGGCGGTAATTTTTGAAATTAAATAATATTGAATTGTAACTATTTTTGATAAATAAAACAGAAAATATATATATTTATATTTTTAATTATTCTTACAATATTAATATTTGCGTATATAAAAAAATTAAATAAATATTTATCAATTCAGCTTAAATTAATGTTTATTAAACTTAGAATAATAATGATCACATAAAACGTTCGAGTACGACATTTTAAAAGCATCGGCTCCCCTTTCTTGATAAACTTGCTTCAAACAAGAGCATCTTGAAAAGTATTAAGTGAAGCTAAAATAGAACCACCGATCCAAACCGAGTATAATCGCTCCTTTGGTGCTGCAATTTTTAATTGTGCATGTTTCGGTGAGATATTTCTTAGCTCCGCAAGCAATCGACTCCCAAATCCCTAAAATTTCAAGCGAAATATAATTTCGAATCATCATATTGGAAATAAACGGTGAGATACCTTGAATAAAGTTGATCCGCCGGATAATACAATATTTTTGAATAAAGTGCTTCAGAAATCTAAATCCGACTCTTCAATTGATCCACATAACAGTTCATGTAAACCATCGTATTCTCTTCCAAGGAATTGCGGTCGAAATAATACTTCGCAGCTCTAAATCTTGACGGTCCAATTTCTATATCTCTACCGTCTGGTAATTTAAAAATTGACGTATCTTTTATATTATTTTCCTCTTTTATCGGATTTTCCCCAATATAACATAGAGATTCTTTAATGTTCTTCACAATCTCAAAATCGGCACTCGTTTGAAAGTTAATTCCTTCTTTCTTTAATAACATCCTTTAATATAAAAAAAAAAAAAATATTCCGTATTCCGGTAAAAGGTTAAAACGACTTACCGTAAATACTGTGTGACTTCCTCCCAGCGAAATCGATCCTTTTAATACCATTCGTCATCGCAAACCTTGATAAATTGGAACTGCGCTCGAAACACCATCTCCGCAATCTAACACGACGCCAGTTGTTCGTCCGCTCGAATATCTATAAATAAATTAGTTTAAAATGATTAGAATTAACAAAATTGTGAATACCTACAATGTTAGAATCGATTGTATTGAAATATACATAGCCGGAACTTTAAATTTCTCAAAAAATATTTCGATGACTTTCTCGCGATTATTCCTCGAATTTAAAGCTGGTTCGGTGAATAAAACCGGATGATCCTCAGATAATAAATTAAGTTTTTTGTGGTAAATATGTTGCCACACTCTCTCCATGTCATTCCAATCTATAATAGACCCGTGTTGCATTGGATATTTTATCGAAAGTTTATTTAAATCGTTTGATGCTCCTATAAGGATTTCACTTCTTATATCACCGGTTTTAGGTCTAGCTACACTATAAGATGTTTAAATAAGATTAAATTTGCAATTTTAACTTAATTAAGTATACCTATTTTGAATAATACATGTTGGAATCCTTTCGCTTGCAAGACCGGCTTTTATAATCCCAGAACCCTGTGATAAAATATAAATATGAGTAATATTTAATTTTGGGATATTTATTAATTAATACATTATCTAAAATAATGGTCTGGGAAGTGTTTAAATCCATTATTTTATTATATTTTAATAACTATGTATTAGATACGTCTGTACAGTTTTCTGACAGTTACTGACAAGTAGTGTTGCCAAATTCAAATTTGAACCATTAAAAAAAACCACTCGATTTTTTAAAATGCTAATTCATTTAAATTTCTGCAATTTCTGTAATTATATTATTATTCTATTCATAAATTAATATTTAAATAATCTTGAGTTAAAAGATTACTATATGAATCCTATAATAATCTAATAATAAAACTATTATATTGGGAACGTTGGTAATTATCTGTCAAAAGTTTGAAATGTCAATAATTTTAAATTTATAGAAATAATTTAAATAATATTTAAAAACAATGCCATCCAATATACAAATTCGTTTAGCTACCGATCGCGTTAATTATACAATTGCCTTAAATCAACGAGTCCCGAAGATATACACACCGGGTGAAATTATAACCAAACAAAATGAATTTATGAGGTTAGAATGTTGTATTTTCAAACATGTTCCTTTATAAAGTAAGTACTGAAATTTGTATATTTAGAGGTCATGGAACTTACGAGGAAAATGGTGATTTAAAAGCATCAGTGGCTGGTGTTAAAGAGGAGATAAATAAATTGATATCGATTCGACCATTAAAATGTCGATATAATGGTGAAACTGGAGACGTTGTGATCGGTAGGATCACTGAAGTGCAGCAGAAACGATGGAAAGTCGATACGAACTCTAGATTAGATTCGATATTATTGTTATCTTCTGTTAATTTACCTGGCGGTGAATTGGTTCGTATACTCTTAACGATTTAAATTGAATAAGATAGATTTTGATGATTATAGAGGAGGCGATCAGCCGAGGATGAACATATGATGAGAAAATATCTGCAGGAAGGTGATTTAATCAGTGCGGAAGTACAAAATGTATTTTCCGATGGGTCTTTATCGTTACATACGAGAAGTTTAAAATACGGAAAAGTAATTTTTACGCCTAATTATATTATGTAATTATTTTACGTCCCATTTTTCTTTTATAGTTATCGCAAGGAGTTTTGGTTAAGGTTTCCCAACATTAATAAAACGTAGTAAGACACGTTTTCATAATCTCCCAGTCGGAGCTAGCATCATTTTAGGAAATAACGGTTATGTCTGGATTAGTCCGATTATGAACGTTGAGGAATCAGCGGTTGGGGGTTTCGTTCAGAATTTAGACGAGGTAATCTCTAAACCTGAGCGCGAAACAATTTCACGATTGAGGAATTGCATACAGGCTTTAGCGCAGTGTAAGATGATGTTGTACGATACAAGTGTACTGTATGCTTACGAAGAGTCTTTAAAATATGATGTGAAAGAGTTGTTGATACCAGAAGCGATTGTCGATTTGGGGATTTTGACTCAGGAGAGAATTAGTATGTTGACGAATGGTTGATTATTAGATTTAAGTTGAAATTGTGCTTTGAAGTTTTTTGTGGTGTTTTTTTTTAATATTTTGAGTAAAAAATAAATATTTCTTTTAAAACGGATTTTGTGTTTTATATTTTATTTTGTGTGTCGTTGGTTTTAAAATTGGCAGGTATACAGGGAAAAATACAAGCTAATATGTGTAATAATCAATGATACAGAATTATTAACTGTATTAAAAACTGCAATAATATACAGGATGTTCCATTTAAAAAAGTAACTTATCATCGTAAAGTTGGTTGAAATGAACGTTAATTTTGGACGACCTGTATAACAAGTTTTCAGAAATGTTGAATTTCAGGAACATCAAAATAAAATTCTAACGAACCAGTTCCGTGAATGACCTTGTAGTTCTTGCTGATTTTTTTAATGGAACATTCTATATTGACGTTTTAAAAACATCAAAATTTGAAACACAAAAATTTCACGCTTAAAAAAATGTACAATTTTAAAGATGTCAAAAAGTAGAAAACTAACAAAAAGGGTAAAAAGGATAGAAGAGAAAACGATAAAAATGATAAAATTGCAAACATTGTGCAAGCAATGTGTCAGGTTAGGTTAGAATTAACGTTTGTTTACTATTCTGCCAACTAGATTACCAACCACTTTGTATTACGAACTAAAAATTTATTCTGCCAACCTCTTTCTTTACTTCTACGTGACGTAATATCACTATAAAGTAAGATCGGTATCTGTCACTTTTTTTCTTTAATTGCGAATAACTCAGAAGGAGTGATATTTAGGTATAGGATATGATACATGAAATATGTGTAAAATTTATCATAGAAGCTGAATTTTTAATTTATTTTATAGCATGCTATTTAAAAAATCGAAATTGATGCCTACTTCCGGTTAACCGGAAGTGATATTTATTTAAAAATATTTTAACGTGATAGTTCATATTCAACCATATCCGATCCCAAAATTTTGTTTTAAAATTCCGTTTCGTTTGTATACTACTGTTAATAGGCCATTCTCTCCAATCTCTCTGTATATCATGGGAGCAATTTCGACTGGAGGAGGTTGGTTGCTCCAAAATACCTGCAGTGACACAAATATTTGAGTAAAAGTTTAATTGTTTGACAGGAAGATGTTAGGTTATTTTGGAATGTACTTATTACCAACTACTCTGTATTACTAACTGAAAATTTGTTCTGTCAACCTCCTTCATTTAAAATTGCACACCCAGTATGCAATATAAAAGTACATTAAGTACAAAATAAACTAAAGTAAGTTACCATGATATTTTGGTATCATCTATTCGCTTTTTGTTCATGTAGAAGTCTTTTTTAATGTGGTTTTATGTTTTAATATTATTTGTCATGTATTAAATGTCAATTTCTTATATTAAAGAAGTATTTTTAATCAAAATTATAATAATTTCTGGTTTGGAATAAATTGTTTTTTAATTAATTGCTACAACTGGACATATATCTCGGATTAAAAGTTAAAAAAAAAGTATTTACAGGTCATAATATAGACATATTAATTAAAAGATTACAACATTAGCAAAATGCCAAAATCCAATGAAAAATTGGTTGTTCAATGAGAGAATTTTAAAACCGTAATAATGTACGACGAAGTGTGATTTTGACGTTTAGACTTTGACAGTAGATCTTTGAAAACGCTTATTTTCCATGGCACACTGATGAATAAGTATCGATGAGTTATGGGTGGATTTTTCAAAAAATCTAATTATCTCTTAAACGATGAATTTTAGGTATAGGACATGTGGCACGAAAAAGATGTAAAATTAGACGCCAAAGACGACTAAGTAATAAAATCTAGGGGGTGCCATTTGAAAAATTTAATTTATGGTTCTTGGAAAATTTCGAAAAGTTGACGTGTCATAGTAAAGTTGCCACGCAATCTAGACAGCCGGACTCGACGCTAAAATATACTCCAACATGTTGTTTAGGGGTGTTATGAATTCTAAATTGATATCGGAAAAATCGAGTGTTCCCTGATTTTTTTGAATAAATGTCTGCTATAGTAAAATTTTTTTAGAAAAAATCGAATAACTATAAAACGCCCGAATCAAATTGAAAAAACTAAAGGTGTTTATAAAGCTTAAAAATAGACAAATCTAAATATGTTAAAATATAATGGCGATTTCCGGTATAATTGAAGAGAACATAATATATATTTTGTCCAGAATCCTATAAGCTTCTCGCTGAGACATCCTGTATATTTATATTATATTTATACAATGTTACAAATCTTGCGTAAAAATCTTCTTTCTATTTCACTTCTGTTTCTCGTTAGTATGTTATAATGTTTATAAAGGTTACTTTATGATATTTGTGTGAAGTTGTGACAGATGTTTTAAGCTTTTCGCTTCAAGAATTCTTCCTTTCAAGAGGGATTTCTTTCCATAGTATTTTAATTTTAATGATACAGCGTTACTGATTCTGATATATTTTCTTTATACATATGATGATGTTATGATGACTTAATCGAATTGAATAGTATTCAAGGTCAATTATTTTAAATACAAAATTATTAGTAAAAAAAAATAATCGCTTTTTTAATATAGACGTTGATTTCTGAGGAAATAAAAAGTTCACTCTATAGCAGCACTATTAGAGGATGATTCATCTAAAAATGAAGAATGCAAAATTTTCTTATCTATGGAATAAATAATTGTTGAATTAATTATTATTCATGTTGGGAACAAGTTCCTCCTTTTGATTGCGAGAAAAAACACCTCGTTAAAACGAATTATTATCAGTTTTGTGCAAATTATGTATAAGCATGCTCTTATGAATACGTGAGGTATAAACAATTATTTAGCTTTAATTTGTAATTATACTGTGCATATATAGGCATCATTTGCACTTTAGTCGATCATACCTAGTTCCACGGCAAACGACTTCAATCTTAACCAAAAGTAGCATCTTGTTTTTTAAAAATATCTTAAAATAAAGTCGAAATTCAATTCTATCTATTGCGGATATATAAATAGAAGAATTGCTTTATAACAAGCCTAATACTGTTGCTGATTTGGTACTAAAATGAAGGTTTTAATTTGTGCACTATCTCTGATTACAATCAACGTTTTAGCTAAAGATTTACGTAAGTTAACATTTTAATTTTTATATCCCCGGTCAGTGTTGCATCTATTTTAATTTTAGCTTCTTATATACCACAATGTTCCATGAAGGATCCAGATTTAAATAAGTGCATTAAAGATAATGCTAACAAAGTTATACCGGTTATAGTTAAGGGTGTGTGCATTTGTAAAATTTTAATTTAAAACATCATTTATTAAATCTCGTTTGAAATGTAGGTGACCCCGATTTTGGAATACCATCTTTATCTCCGATAGATGTCAAAGATCTGACCCTCGGCGGGGATAATCTTAAAATTGTGATGACAGATGTACATTGTGACGATGTCAAGAATATCAGATTGACAGAAGCATTGTACGTATTATAATTATTAATTTATTTAAATTAGTTTTATTTTTTTTTAACAGATTTGATTTAAAAAATAAAAAAACTGCTTACACAGCCGTTATCGATTCACTCACAGTGACAGCTAAATATACAGTTAAAGATGGTAAAATTTTGTCTCGTTCTGTTTCCGGATCTGGAAAATATAACATGACGTATGGTAAGAACTCTTAATTGTAATCCTAGATATTTAAAATTTATTTTCATTTTAATAATCTAGTTGGTGTGACTATCCATTCAAAATCAGACGTGAATATAATTGAAAAAGATGGAGAGAAATATATCCAATTATTAAATCCAACTTTCGATTCTGATATAAAACGTGGTTATTTCCATTTGGAAAATTTGCAATCTCCCGAAGGTATAAAACGCTTGGTTCTTGTTATTTTGGTGATATCGATCGTATACACTACAATTGATTATGTCATTTTAGGAGGGGATCTTGACGAATTTGTCGATAAAAATTGGGAAGCCGTTTGGAAAGAGATCAAACCATCTCAGGATAAAGCTTACGCCCAATTCTTGAACGTCCCTTTAATGGCTATTGTCGATAATGTGCCTATAAGTAAGATATTCTCCTAGGGGAAGTTTTTATAAATCGAATCTGTTTAAATGTACCAAGTTGTTGTTTTTTTTCCCTTAGATTTCAATAAAATTGCTCTTATCTAAATAATTAAGTTTTAATTTACATGTACAGAGTGAGCCAATAAGTTTGAGGACAATTTGAATTTCCTTTTTTATTTGTTATCTTAGGTTGGTCACAATTACTGTAAAATATTCGAAAAACGTACCTATATTATAGTTGACTCGTATTTGTAGGTGTTTGGCGTTGTTATAAATAATTTTGTTCTATGCAGTTTCTTCTGCGTTTTTGAGTGTTTTTGTTGGATTTTATTTAATTGTTTTTTAAAACAAACAGTGTGATATAGAATATTCTCCAGTTAAGTATTATCTTAATACTGGCGGCAAATTCAACTGTCTCAAACTTATTGGCTCACTCTGTATGTTAAATTCGTTCTTGTACAGGATGTATAAGAACCATTCACCTACTTAACCTCAAAATTTGACCGAATTCGGTTGATATTTCATTGTGGCTTGACAGTTTATGTAAAGTCACTCTTTGTATACGTCAGTCGGAAACTAAACAAAGAAGGGAAATTAAATCCTGTTTTAAATTAGGTAAAAGTGGTGCAGAGACGTACGAAACGCTTAAAAATATGTCGTACGGGGATGAATGCATGTTCCGAGCACAGATTTTCAGTTCCCAAATTGTAAAAAAAATGTTATTATTCGATTTGTCGATTCTATTAAATAACACTTTTACACCTTTTTATTACAGAAGGTGCTTTATTCATTATTTAGAAATTCATTCAACTATCAACGACTACTGCCTGTCTGTTCACAATAATTGCAAATTAGTTTTTTACGATTTTTAATATTTAAACGTCAAATTATAAATATTATAGTTATTTTCCCGATTTTGACAGTATAACCAACAAAAAAAACGTATTTGTTCTCTTTCTGCTACTTTCTAAATTGTGAAAATGTTTTGACAGCTGTCAAATTGTAAATAACAGTAATTTTTCCGATTTTAACAGTTTAACTATTAAAATATTTATGACAACTGTCAAACTGTAATAATAAGCAATTTATTACGGTTTTGACAGGTGTACCAATTGCCACAATATTTCTAACGGACGTCAAATTTGAACGTCGTAGTCGTAAAAAAATGTCAAAAAAGTTATCAAATTAAAAAAGGACTTTGGGTGGTACGAATAAAAAGCGAGCAAATGCTCCTAAATGTAAGCAACAGCTGATGTAAGCTTATGCTGCAAGTAAATGGTACATACGAGTAAAAGCATTTGACCTGATTTGTATGAATAGCGATTTGCTTTTACTTATGAGTATCTGCTTAGACCAAATGGAAGATTTCATGCAAAGATTACATTTACAAAACATGTTCTTTGTCAAGGATTATTTATTTAGTTATTTTTATCAAATAAAGGGCTATTTATACGAGGTGACATAGAAAAGTACATTGCATAGTGCCACACAATAGAGGACACTAAAATAAGAAAAAAATTCCTATGAACATGGGTCCGCAAGACCTTCGGTTAAAAGATACGGGGTGTTGAATTTTATTTCTTTATTTGGGTTTTTTTGAATATCTATGGTTCCAGTACAAATGCATCTGAAAGCCGACAATGCACGCTAATTAATCAAAAAATAACAATTGAATAAGGTGTCATAATGACACTTGTCAAACTGATGTAATTGTTGTTTGAGGAATTTTGTGTTCGTGATTAAGTTTTTCTCACTGATTATTCAAATTTGCTTTCAAAAATGGTTCACTACACTTTTGAAGAATACAGGGACATGATTATGTGTTACGGCGAAGCTAGATCAAATTCTTACGAAGCTCAACGTATTTATCGAGAAAGATATCCTTTAAGACAAGTTCCTAATGTTCGAACATTTATTGATGTGCATAGGCGTTTGAGGGAAGATGGCTGTTTTAGAAAACCAAAATTGAATAGTGGGGTTTCCAGAACTCGTCGCACTGTGCGAAACGAAGAAACTGTTTTACGAATGGTAGAAAATAATCCAAGAACAAGCACCAGAAAAACAAGTTCAGCGGTACGAAACCTTAACCGTGAATCAGTTAGACAAATTTTCAAAGAACAACTTCTTCG
The DNA here is from genome assembly GCA_023690525.1 of Holotrichia oblita. Classification (NCBI taxonomy): domain Eukaryota; kingdom Metazoa; phylum Arthropoda; class Insecta; order Coleoptera; family Scarabaeidae; genus Holotrichia; species Holotrichia oblita. The sequence continues at coordinate 98,316,749 of CM043021.1, read as the reverse complement.
CCCACATCATTTCCAAAAAATTCATTCACTATTGGAACATGACTTTGTTCCTCGTGTACAATTTTGCCAATGGTTTGCAAAACCAAAGACAAAACATTATTTCATCAATTTTGTTTACTGACGAAGCTGGTTTTAGTCTTGATGGTATACTGAACCTACATAACATGCACCATTGGAGTGATGAAAATCCTCATCAAACTGTAATTCGAAGTCACCAATATGGGTTTTCAATTAATGTGTGGGCAGGTATAATTGACAATTATTTAATTGGCCCATTTCGATTGCCCAATCGATTGACAGGTGCACTGTATCGAAATTTCTTGGAGAATGATTTAAACACATTATTAGAGGATGTCCCATTGGCCATTACTGGAAGAATGATTACATGCATGATGGGGCGCCAGCTCACTTTTCTCGAGCGGCAAGGGAATATTTGGACAGGAGATTTGGAAATATGTGGATTGGTCGAGGGGGCCAGCTCGTGGTCCCGATACCTTAATCCCCTCGATTTTTCATTTTGGGGATTTATAAAAAATGAAGTTTATGCTGTAGAAATACATAATGAAGAACAATTGTGGATAAGAATAGATAGATTTCGTAATAACCCAGGAATATTTCAAAGATGCCGTCAATCATTAAGAAGAAGAATGGAAAAATGTATTGAAGTACAAGGGCAACAATTTGAACATCTTCTAAAAACTTAATTTTTTGTTTTAATTAATCATTGTTTTTGCAAATAAATTAAAAAAAAATTCAACACCCCGTATCTTTTAACCGAAGGTCTTGCGGACCCATGTTCATAAGAACTTTTTTTCTTATTTTAGTGTCCTCTATTGTGTGGCACTATGCAATGTACTTTTTTCTATGTCACCCTGTATATAATAAGGGCTATTATAGGAAAAAGACTTGCCATATTAGAATAATTTGATCTTTATTTAATATAGCAGAGTTATTGTAGGAATTAAAAACTACTTTTCATACTAAGAATTTCCTCTTCTAGTAGTGAACTATAGATGCACAATTTATCGAGCATATGCTCACAATGTGAAGAAAAAACCTCCGTTTTATTCATATCAATCGGAGGATGTGCTTAAAAGTAAGTAGATGCTCTTGCTCAGGGGAAAGTCTTGAGTAAAAGCTTTTACTTACATTTTATTCATAAAATATGTAGCAAATGCTCTCTTTTATTCATACCACTCTTTTTGTTTTCCTACTATTTTGGTGAGCGGAATCGTTTAAATACTGCTGACAGCTACACTTATAATTACGAAAACAATTGTCGTTAATTTTTTGGCGGTTTTCTGATAAATAATAAAAAAAAAATTATTCAATTTTGACAATACAATTTTCAAAACGTATCTATAACAGCTGTCAAATTATAATAGTACTTATTTTGTTATTATTTCGACGACTGCAGTTGCTAAGAGATTTTTGACGGTCGTCAAATTGTTATAAGGTTATTGTTAGGTTTTAACAGTAATAATTGTCTTAAATGTTTCTCTCCAGCTGTCACTAATAAAAATAAGTTATGTTCCTATGTGTTCTTTATAGTGTTGCGACGGTTGTAACTATCAAAATATAATCTGACAGCTGTCAAATTATATATGTAGTAACATTGTACCAATTTTTGACAGTTTTAACATTTCTAGTAATTATAGCTTTACCTGGAAGTTTTCAATCTCGAGCAGAATAGTAAAAATACATTTGACAGCTGTCAAACTGCAGAAATATTGTTTCTCATTGTTTTAAAAGATTAAATAGTTAACCTATTTTATCGTTTACATTTTTCTATAGTTTTGATAATCGTAGCTTTCAAAACGATTGATTGTTGTTGAATTATGAAAGGCTAATTCATTTAAATTTCTGCAATTTCTGTAATTATATTATTATTCTATTCATAAATTAATATTTAAATAATCTTGAGTTAAAAGATTACTATATGAATCCTATAATAATCTAATAATAAAACTATTATATTGGGAACGTTGGTAATTATCTGTCAAAAGTTTGAAATGTCAATAATTTTAAATTTATAGAAATAATTTAAATAATATTTAAAAACAATGCCATCCAATATACAAATTCGTTTAGCTACCGATCGCGTTAATTATACAATTGCCTTAAATCAACGAGTCCCGAAGATATACACACCGGGTGAAATTATAACCAAACAAAATGAATTTATGAGGTTAGAATGTTGTATTTTCAAACATGTTCCTTTATAAAGTAAGTACTGAAATTTGTATATTTAGAGGTCATGGAACTTACGAGGAAAATGGTGATTTAAAAGCATCAGTGGCTGGTGTTAAAGAGGAGATAAATAAATTGATATCGATTCGACCATTAAAATGTCGATATAATGGTGAAACTGGAGACGCTAGATCGGTAGGATCACTGAAGTGCAGCAGAAACGATGGAAAGTCGATACGAACTCTAGATTAGATTCGATATTATTGTTATCTTCTGTTAATTTACCTGGCGGTGAATTGGTTCGTATACTCTTAACGATTTAAATTGAATAAGATAGATTTTGATGATTATAGAGGAGGCGATCAGCCGAGGATGAACATATGATGAGAAAATATCTGCAGGAAGGTGATTTAATCAGTGCGGAAGTACAAAATGTATTTTCCGATGGGTCTTTATCGTTACATACGAGAAGTTTAAAATACGGAAAAGTAATTTTTTACGCCTAATTATATTATGTAATTATTTTACGTCCCATTTTTCTTTTATAGTTATCGCAAGGAGTTTTGGTTAAGGTTTCCCCAACATTAATAAAACGTAGTAAGACACGTTTTCATAATCTCCCAGTCGGAGCTAGCATCATTTTAGGAAATAACGGTTATGTCTGGATTAGTCCGATTATGAACGTTGAGGAATCAGCGGTTGGGGGTTTCGTTCAGAATTTAGACGAGGTAATCTCTAAACCTGAGCGCGAAACAATTTCACGATTGAGGAATTGCATACAGGCTTTAGCGCAGTGTAAGATGATGTTGTACGATACAAGTGTACTGTATGCTTACGAAGAGTCTTTAAAATATGATGTGAAAGAGTTGTTGATACCAGAAGCGATTGTCGATTTGGGGATTTTGACTCAGGAGAGAATTAGTATGTTGACGAATGGTTGATTATTAGATTTAAGTTGAAATTGTGCTTTGAAGTTTTTTGTGGTGTTTTTTTTTAATATTTTGAGTAAAAAATAAATATTTCTAAAACGGATTTTGTGTTTTATATTTTATTTTGTGTGTCGTTGGTTTTAAAATTGGCAGGTATACAGGGAAAAATACAAGCTAATATGTGTAATAATCAATGATACAGAATTATTAACTGTATTAAAAACTGCAATAATATACAGGATGTTCCATTTAAAAAAAGTAACTTATCATCGTAAAGTTGGTTGAAATGAACGTTAATTTTGGACGACCTGTATAACAAGTTTTCAGAAATGTTGAATTTCAGGAACATCAAAATAAAATTCTAACGAACCAGTTCCGTGAATGACCTTGTAGTTCTTGCTGATTTTTTTTAATGGAACATTCTATATTGACGTTTTAAAAACATCAAAAATTTGAAACACAAAAAATTTCACGCTTAAAAAAATGTACAATTTTAAAGATGTCAAAAAGTAGAAAACTAACAAAAAGGGTAAAAAGGATAGAAGAGAAAACGATAAAAATGATAAAATTGCAAACATTGTGCAAGCAATGTGTCAGGTTAGGTTAGAATTAACGTTTGTTTACTATTCTGCCAACTAGATTACCAACCACTTTGTATTACGAACTAAAAATTTATTCTGCCAACCTCTTTCTTTACTTCTACGTGACGTAATATCACTATAAAGTAAGATCGGTATCTGTCACTTTTTTCTTTAATTGCGAATAACTCAGAAGGAGTGATATTTAGGTATAGGATATGATACATGAAATATGTGTAAAATTTATCATAGAAGCTGAATTTTTAATTTATTTTATAGCATGCTATTTAAAAAATCGAAATTGATGCCTACTTCCGGTTAACCGGAAGTGATATTTATTTAAAAATATTTTAACGTGATAGTTCATATTCAACCATATCCGATCCCAAAATTTTGTTTTAAAATTCCGTTTCGTTTGTATACTACTGTTAATAGGCCATTCTCTCCAATCTCTCTGTATATCATGGGAGCAATTTCGACTGGAGGAGGTTGGTTGCTCCAAAATACCTGCAGTGACACAAATATTTGAGTAAAAGTTTAATTGTTTGACAGGAAGATGTTAGGTTATTTTGGAATGTACTTATTACCAACTACTCTGTATTACTAACTGAAAATTTGTTCTGTCAACCTCCTTTCATTTAAAATTGCACACCCAGTATGCAATATAAAAGTACATTAAGTACAAAATAAACTAAAGTAAGTTACCATGATATTTTGGTATCATCTATTCGCTTTTTGTTCATGTAGAAGTCTTTTTTAATGTGGTTTTATGTTTTAATATTATTTGTCATGTATTAAATGTCAATTTCTTATATTAAAGAAGTATTTTTAATCAAAATTATAATAATTTCTGGTTTGGAATAAATTGTTTTTTAATTAATTGCTACAACTGGACATATATCTCGGATTAAAAGTTAAAAAAAAGTATTTACAGGTCATAATATAGACATATTAATTAAAAGATTACAACATTAGCAAAATGCCAAAATCCAATGAAAAATTGGTTGTTCAATGAGAGAATTTTAAAACCGTAATAATGTACGACGAAGTGTGATTTTGACGTTTAGACTTTGACAGTAGATCTTTGAAAACGCTTATTTTCCATGGCACACTGATGAATAAGTATCGATGAGTTATGGGTGGATTTTTCAAAAAATCTAATTATCTCTTAAACGATGAATTTTAGGTATAGGACATGTGGCACGAAAAAGATGTAAAATTAGACGCCAAAGACGACTAAGTAATAAAATCTAGGGGGTGCCATTTGAAAAATTTAATTTATGGTTCTTGGAAAATTTCGAAAAGTTGACGTGTCATAGTAAAGTTGCCACGCAATCTAGACAGCCGGACTCGACGCTAAAATATACTCCAACATGTTGTTTAGGGGTGTTATGAATTCTAAATTGATATCGGAAAAATCGAGTGTTCCCTGATTTTTTTGAATAAATGTCTGCTATAGTAAAATTTTTTAGAAAAATCGAATAACTATAAAACGCCCGAATCAAATTGAAAAAACTAAAGGTGTTTATAAAGCTTAAAAATAGACAAATCTAAATATGTTAAAATATAATGGCGATTTCCGGTATAATTGAAGAGAACATAATATATATTTTGTCCAGAATCCTATAAGCTTCTCGCTGAGACATCCTGTATATTTATATTATATTTATACAATGTTACAAATCTTGCGTAAAAATCTTCTTTCTATTTCACTTCTGTTTCTCGTTAGTATGTTATAATGTTTATAAAGGTTACTTTATGATATTTGTGTGAAGTTGTGACAGATGTTTTAAGCTTTTCGCTTCAAGAATTCTTCCCTTTCAAGAGGGATTTCTTTCCATAGTATTTTAATTTTAATGATACAGCGTTACTGATTCTGATATATTTTCTTTATACATATGATGATGTTATGATGACTTAATCGAATTGAATAGTATTCAAGGTCAATTATTTTAAATACAAAATTATTAGTAAAAAAAAATAATCGCTTTTTTAATATAGACGTTGATTTCTGAGGAAATAAAAAGTTCACTCTATAGCAGCACTATTAGAGGATGATTCATCTAAAAATGAAGAATGCAAAATTTTCTTATCTATGGAATAAATAATTGTTGAATTAATTATTATTCATGTTGGGAACAAGTTCCTCCTTTTGATTGCGAGAAAAAAAACACCTCGTTAAAACGAATTATTATCAGTTTTGTGCAAATTATGTATAAGCATGCTCTTATGAATACGTGAGGTATAAACAATTATTTAGCTTTAATTTGTAATTATACTGTGCATATATAGGCATCATTTGCACTTTAGTCGATCATACCTAGTTCCACGGCAAACGACTTCAATCTTAACCAAAAGTAGCATCTTGTTTTTTAAAAATATCTTAAAATAAAGTCGAAATTCAATTCTATCTATTGCGGATATATAAATAGAAGAATTGCTTTATAACAAGCCTAATACTGTTGCTGATTTGGTACTAAAATGAAGGTTTTAATTTGTGCACTATCTCTGATTACAATCAACGTTTTAGCTAAAGATTTACGTAAGTTAACATTTTAATTTTTATATCCCCGGTCAGTGTTGCATCTATTTTAATTTTAGCTTCTTATATACCACAATGTTCCATGAAGGATCCAGATTTAAATAAGTGCATTAAAGATAATGCTAACAAAGTTATACCGGTTATAGTTAAGGGTGTGTGCATTTGTAAAATTTTAATTTAAAACATCATTTATTAAATCTCGTTTGAAATGTAGGTGACCCCGATTTTGGAATACCATCTTTATCTCCGATAGATGTCAAAGATCTGACCCTCGGCGGGGATAATCTTAAAATTGTGATGACAGATGTACATTGTGACGATGTCAAGAATATCAGATTGACAGAAGCATTGTACGTATTATAATTATTAATTTATTTAAATTAGTTTTATTTTTTTTTTAACAGATTTGATTTAAAAAATAAAAAAACTGCTTACACAGCCGTTATCGATTCACTCACAGTGACAGCTAAATATACAGTTAAAGATGGTAAAATTTTGTCTCGTTCTGTTTCCGGATCTGGAAAATATAACATGACGTATGGTAAGAACTCTTAATTGTAATCCTAGATATTTAAAATTTATTTTCATTTTAATAATCTAGTTGGTGTGACTATCCATTCAAAATCAGACGTGAATATAATTGAAAAAGATGGAGAGAAATATATCCAATTATTAAATCCAACTTTCGATTCTGATATAAAACGTGGTTATTTCCATTTGGAAAATTTGCAATCTCCCGAAGGTATAAAACGCTTGGTTCTTGTTATTTTGGTGATATCGATCGTATACACTACAATTGATTATGTCATTTTAGGAGGGGATCTTGACGAATTTGTCGATAAAAATTGGGAAGCCGTTTGGAAAGAGATCAAACCATCTCAGGATAAAGCTTACGCCCAATTCTTGAACGTCCCTTTAATGGCTATTGTCGATAATGTGCCTATAAGTAAGATATTCTCCTAGGGGAAGTTTTTATAAATCGAATCTGTTTAAATGTACCAAGTTGTTGTTTTTTTTTTCCCTTTAGATTTCAATAAAATTGCTCTTATCTAAATAATTAAGTTTTAATTTACATGTACAGAGTGAGCCAATAAGTTTGAGGACAATTTGAATTTCCCGCTTTTTATTTGTTATCTTAGGTTGGTCACAATTACTGTAAAATATTCGAAAACGTACCTATATTATAGTTGACTCGTATTTGTAGGTGTTTGGCGTTGTTATAAATAATTTTGTTCTATGCAGTTTCTTCTGCGTTTTTTGAGTGTTTTTGTTAGATTTTATTAGAATTGTTTTTTTAAAAACAAACAGTGTGATATAGAATATTCTCCAGTTAAGTATTATCTTAATACTGGCGGCAAATTCAACTTGTCTCAAACTTATTGGCTCACTCTGTATGTTAAATTCGTTCTTGTACAGGATGTATAAGAACCATTCACCTACTTAACCTCAAAATTTGACCGAATTCGGTTGATATTTCATTGTGGCTTGACAGTTTATGTAAAGTCACTCTTTGTATACGTCAGTCGGAAACTAAACAAAGAAGGGAAATTAAATCCTGTTTTAAATTAGGTAAAAGTGGTGCAGAGACGTACGAAACGCTTAAAAATATGTCGTACGGGGATGAATGCATGTTCCGAGCACAGATTTTCAGTTCCCAAATTGTAAAAAAAAAATGTTATTATTCGATTTGTCGATTCTATTAAATAACACTTTACACCTTTTTATTACAGAAGGTGCTTTATTCATTATTTAGAAATTCATTCAACTATCAACGACTACTGCCTGTCTGTTCACAATAATTGCAAATTAGTTTTTTACGATTTTTAATATTTAAACGTCAAATTATAAATATTATAGTTATTTTCCCGATTTTGACAGTATAACCAACAAAAAAAACGTATTTGTTCTCTTTCTGCTACTTTCTAAATTGTGAAAATGTTTTGACAGCTGTCAAATTGTAAATAACAGTAATTTTTCCGATTTTAACAGTTTAACTATTAAAATATTTATGACAACTGTCAAACTGTAATAATAAGCAATTTATTACGGTTTTGACAGGTGTACTTAATTGCCACAATATTTCTAACGGACGTCAAATTTGAACGTCGTAGTCGTAAAAAAATGTCAAAAAAGTTATCAAATTAAAAAAGGACTTTGGGTGGTACGAATAAAAAGCGAGCAAATGCTCCTAAATGTAAGCAACAGCTGATGTAAGCTTATGCTGCAAGTAAATGGTACATACGAGTAAAAGCATTTGACCTGATTTGTATGAATAGCGATTTGCTTTTACTTATGAGTATCTGCTTAGACCAAATGGAAGATTTCATGCAAAGATTACATTTACAAAACATGTTCTTTGTCAAGGATTATTTATTTAGTTATTTTTATCAAATAAAGGGCTATTTATACGAGGTGACATAGAAAAAAGTACATTGCATAGTGCCACACAATAGAGGACACTAAAATAAGAAAAAAAATTCCTATGAACATGGGTCCGCAAGACCTTCGGTTAAAAGATACGGGGTGTTGAATTTTATTTCTTTATTTGGGTTTTTTTTTTGAATATCTATGGTTCCAGTACAAATGCATCTGAAAGCCGACAATGCACGCTAATTAATCAAAAAATAACAATTGAATAAGGTGTCATAATGACACTTGTCAAACTGATGTAATTGTTGTTTGAGGAATTTTGTGTTCGTGATTAAGTTTTTCTCACTGATTATTCAAATTTGCTTTCAAAAATGGTTCACTACACTTTTGAAGAATACAGGGACATGATTATGTGTTACGGCGAAGCTAGATCAAATTCTTACGAAGCTCAACGTATTTATCGAGAAAGATATCCTTTAAGACAAGTTCCTAATGTTCGAACATTTATTGATGTGCATAGGCGTTTGAGGGAAGATGGCTGTTTTAGAAAACCAAAATTGAATAGTGGGGTTTCCAGAACTCGTCGCACTGTGCGAAACGAAGAAACTGTTTTACGAATGGTAGAAAATAATCCAAGAACAAGCACCAGAAAAACAAGTTCAGCGGTACGAAACCTTAACCGTGAATCAGTTAGACAAATTTTCAAAGAACAACTTCTTCGCCCACATCATTTCCAAAAAATTCATTCACTATTGGAACATGACTTTGTTCCTCGTGTACAATTTTGCCAATGGTTGCAAAACCAAAGACAAAACATTATTTCATCAATTTTGTTTACTGACGAAGCTGGTTTTAGTCTTGATGGTATACTGAACCTACATAACATGCACCATTGGAGTGATGAAAATCCTCATCAAACTGTAATTCGAAGTCACCAATATGGGTTTTCAATTAATGTGTGGGCAGGTATAATTGACAATTATTTAATTGGCCCATTTCGATTGCCCAATCGATTGACAGGTGCACTGTATCGAAATTTCTTGGAGAATGATTTAAACACATTATTAGAGGATGTCCCATTGGCCATTACTGGAAGAATGATTACATGCATGATGGGGCGCCAGCTCACTTTTCTCGAGCGGCAAGGGAATATTTGGACAGGAGATTTGGAAATATGTGGATTGGTCGAGGGGGCCAGCTCGTGGTCCCGATACCTTAATCCCCTCGATTTTTCATTTTGGGGATTTATAAAAAATGAAGTTTATGCTGTAGAAATACATAATGAAGAACAATTGTGGATAAGAATAGATAGATTTCGTAATAACCCAGGAATATTTCAAAGATGCCGTCAATCATTAAGAAGAAGAATGGAAAAATGTATTGAAGTACAAGGGCAACAATTTGAACATCTTCTAAAAACTTAATTTTTTGTTTTAATTAATCATTGTTTTTGCAAATAAATTAAAAAAAAAAATTCAACACCCCGTATCTTTTAACCGAAGGTCTTGCGGACCCATGTTCATAAGAACTTTTTTTCTTATTTTAGTGTCCTCTATTGTGTGGCACTATGCAATGTACTTTTTTCTATGTCACCCTGTATATAATAAGGGCTATTATAGGAAAAAAGACTTGCCATATTAGAATAATTTGATCTTTATTTAATATAGCAGAGTTATTGTAGGAATTAAAAACTACTTTTCATACTAAGAATTTCCTCTTCTAGTAGTGAACTATAGATGCACAATTTATCGAGCATATGCTCACAATGTGAAGAAAAACCTCCGTTTTATTCATATCAATCGGAGGATGTGCTTAAAAGTAAGTAGATGCTCTTGCTCAGGGGAAAGTCTTGAGTAAAAGCTTTTACTTACATTTTATTCATAAAATATGTAGCAAATGCTCTCTTTTATTCATACCACTCTTTTTGTTTTCCTACTATTTTGGTGAGCGGAATCGTTTAAATACTGCTGACAGCTACACTTATAATTACGAAAACAATTGTCGTTAATTTTTTGGCGGTTTTCTGATAAATAATAAAAAAAAAAATTATTCAATTTTGACAATACAATTTTCAAAACGTATCTATAACAGCTGTCAAATTATAATAGTACTTATTTTGTTATTATTTCGACGACTGCAGTTGCTAAGAGATTTTTGACGGTCGTCAAATTGTTATAAGGTTATTGTTAGGGTTTTAACAGTAATAATTGTCTTAATGTTTCTCTCAGCTGTCACTAATAAAAATAAGTTATGTTCCTATGTGTTCTTTATAGTGTTGCGACGGTTGTAACTATCAAAATATAATCTGACAGCTGTCAAATTATATATGTAGTAACATTGTACCAATTTTTGACAGTTTTAACATTTCTAGTAATTATAGCTTTACCTGGAAGTTTTCAATCTCGAGCAGAATAGTAAAAATACATTTGACAGCTGTCAAACTGCAGAAATATTGTTTCTCATTGTTTTAAAAGATTAAATAGTTAACCTATTTTATCGTTTACATTTTTCTATAGTTTTGATAATCGTAGCTTTCAAAACGATTGATTGTTGTTGAATTATGAAAGCAGTAAACACTGCCTGACAGGTGCCAGATCGAAGAAGCGGTTCTTTTTATGGTTTTTATGTGACAGTTTTAGTTATCAAAATACGCCCGAGAATTGCAAAACTGTAAAAATCGTGTAATTTTTTTACAGTTCTAAACACTTGCAGCTGTTATAAGTTTTCCGAAACTTGTCAAAATTTGGCGGGGAATAGTTAATATATGTATATTTAACCATCGTCTTTTTTTATGGTTCTAACACATTACTTATGTTTTTATATCTTGACAATTGTTTTAATTTCTGACAGGTGTCAAATTACACAATAACACTTATTTTCTGTTTCTAAATAAATTACGTTTCTGTACATTTTAGTGCCGTAACTATAAAAGACTATGAAAGGTGTTCTTTATAGCGTTTTGACTGTTATAAGTGTCAACACAACAACAGCTGTCAAATTATAATAACATTGTGCCATTTCTTGATAGTTTTAACATTTCCGGTAATTATAGTTTTATCTGGAAGTTTTCAAACTCGAGCAGAATAGTAAAAATACATTTGACAGCTGTCAAACTGCAGAAATATTGCTTGTCATTGCTTTAAAAGGTCTAACATTTAACCTATTTTATCGTTTACATCTTATTACGATTTTGATAGTCGTAATCTTCAAATTCGCCGATTGTTGTTGAATTATGAAAGCAGTAAACACTGTCTGACAGGTGCCAAATTACGAAAGCGGATGTTTCTATGTTTTTTTTTTTGACAGTTGTAGCTATTGAGAGAATTGCAAAATCCTAAAAATCGTGCCATTTTTCACAGTTTTTGGCGGGGAATAGTTAACATATATTTGACAGCTGCCAAGCTGGAAAAACCATCGCCTTTTTTTATGGTTCTAACACGTGTAATAGTCACATCACTTATGTTTTTGCATCTTGACAATTGTTTTAATTTCTGACAGGTGTCAAATTACAATAACACTTATTTTCTGTTTCTAAATAAATTAAGTTTCTATAATTTTTAGTGCCGTAAGTATAAAAGACTATGAAAGGTGTTCTTTATAGCGTTTTGACTGTAATAACTATCAACACAACAACAGCTGTCAAATTATAATAACATTGTGCCATTTCTTGATTGTTTTAACATTTCCGGTAATTATAGTTTTATCTGGAAGTTTTCAAACTCGAGCAGAATAGTAAAAATACATTTGACAGCTGTCAAACTGTAGAAATATTGCGTTTTAATTGCTTTCAAAGGTCTAACAGTTAACCTCTATTTTATCGTTTACATCTTTCTACAGTTTTGATAGTCGTAGCTTTCAAAACGATTGACTGATGTTGTTGAATTATGAAAGCAGTAAACACTGTCTGACAGGTGCCAGATCAAAAAAGCGGTTCCTCTTACGGGTTTTCGTCTCATTTTTCACAGTTTTTGGCGGGGAATAGTTAACATATATTTGACAGCTGCCAAACTGGAAAAACCAACGACTTTTTTTATGCTTCTAACACGTGTAATAGTCACATTACTTATGTTTTTACACCTCGACAATTGTTTTAATTTCTTTTTAATTTCTGACAGTTGTTAAATTATGTACAATAACACTTATATTATTTAAGTAATTAAAGCTAAAATATTACTTGTACTAGATGTGAGAGAGATGAGAATTGACGAATCTTACGATATGTTTTGTACATAACATTTATTAAGTGCTATAAAAATGGCGATTTTTTGACATATTAACTTCTGACTACTTCGATATTTAGATTTTTCTCAAACAGATTCTAAATCAATACATGAAACTGCAAAACATTAGGAAGATGCCCATGCAATCCTAACCCGATTTGGGACAGTTTGTATTTATAAGAGCAAATCTTGCGTAAAAATCTTCCTTCTATTTGATTTCTGTTCCTCATTGGTGTGTTTATGTTTATAAAGGTTAGTTTCTGATATTTGCCCTTTATTCTCAAATTGTACATTCCATCTAATACAGCCTTAAAGGTTGTCACAGATGTTTTAAGGCTTTCACTTCAAGAATTCTTCCCTCTCAAGATTCCTTTCCACACTGTACATATTTTAATTTTAGTTAGTGATTCTGACAGATAATATTTTCTTTAAATGTGTTACGGTGACTTAATCAAATTGACTAGTTTTCAAGGTCAATCATTATAAATACAAATTGATTAGAAAAAAAATGCTTTTTTTAATGTTGAAGTTGATTTCTGAGGAAATAAAAAATTCACTTTAGCAGCACTATTAAAGGATGATTCATCTAAAAATGAAGAATGCAAAATTTTCTTATCTATGCAATAAATAATTGTTGAATTAATTATTATTCATGTTGGGAACAAGTTCCTTTTTTTGACAGTGAGAAAAAAAACACCTCGTTAAAACGAATTATTATCACTTTTGTGCAAATTATGCAAGCATGCTCTTTTGAAAACCTGAGGTATAAACAATTATTTAGCTTTAATTTGTGATTATACTGTGCATATATAGGCATCATTTGTATTCAATTGGTCATACGTCCTTCCACGGCAAACGACTTAAATGTTAACCAAAAGTAGCATCTTGTTTTTAATAGATTTTTTTTTAATAAAGTCAAAATTCAATTTTATCTATTGCGGATGTATAAATAGAAGACTTGCTTTATAACGAGCTTAATACTGTTGCAGATTTGGTACTAAAATGAAGGCTTTAATTTGTGCACTATCTCTGATTACAATCAACGTTTTAGCTAAAGATTTACGTAAGTTAACATTTTAATTTTTACATTTCCGATTAGTGTTGCATCTATTTTAATTTTAGCTTCTTATATACCACAATGTTCCATGAAGGATCCAGATTTAAATAAGTGCATTAAAGATAATGCTAACAAAGTTATACCGGTTATAGTTAAGGGTGTGTGCATTTGTAAAATTTTAATTTAAAACATCATCTATTAAATCTCGTTTGAAATGTAGGTGACCCCGATTTTGGAATACCATCTTTATCTCCGATAGATGTCAAAGATCTGACCCTCGGCGGGGATAATCTTAAAATTGTGATGACAGATGTACATTGTGACGATGTCAAGAAAATTAGGTTGACGGAAGCATTGTACGTATTATAATTATTAATTTATTTAAATTAGTTTTATTTTTTTTTAACAGATTTGATTTAAAAAATAAAAAAACTGCTTACACAGCCGTTATCGATTCACTCACAGTGACAGCTAAATATACAGTTAAAGATGGTAAAATTTTGTCTCGTTCTGTTTCCGGATCTGGAAAATATAACATGACGTATGGTAAGAACTCTTAATTGTAATCCTAGATATTTAAAATTTATTTTCATTTTAATAATCTAGTTGGTGTGACTCTCCATCAAAAATCAGACGTGAATATAATTGAAAAAGATGGAGAACAATATATCCAATTATTAAATCCAACTTTCGATTCTGATATAAAACGTGGTTATTTCCATTTGGAAAATTTGCAATCTCCCGAAGGTATAAAACACTTGGTTCTTGTTATTTTGGTGATATCGATCATATACATTATAATTGATTATGTCATTTTAGGAGGGGATCTTGACGAATTTCTCGATAAGAATTGGGAAGCCCTTTGGAAAGAGATCAAACCATCTCAGGATAAAGCTTACGCCCAATTCTTGAATATCCCTTTAAAGGCTATTGTCGATAATGTGCCTCTAAGTAAGATATTCTCGTAGGGGAAAAGTTTTTATAAATCGAATCTGTTTAAATGTACCAAGTTGTTGTTTTCTTCCTATAGATTTTAATAAAATTGCTTTTATCTAAATAATTGAGTCTTAATTTACATGTATGTTAAATTTATTCTTGTACAGGATGTACAGGAATAAATGTCATCTACACTTAACCTCAAAATTTGAGCGAATTCGGTTTGTATACGTCTGTCGAAAAACCAAACAAAGAAGAAAAATTAAACTTTGTTTTAAATTAGGTAAAAGTGATACAGATATGTACGATGTCAAATTGTAAATATTAGTTATTTTTCCGATTTTGACAGTATAACCAACAAAGAAATTTTATTTGTTTTCTTTCTGCTACTTCCTAAATTGTGAAAACAGTTATTTTTCAAGAAAAAAATATTTTGACAGCTGTCAAGTTGTAAATAACATTATTTATTTTTCCGATTTTAACAGTTCAACTATTAAACTATTTATGACAACTGCCAAACTATAAAAAATATAAATATTCAAAACGTATCCAACAGCAGTCAAATTATAAAAGTACTTTTGTTATTATTTCGGCGGCTGCAACTGTTAAGAAATTTTTGTACAGTTCTCAAATTGTTTCCTTCAGCTGTCAATTATAAAAATAAGTTATCTTTCTACAATTTTTAGCGTCGTAACTATAAAAGACTATAAAAGGTATTCTTTATATATACATTTCGGCGGTTGTAACTATCAAAATATAATCTGACAGCTGTCAAATTATAATAACGTTGTCCCATTTTTGGACAGTTTTAACATTTCCAGTAGGTAATTATAGTTTTAATAATAAAAACCTTTATTTTCAATATTTCGTCACAATTTTGTGACTTCTTCAGGAAATTATATTATTTAAAAATATTGAAAATAAAGATTTTTATTATTAAAGGACCGGATAACCCGTAGGAATTTTATTGTTTAACAAAAAAAAACCGGACAAAAAACAACATCAATTATATCTGGAAGCAGATTTTAACTCGAGGAGGAAAGTAAAAATACATTTGACACCTGTCAAACTGCAGAAATATTGTTTTTTATTACTTTCAAAGGCCTATAACAGTTAACTTATTTTTTTGTTACATCTTTTTTGTACATTTTTTTACACTTTTTTGTACGTTTTTGTACATCTTTTTACAATTTTGAATTTGCCGTAATTTTCAAAATGGTTGTTGAATTATGAAAGCAGTAAACACTGTCTGACAGCTGCCAGATCATAATAACAATTCTTTTTATGTTTTTTTGACAGTTTTAGTTATCAAAATAAGCCCGAGAATTTCAAAATTGTAAAAATCGTGCCATTTTTTCACTGTTTTAAACACTACTTGTAGCTGTTATAAGTTTTCCGAAAGTTGTCAAAATCTGACGAGGAATAGTTAACATATATTTGACAGCTGCCAAACTGGAAAAACCATCGTCGTTTTTTTATGGTTCTAATACGTGTAATAGTCAGATTACGTATGCTTTTACGTCTTGATAATTGTTATAATTTGTTTTGAATTTCTGACAGCTGTCAAATTACAACAACAACAATAAATTACGTTTATAGAATTTTTAGTGCCGTAACTATAAAAGACTGTTATAACTATCAACACACAGCTACAGCTGTCAAATTATAATAACATTGTGCCATTTTTTTGATGGTTTTTAACATTTCCAGTAATTTAACTTTATCTGAAAGTTTTCAAACTCGAACATAATAGTAAAAATACATTTGACAGTTGTCAAACTGCAGAAACATTGTTTCTCATTGCTTTAAAAGATTAAGCAGTTAACCTATTTTATCGTTTACATATTTTTACAATTTTGATAGTCGTAACTTTCAAATTGGTTGACTTTTTTAAATTATGAACGCAGTAAACACTGGCTGACAGGTGTCAGATCATAAAAGCGGTTCTTTTTATGTCTTTTTGAGAGTTGTTGTTATCAAAACATGTCCAAGAATCGCAAAATTGTAAATATCGTGCCATTTTCACAGTTTTTATCACTTGCAGCTGTTATAAGTTTACAAAAAGTTGTCAAAATTTGGCGAGGAATAGTTAGTATATACTTATTTGATAACTGTCAAACTGGAAAAGCCATCGTCGTTTTTTCTATGGGTCTAACACCTGTAATAGTCACATTACTTATGTTTTTCAATCTTGATTATCGTTTTAATTTGTTTTTAATTTCTGACAGCTGTCAAATTAAACTTTCTTTATAGCGTTTTGACTGTTATAACTATCGCAACTATAACAACAACAACAGCAGTCAAATTAGAATAACATTCTACTATTTTTTGATAGTTTTAACATTTGCAGTAATTATAGCTTTATCTGGAAGTTTTCAAACTTTTGCTGAGTAGTAAAAATACATTCCACATCTGTCACACTGCAGAACTACAGTTTTGATAGTCGTAATTGTCAAATTGACGGACTGTTGTTGAATTATGAAAGCAGTAAACACTGTTCGACAGGTGCCACATCATGAAAGCGGTTTTCATAATTTTTTTGACAGTGGTAGTTATGAAGATATGCCTGAGAATTGCAAAATTGTAAAAATCATGCCATTTTTCACAGTTTTTGTTGGGGTATAGTTAACATATATTTGACAGCTGCCAAACTGAAAAAACCATCGTCTTTTTTAATGGTTCTAACACGTGTAATAGTCACATCACTTATCTCTTTACAACTTCTTAGTTGTTAAATTGAGAAATGCTTATTTTTAAGAGTTATCAAAAAATTTCTGACAACTGTCAAATTATAACAACAAGACGTCTAATACATGGTCTACACACAGAAGTGTGACGGGGCCGATAATGTTTCTAGAGTTGTAATTGTTAAAGTATTTCTGGTAATTGCGAAATTGTGAATTGACAGCTGTCAAATTACAAACGGAAAAGCATCTATTTTGAAGATTCGTTGGTCAGTTAAATTATATCTGACAACCATTAAACTGGACTGTAAATAATTTTATACTTTTATAATTTCGATCTATCAGATCCTGCTGAGTTTTCCGATTTTGACACCTGTCAAACTGTAATAAAATTGTAAAATCACTTATGTTTCTGCAATTTTGGTTCTTGTTATTAATTGTAGCTACGAAAATATTTCCTAGACGCGTTAGATTATAAAAGTATTGCAGTAAACATCTATTTTCTTTCTATTTTGGCAATTGTAACTGACATAATATCTCTGACAGCTAGCACTAGCTAGCATTATAGTAATTACTAAAATATTATTTTTTATATTTATTATTATTATGCTTAAATAAAATGTTTTTGTCTTAAGATAGAATTAGCTTGTTACAATAATCTTATCCGATTGGATTTAATAAAACGTGTGGATCCGGCTAAATCGAAAAATATTTATAAAACCTGCCGTTTTATTAATGTTATAAATTTCGTATTGTGTCTGATTTGAAGATCTTACCTGTTTTCAAAACAATAAAACGGACGTTTATACCTTCAAAATCCATACACACAGTTCAGAAAAATCAACATGTATAACCAGATTTTGCTCGCTATTTTCGAACGCTATCAACACCTACATCAACATAAATAAAAAAAATATCTCCGTTTTATTAGTAGATCTGGGTTTAATTTAAGATTTTTTCCAATTTAGTTAATAAATTCCAAGTTTAATGTTCATAATCTGGTCGTTGGGTGAGTCTTTTATTGTTTTGGCTTATTTTGTTTTATTTGTGCAAAATGTTTGTTCAAGAATATATAAAGAAGGAACTTCGGAGTGTTTGTCATATAGCAGAAGAATATCCTTTGGAGAACACAAGCCTCCTGCATCAAGATGAAAATTTTACTGTTGGTGTTTGTGGTTTTCTTATCTAATGCATTCAGTGCGAAACTACGTAAGTATATTTTTAATTTAATTGTGTAATTTGTTGTTGCTCATTATTTATTATATTATAGCTGAGTATATCAAGAGATGCGATTTAAAAGACCCACAATTAAATGCTTGCTTAACAGATCATGCAAATCAAGCGATTCCATTTTTGGTTAAAGGTAAGACCAATCATAAATAAATTTATTTCGATTTTTCAATGATACTGAAATTGGATATTGTTATCATAGGTGACCCTAGTATTGGAGTTCCTGTATTATCACCTTTAACAATTCCCAAACTCGAATTGAGCGGTGACCGATTCACAGTAATCTTAACAGATGTCCATTTCGATAATTTTAAAGACATGGTTGTAACAGAATCAGAGTACGTCAAGCGAATTTAATTTTATATATTTTATTATGTAAAATCATTAATTTTATTCTTAATTTTAGATTCGATTTACCAAACGAAAAATATTGGTTCGTACTAGCATGCAAATATTTGAATTTCACCGCTGATTACACGTTAAAGGATGGTCAGATTTTATCGAGGACTCTTTCCGGTGATGGAAAAGTGGAAATGTCACTATGTACGTTTAAATCTAATATAATTTTCTTTAAAAATGTTACGAATCAATTTTAATTTCCAGATGAGAATTCGATCAGATATTCAGCTGGTATGGTTAAATATCCGAAAGATGGTCAGAATTATTTAAAAACGACAGATCCCACTATGACATTGGAGTCTCAACGCACCTATTTCCGATTTGAAAATCTATGGAGCGATGATGATGGTATATTTTTAAATTTTCATTTTATATTTCTGGTAAAATACAATTTTTTTGTTTTTCTAGAGGGTGAAGATATCAACGCATTCCTGGAAGAAAACTGGCAAGTAGTACAGAGCAAGATAAAACCTGGCGTTGAGGAACTCATTAAGGATAAGATTACGTTAGCTATGAGGGCCGTTCAAGACAATCTTTCGATCGAGGAGGCTTTCCTTGGATTCCCTTAAATAATTATTTCAAAATAATACTATTTCTCTTTTAATAATAAATCGATTTTTGTATGAGATAAAAAATAAAATTAAGAAAATATTACTGTATTGTTTGTTTGTACAGTTAGAGTTTACGAACGTCGTAAGAAGCAAAAATATTCTGACAGCTGTCAAATCAGATTTGGTAATCGTAACCTACAAAATACGTAAACGTGCCGTAATTATAACCGTTTCGATAATTGTCTGATACATGTCAAATTGTAAAATGATTGTATTGCAATACATTTGACAGGTGTCAAATTGCAAAAACATCGTTTATTATAGTATGGTGAACTATTTTATCAGTTGCCTTCTCACAGTTGTGACAGTTGTAATTATCAAAATGTTTGAGAGTATACAGTGTGTCAGCTGTCAAATTATAATAATACTTATTTTCTTGTTGTTTTGCCCCAGGCGTAGTGCTTAAAAATGTGTCAAAGCGCTGTCAAACTATTATGCACTTGTTTTACAGTTTTAATACTTGCAAGCAACTGTGAAAATACATTTTTTACTATATTTTGATAGGTGTGGCAGGACGTCAAGTTTGTGCCAGTCGTATCCGACAAAATACCTAAATTTAAAATTTAAAATTATAAAATCAGTAATATTTTAACAATTATTTGTGTCTATCGTAACCATCCAAAAATTTATGACAGCTGTCAAATGTGTAAAAATAATTCTTTTTATTGTTTTGACAGTTGTAGCTATTAAAAATATCTGCTGATCGCCTGATATATATTTTTTTACAGTTTTAACAGAGTTGTCATCGCCATGATATCTCTTAAAGTTGTCAAACCTAGACGGAGCAGTTGAAATATAGCGGCTGAATTATAAATTGTTAAAATTACAACGACCACGACGGCAACGCCCGAAAGATACATCTTTGTGAAATAGCGGCCGTGAAAGCCTAAATTCGATTAAAATTATTGATATAGTTGTTTAATTGTGAAAACAGTATTTTTTATAAGTATATTTCTGACAGCTGTCAAATTGTAAGTAAATTGACAATATTATTTCTGCAGATTTGGTAATCGTATCTCACAAAATACGATACCTGTCAAATTGTAAAATGATTGTATTGCAATACGTTTGACAGCTGTCAAACTGCAAAAATATAGTTTGTTATAGTAGGGTGAGCTATTTTATCGGTTGCCTTCTCACAGTTGCGATAATTAGAGAGTAGGTACACTGTGAAAATAATTACTTTTTATAAGTGTTA
Organism: Holotrichia oblita; assembly: GCA_023690525.1. Taxonomy (NCBI): domain Eukaryota; kingdom Metazoa; phylum Arthropoda; class Insecta; order Coleoptera; family Scarabaeidae; genus Holotrichia; species Holotrichia oblita. The sequence goes on along the minus strand of CM043021.1, from coordinate 98,295,805 downwards.
AACAGACAGAAATGTTAGCTGTCAAATTATAAAAATACGGTTTTTCCATGCGTAATGCTTGAAAATGTGTCAAAGAGCTGTCAAACTATTGTGTACTGTTTTTACAGTTTTAATACTTTTGCAAGCAAGTGTAAAAGTACGTAATTTTTTACTATTTTGATAGATGGGACAGTATTTTTGACAGGAAGTCAAGTTTGTGTCTAAATTTAAGCCCCATTCACACGAGGCCTGTTCTCCTGCTAGATGATGGCTTTCTTGACTACCGTGCTCGAAAATGACGTCACAGCAGCGTCCAGTGCAGGCTTCGCTGCTGATATTCGGTGATCGGAGCAAAAGCGGTAACTGCTGCTCGTCTGAGACGAATAAACATTAGTGCGTCGTCCATCTTTGTTGACATGACGAGCAGTGCAAGCACGTCACCACGCAGAAGAGCCAGCGTCGGCGTCGTCTGATTCCGAGCCTGCTGCCTAGCACGCAAGGCAATCGACACAGATGCTCGCGAGCCGAACCAGCAAGGAAATAGGCGTCGGAAAACAAGCTTCGTGTGCAAAGGAGCTTACTGTAAAATTTTAAAATCAGTAATATTTTGACAATTTCTGTCTATCATAACCATACAAAAATTTATGACAGCTGTCAAGTGGTAAAACTAATTCTTTTTATTGTTTTGACAGTTGTAGCTATTCAAAATATCTCTGACAGCTCTGATATATATTTTTTTTCTACAGTACTAACAGTAGAAATCGCCATATTTCTTAAAGTTGTCAAACTTAGACGAAGCAGTTGAAATATCGATTGATAAAGATGTATCTTTCGGATGTTGCCGTGGTCGTTGTAACAAAATTTGACGTTTCGCTGATCACACCGTCGGCTTCTTCAGAACTTCTCTAAAGACTAAAGGCATAAAGATGTATCTCTTTATGGAACAGTAGCCGTGAGAGCCTACATTCGATTAAAATGATTAATAGTTGTTTAATTGTGCAAACAGTCATCTTTACAAGTATATTTTTGACAGCTGTCAAAATTTAACGTGTTTTAACAGTTGCATCTATCTATTTGCCTATTGTGGCAGTACTTCGTTGTATTATATTAACTTGAAGTTGACAATAAATGAAAATTTTGATTGTCAATTTGATGACAAATCATGCTGACTTTATTACGTTGTAATAGTACCAATTTGGCATCATTTAACTGTATATTATTACCTATATAGAATCAATTCAATTTATTAAAGTTTTTTGTTTTGTTTTAAGACTACATATACAGGGTGAGGTATTAGTGCGAGGAAGTCCAATTACTCCTGTATTATAAGAGAAATGGGAAAATGTTATTAAGATAAAAGTTGAAGCGCATGAGGGGCTATAACCTAAACATATTTTTAACTATACAGGGTGTCAAATAAAGACTTATTTAAGTTTAACTGTTTACGATTCTTCTAGGTCTTACCTTTATTATAATATAGGGTTTTAGAATGTTATTCAGTTTACTTTAGAAGATATTGGAAGTTTTGCATTAATTTAATAACAAAATTGGCGCCTCCTACCGTACTATAGCTTCCACATGAAATAACTTATTTGCGCTAGAAACTTTTCTAATGTGATTTCCTTTCATTAGATATTATTTGTTTGTCGGCGTATTCAATAGTTATATACAGGGCGAGTCATAACTCGGAATGTTTATTTTCTCACCTATTTAAAATGGAACACCCTGTATTTTATTATTGGAGTAAAATCCTATATTCACGAACTTTATTATTTATTAAACGATCATATAGTTAAGTAAGTTTTTGAGTTATTTGCGTTTTTATCAGTCGAAAACATGATTTGAAACAAAAACGAAAATAATTATTCCTTCAACTTCACTGTACTAGCATTGTCGATGTAGAGTGTAGGAGGTTTACTTCTTCTCCGAGCACGCCATTCAAGAAGGCTGTTTTGATCTCAAATTGGTTAAGCTTCAATTCTTCTGCAGCAGCTACTGCTAACAATGTTCGAATGGTATCATAACGTGCAACAGGGCTGCAAAGAATTCATAACTGTTAGTATCCGTGTGATTAAGCCTTCTTTAGGTTGGTAGTAATGATATATAAGTAGATATAGAGTGTTTTTTTAATTGTTTTGACAGTTGTAGCTATCACAATATGTTTGACAGCTGTCAGATTGTAAAAGCATTGCTTCGTTTTTTTTTTGACAGTTTTAAAATTTGATCTTGTCAAACTTCAAATGTTATTTTTAAGTAGTAAAGTAAAGATATGCAACTAATTATGAGCAAGGGCTTGAGGATAATTTCCCCTTCAACAATTTTCTGTTAATCTAGTAAATAAAAAATTCTCGATTGATTTAAAAATAATATTCTTTACTGTTTATCTAATTAAATCATTTTGGGGAATGGATGATTTTTGAAAGCTGCATGTGGAAATATGCTTTTATAGAAGAAGATGTGATCTATCTTGAAATATTCGCAAAAGAAAACGACTAACGAAACGATCATATTTAAATTATGCACATGTAATACGTACAGGTACCCATCAGAAGATAGATTAAGAACAGGAGAATCAGGTATTTTGGTTTAATCTAAAGGTTGACGACTCTTTTTTGAATGTATATAAAGGTGGTGGTGTATAAGGTTATTGCCCAGATTATAGAAGAATTTTATTGCAGAATAATCCAAACACAAGATGCAATTGTTTGTTTTTTTATTAATAACCGGGCTTTCAGTGAATATATTCGGAGCAAAATTACGTGAGTCAGATTTTATTTATTTATTTTTATTTATGTGTGATTTGAGATAATACGATTATTTAAATTAAATTTTAATTATTGCGTTAGCTTATTATATGAAGAAATGCGATTTAAAAGATCGGAAATTAAATCAGTGTATTAGAAACCACGCCAATGAAGCAATACCAACTTTAGTTATAGGTAAGGTAAAAATTTATTATTATCACTTAAATATCTATAGATTTTGATGATTGTAGGCGATGCTAGTGTAGGAATCCCACGTCTATCACCAGTGATAATTCCTAAAATTACATTGAACGGTAACAGATTTAATTTAACATTGATTGATGTAATTTTCGATAATTTTAAGGACATGCTGATGAGTGGAGCGAAGTAAGTCGTTTCTAAATCTTATAGATTAAATATGGTTTTATCATCTAACTATTTCAGTTTAGATTTGCGTAAAAGTAAATACAATTTAGATTTAAACTGCCATTATTTGACGTTTAGTTCTTCTTATGTCTTAATTGATGATCGAACTTTAACGAAAACTTTGTTCGGAAATGGAAGATTCGAAATGAGATTAGGTATTAATGTATATTGTCACTTAAAAAATTAATGACATGAATGTGTTTTTTTCTAGTTGATAATACTATAAAGTATTCAGCTGGTATAATCGCATATAAAAAGGGGGTAAAACTTATTTAAAGTCGCCTAATCCAGTTTTAAAATTGGAATATAAACGTATGCTGTATCATTTCAAAAATTTATGGAGCACTAACAATGGTATCTAACGTTTAGTCTTAAGCGTCATTTTTTTTTTGTAATTATCTATTTTATTCTTTAGACAATCAAGATCTCCATGCTTTCCTGCAGGAGAATTGGAAAATCATACATCACGAGATCAAACCTGGTGTTGAGAAATTTTTGAAATCCCGAATTGAGTTAGTGGTGGCAGCTATTGTAGACAATATCCCAGTAGAAGATATTTTCATTAATGGAGACTTATTTAATAACTGAAGATTGCGCTTATTAGATATTATTAACCATGAACTTTATAAAAGTAAAATCTAATGTTAAAAATATTTTTGCAAGCAGTACAATCACCTCTTTAAATATATTTTGTTTTAAATGTATGTGTATAAAATTTAATTGCAAGATTTTTGTTTAAATGTCGAAGATGACGTTGGTAAATTTGACATTTCTGCTTTTTATTTATCCTTTCTCCAATATCATTTTGGGGTCGTTTTTTTTATCATTATTGTGTCTGGCACTGTTTTTAATCGTACTCAATTAGATTAATGAATGATTTAAAAAAAACTCAGTTCAATATCCTCTGCAACATTATCACGATTGAAATTTATTAATTAATAATTTCATTTTCTAGATCAAGCGGGGTTAACTTGTGGAGCTTGGTGATTTACCACATCGTAAAAAAAAATTTCAATTTTGCTTTGACAGTTGTCGCTATCAAAACGTGTCAGATACCTGTCAAATTGTAAAAATATCCTCTCAATTTTATTACGATTTATCTGGACGTTGACGGATTATAAAAATAATTTATTTTGTTACTATTTTAGCGGATAGAATCATAAAAATACCAGCTGTCAAAATTAAAATATTTTTCACAGTTGTCAAATTATACGTCAAAATGTTCTCAATTCTTATTTGACGCTTTTCCCTTCCGATTTGTCGACCCAATCGGTTCGCAATGTCTGATTGTGAAAACAGTTATCGTAACAAACAAAAATATTTTCTGACAGCTGTCAAATTAGTAATTTTTTCCCGATTTTGACAGTTCAATCATCAATATATTTATAGTTGTCAAATTATAGTGGTTTTGCTTGGTGTTATTGTTGAAAGTGACATATTTCTGACAATGTCAAATTTTAAAAACATTCATTTTTTGCTGTATTGGCATGCGTAATAGTTAAAATATTTCTGGTGTCTGTCACAATTTATCGTGTTTTAACAGCCGCAATTATTAAATTTCAATAGTAATAGTTAATAAAATATTTCCTATAGCTGCCAAATTGTTAAAATAGTTGTAACATAAAAAACTGTCAAAATTGTAAAAATAGTGGTTTTATTACTATTTCGTTTGATGTTATTGTTAAAACTCAAATATTTCTGACAGCTGTCAAATTAGTAACTCTTACGATTTTGACAGTTTAATCATGAATATATTTCTACCGTTGAATTAATTAGGCAATTCGTTCTCGTCTCAAATTGTCTCTTATCTATTCTCTCTCTCTCCCACTTGTTAAATTGCGGAGAAAGTTATATTTTGCAAGCAATTTGGCAGCTGTCAAATTGTAAATAACAGTTATTTTTTCGATTTTGCCAGTTCAACCGTCAAAATATTTATGACAGCTGTCAAGCTGTAATAATAGCCATTTATTACGGTAATTGTACAATTTTCACAGTTTTAACATCGTCACAATGTCTGATTGTGAAAACAGTTATCGTAATAAGCAAAAATATTTTCTGACAGCTGTCAAATTACTAAATATTTTTCCGATTTTGACAGTTTAATCATTAATATACTTCTAGTTGTCCAATTATAGGGATACTGTTTTTCTTACTGTTTTGCGTGGTGTATTGTTAAAAGTGAAATATTTCTGATACCTGTCAAATTATAAAAACATTTATTTTTTGCTGTATTGGCATGTGTAATTGTTGAAATATAATATTTCCTATAGCTGTCAAATTGTCAAAATAGTTGTAACACATAACAACTGTCAAATTGTAAAAATAGTGGTTTCTCTTATTGTTTTACTTGATGTTATTGTTAAAAATCAAATATTTCTGATAGCTGTCAAATTAGTAATTTTTTTTCCGATTTTGACAGATTAATCGCGAATATATTTCTAGTTGTAAAATTATAAAAACACTGTTTTTTTTAAATTACTGTTTTGTTTATTGCTATTGTTAAAAGTAAAATATTTTCAGATAGCTGTCAAATTAGAAATTTTTCCGAATTTGACGTTGTATCATTAATATATTTCTAGTTGTCAAATTACCAAAATAATGGTTTTCTTACAGTTTTACTTGATGTTATTGTTAAAAGGGAAATATTTCTGACAGCTGTCAAATTAGTAATTTTTCCGATTTTGACAGTTTAATCATGAGTATATTTCTACTGGTAAATTATAAAAACACTGTTTTTTTTATTACTGTTTTGTTTGGTGTTATTGTTAAAAGTAAAATATTTGTGACAGCCGCCAAATTAGTATTTTTTTTTCTGTATTTGACAGCTCTACCATCAATATATGTATTTCTAGTTGTTAAATTATAAAAACACTGGTTTTTTATTACCGTCTCTTTTTTATTTCCGATAGCTGTCAAATTAGTAGCTTTTCAACCCTCAATATATTTCCAATTGACAAATTATAAAAGCACTAATTTTCTTACTATTTTGCTTGGTGGTATTAATTGTTAAAAGTCGGATTTTGACAGTTCTACCATCAATATATGTATTTCTAGTTGTTAAATTATAAAAAAACAATGGTTTTTTCATTACCGTTTTGCTTGGTTTTATTGTTAAAAGTTAAATACTTCTGGCAGCTGATTTTGACAGATCAACTATTAATATATTTCCAGTTGTCAAATTATAAAAGCACTGGTTTTTTGCAGTTTTGTTTGGTGTTAATCTTGAAAATAAAATCTTTCTAACAACTGTCAGATCGCTAACTTTTCCGATTTTGACAATGACAGCTGTCAAATTAGGTAATTTTATTCGGTTTTTGATAGTTCAATATATTTCTAGTTGTCAAATTTTTGTTTTGCTTCGTGATATTGTTAAAAGAAAAATATTTTTGACAGCTGTCAAATTATAAAAGCACTAGTTTTATTATTGTTTCGGTCGGAGTAATCGTTCAGAGGAAAATATCTAAAGCTGCAGATGCATACCTATAAAGTTAGCAGGTTATTTAGCCGTGAACTTTACAGAATTAATATGTAACACTTATTTGCTAAATACCTAAGATATTTAGCAATAATAGAGTTGGAATTGACATTGATTTTAAAGGAAAAGGTTTCGAAATCGAAACAGAATTGCGTAATCTCTCTAAAATATGTTTTATTTCTCTTTAAATATAATCTTGTATAAAATTTAACCGTAGGAATTTTTACGTAAATGTCATTCAACATTTTATGATCTTCGTAAATTTGACATCCCGATAATTTTGTATCACTTTTGTCAGTTGACAATTTGTACTGTAAATAATAATTTTGTTGATACTCGTATCAATCGAGAAACAATTCAAAAATGTTACACATTTCTGTATGTAAAGGTTAAATAATACGCACGTTTTGAAATAATATTTAAATTAGATCGTGAATTCAGGCAATAATTCATCTCCCGAGCCTCGTTATCCTTGGCGACATGTCTCTTTCGAAGCCTCTTCGCTTTATATTGTTAACGTGTGATACACAAATTACACGTCATATCGGTTTCGATTTTAATATTTATGCAATACAGGAAACCTGAACAGATTGACGCGTATTTTTCTTCGACGTTAATTTATTCCGAAATGTTGGATTTAATGGTTGAAATATATTAGTCGTTTTAACATATTATATTGATTTAGAAACGGGTTTTCTGCAAAACCTAATTTCACCAAAAAAGTGCACGAAATCCTGGTAGGTGTTCAACATTTATATATAAGATGTAACCTATTTAGAAAAGTATCCAGTTAGTTAGTTTGTGGTTTAGTGGTAAAATCAATTTCTAAGATGCGATTAGGTATTTTGATAGTTTGTGGTGTGTTAAGTGTGGGTGTTGCCGAAGAATTGCGTAAGTATCTTAGAATGTTATTTTTTTAAATTTCATTCATGATCATAATTTATGTTTATCCCATAACAGCTGAATTATTGTGTTTAATTTTCAGCTTCGTTCATTAAGAAATGTTCACTGAAGGATCCTGAGATTTCTAAATGCATCATCGCCAATGGGAACTTAGCAATTCCAGAATTACTCAAAGGTAATTACCCATTTTAGTATTGTTTTTAATTTTTTTTTTAACTTGAAGTCGAAATTTAGTTTGAAGCACATATACAGGGTGTTTCTGAATTGATACGAAAGATTTCAAAGGGTGATTCTTTAGCAAAAGTTAAGGGGGGTCTTTCATATAACTTTTTGTTCAACACCCTTTTCCCTCCAAGTTACAGCCCTTTAAAATTAGGTAAAAAAAATTGTTTTTATTTAATATATCCACTTTGGAAACATTTAGAAGAATGAAATTTGGCAGATAACTGATGCTAATAAAATGGCAGTTTTTGAGTATTTTTTTTACCCTAAAATGTAATCACAAGGGGCTGAACGCTTATTAAATTACATTAAATTGAAAAAATGGTATTCAATATTTAATTCCATAAGGCATGGCTTATTTTCATAAAGATCATCATCAAGTAGTTTTTGACTAGAATGGTTTTTGCAATATTTTGACAAGTTCTGGTGCCAACTCATCTTAAAGAAAAATTTACAATCAATCTGCAATGTTTTCTTCGAGTGGCTTATCCAAGACGAAAGAAACTTAATCAATGGTTCCAAAATAATCTAAACAATGAGGACATCCCTAATATGTTTTTTTTTTCTCAAGTGAGTCTTGGTTTCATCTTTCTGGATATGTAAACTAACAGAATATGAGGTTGTGGTCATCGATAAATCCTCATTTTTTTTTTAAATTGAAAAACCATTACACCTCTTCTCCATCCCCCCCACACCCCTCACCCAAAATTTTGGGTTTTTTTGATGGGAATATGTCGAAAAAGATTGACAGGTCCCATTTTTTTTGAAGGCAGACTTACTGCTGCACAATATCGCGATGAAATACTCGATGGGTTTGTACATCAACTGGACGATGAAGAATTACAAAATGAGTGTTTCCAACAAGATGGTGCAACAGCATATACCGTCATGACACTTCAATATCAGAGAGAATTTTTCGATGACAGAATAATATTCCATTTATTCAACGCCAATACATAATCTGGAAGACCTGAAAAATTGCATGATGTGGAAGTGGCTAAAGTAACAATCAAAAACATTTACATAGTCTATAAGTGAGTGACATCATCAGCTATCAAAATATCGTAACATATATGTCTTTTAAACCAAACACCCTGTATATTATTGCAATTTTTTCTTATGTAGTGTGTGCTGAATGCTTAGTTGCACTGACTTCTTAAGCTGTATCGTTCGTTTGACGATCACTGCAATGCTGGTTTTGTGACAGCAATATACCGCCTTTATAATATTGGGACAGCATTATATCGCCTTTAAGATGCCGCGCTGTTAATCACTTTGCTCATAACAACCCCCTTCATTTGTGTGTATCAATATAATTATTATATAGAGTCTTCCAATAGATGCAGACATTTCATTTTCCCCCGTCATTTTAACAGGTGCCATGTCTCAGCCGGTAACTACTTGACAGATAACAAGTAAAAATTACGCCATTAGTAAATATGAAACAGTATACGCTAGTGAAAATTACGCGATCACAGTTCGAAAAACTAAAGCATTTTTTGTCGTTGTTTTCTCGATGAGCAATTGTGAAACTGGTGGGAAAAATTTGAGCTGTTGGGACAAGTTAGTGATGTGAAGAAAACTCGGAGATTTCGCCCAAAACCAAATGAGAATATTGCTGTTGTAGCCCATAGCGTTGAGGAAAATGCAGGTCTGTCCATTTCTCGAATTTTCCCTGTGCTCTTGTATAGGGTCTTTCATTAAGCGCTTCCTATCTTTAAATTTAAATAAAAGAGAAACTTTTTATTCGTTTGAAAGGCCTATCGATGACAAATGTCCGCCGCGACTTCGCTGGGTGGCGCGCATTCGAGACGTCCAATTTTCCATGACTCTGGCGCATAAATCAGGCTGCATTTGATCGATGGTTTGGGTTATATTGGCTTGGAGGGCCGCTGTGGTTTGTGGATTATTCGCATAGACCTGCGACTTCAGAAACCCCCCACAAGAAACAGTCCAACGGGGTCAAATCGCACGATCTCGGTGGCCAGTTCACATCACCTCCACGTGAGATGATTCTCCCCTCAAATCGCTCGTGCAGAATCTCCAATGTGGCATGAGCTGTGTGACCCGTAGCACCGTCCCGTTGAAACAACATCTCACTGATATCCATATCATCCAATTCAGGTCAAAAGAAGTTGCCCTATAGCGTTCGCCCTTGACGGTGATGGCATGGCCAACATAGTTCTGAAAGAAATATGGACCGATGAAGCCGCCACCCCAAAATCCACACCAAACAGTGACTTTCTTGGGATGCATTGGACGCTCTTCCGACTCAAATTCGACAATTTTGTTTGTTGACGTGCCCATTCATCCAGAAATGGGCCTCATCGTTGAAGATGATTTTTTGATGAAAATTAGGATCAATTTCCGACTGCTCCAGGGCCCAATCAGCGAACACACGTCGTTGTCTATGGTCATTTATCTTCAGCTCCTGTATCAGTTGAATTTTGTACGGGTGCAGGCGCAAGTCACGACGCAAAATTCGCCAAGTTGTGGTCTGCGAGCGGCCAAGTTCTTGTGAGCGACGCGAAGTCGACCGCCTCGGATTCTCCTGCACGCTCTCTTTTCGGCAGATCTTGGCATTTCGGGTGTTGCTTCCTTGATTACTGAATCAGTAGCCTCAAATTTATTCACCGCACTGCGAATAGTCCTCTCGGCATGGCCGAAGCGCGCGGAACGTTGCCCGAATAGTGCATTAATTTTGATAAAACAATTTTATCATTTGCACGTGTTGTTGAACGCTATATCCGTCCATGATGATTTGGCAAAACAGACTGAATAAATGACAGCCAATCTGACACCGATCTGATCGTCTGATCGCGAGAGGGGGTGGCACTGCCATCGCCATCAGACAGACCCTCAAACATTCTTATGTGACTGTCCCTGCTCTTCGGTTTCTTGAGGCGACGATCACCGACGTCGAGATTAGAGGTTTGGGGCCTCTACGCCTCATTTCGGTCTATGCTCCTCCGAGTAGGGTGTGTGATACCGACGACTATGAACGATTATTTTCTTGTAATGTTCCGGTCCTTTTGGCCGGGGATTTGAATTCGAAACATCCGCTCTGGGGATGTGCTTCGACCAATGAATTCGGCAGAAAGCTTTTCCACTTTCTCTCGCTCTCCGATATCGAGGTGCACTCTCCGGACGTGCCTACGTTTTTTCCGCCCCGGCACTAGGCCGGACATTCTTGACATAGCCTTGACTCGTGGTATTCCATCACATCTCCACGTAACGAGTGCTCCCGATTTGTCGTCGGATCACAACCCCATTTTCATTACCATGGACGGTGAGCTTCAGTCCGCGGTGGTCTCGTCTCGCGGAGCCGTGGACTGGGAGCAGTTCACTGCTAGGGTCAGCCAGTCCGTAGACACTTCTGTCTTCAATATAGATGGTGTCGAGTCGCTGGAGTTCGCTGCTGAGCGTTTTACTGGCTTGGTCTCTCAAGCCATCAAACATTCAACTTCCGTCTCCACTCCAGTAATTGACAGATGGTTGCCGGTCGATCTAAGGCACCTACTGCGCCGAAAGCGCAAAGCTCGTAAAAAGGCTCAAACAACAGGCAGCCCTAGTGATTATGAATTCTCCAATAATCTCTCTACGCGCTTGGGCGCAGAACTTAAGTCGTTTAGGGAGAAGCAGTGGTGGCGTAGTGTCTCGGGGCAATCCCGAATGACAACTCTCTCTGGCGCCTTTCGAAAGCGCTAAAGAGAAGAAAAGCTAGGGATGGTGCGAGCGCTCCGCTCCAAGGTCAGACAGGTCCTGTATATTCCACCGAGGATAGGGCGAGCGTCTTCGCCGAGCATCTGGAGACAGTTTTTCGTGGTGGCGAGGATCAACCTCAATACGGCCCTCTACACCGTGAGGTTGACCTTTTCCTGGGGGGTATCGCTGGTGTTCATGCCGATCCACTCCCTTCAGTGGGAAAGGAGGAGGTCCTAAGATCAATAGCCCTTCGCAAGAACGGGAAAGCACCAGGCGAGGACGGCATAGCCAACACTGCCCTAAAGAGATTACCGACTAGCGCCATCGATATCTTGGTGCGGATTCTGAGTGCCGTGCTGAGTCATCGAACCTTCCCTAACATCTGGAAGCACGCGAATGTTCTCATGCTCCGTAAGCGAGGCAAGAACCCTTCTTTTCCGTCAAGTTATAGGCCGATAAGTCTCCTCTCGAACTTATCGAAGATTGCAGAGTCAGTTATTTTAGCAAGGTTGCGCGAATTTATCATCGAGGGTAATCTTTTACCCGATGAGCAATTTGGGTTCCGGGAGGGCTTGTCGGCCGACTTCCAACTCCTCCGACTTACGGAGGAGATCCGTAACTCGTTGGAGCATGCGCTGTGTTCCTTGATTTCGCCCATGCGTTTGACTCGGTGTGGCACGATGGTCTACTTTTCAAAATGGGCAGTTTTGGTATTAATGCAAACATGATAGTTCTCATTCGGTCTTACCTTTCCGGCAGGACTTTTTCTATAAAAATGGGAGGCGAGCTTTCCGACCGGAGATATATTCACGCCGGTGCCCTCAAGGATCGCTACTAGGACCAGAACTTTTCATTCTGTACACTAGCGATATACCCAGGTCTGTCTCCACAAGTCTGACGGTGTACGCCGATGACACCGCTATTTATTCATCCTCCAGAGACGATGCTTTGGTCTGTCGACGGAGGAATTGATGTCCGGCCGCGACTTGGCCGTCCACCTGCTGAGGTTATAATTTCCGCGACAGAAATCAAATCCGGGCTGTTAGATGCGGAGCCGCGTTCAAAGAGCCTAGAAGGCTAAAGGACAATATGTCCAGCCTTGGAGCAAACAGAAGCCCTTAGCCAATCTGACAGATGTAGCTTCAACAATATGGCCACTACCAACTGTCAAAGTTCGGAAGTCCCTATATTAAGTTTTGACACCTCATTCATTATTTTAAATAGTGCTACGTCGCTGAACTCTGCAACAATAAACTAGCATTTTGGAATAATGGAAATACACTTGCACAAAAATGCAAATTATCTGATGTTTTGCTATATTCATGACTCTGAACATCGTTTTGATCGGACTCATTTTCAATGGATAATAAAATTCGAAGAGGCTTGGGGTAATCTTCACCGAGCGACAAAAAGTAGGAGGTTAGAGCAGGATAAAACTTTTAACACTTTTTTGACGGTAGGGTCAAGCGAAAGCCACCTTGTTGGTACATGATTGATTCATTTGAAAGGCATCGATGAACGTTTCCTGCGCTGTATTAACTCAGAATGCGACTATTTCGAATAAACCAAAATACCTAAGACGTTTAATGCCATCAATGTTGAACGGCGTGTGAGGAAATGCAGCTCACTTGACATTTATCACTCAAAACTAGTCGAAACTAGTTTTATCTAATTTATCTTTTATACCTTGCGATTTATTTCATAGGTAGCAGCTTTTTCGGTGTACCATCGGCCTTACCTTTGCACATCTCATCGATCAACCTGCCTGGAAAAGATTTTACAGTAACCTTAAGCAATGTCCGCTTGTATGGATTGCAGAACGTTAAAATCACGGATGTCAGGTAAATATATTAATTTATTATATCAAAGCATGTCATAAATTCTATCCCACTAAATTTATTAATTCGCTACCTATCCAAAAAATATTTTTTTATGGGGATGATTGTTTAGATGGCATTACAAGATTCGCTCTTAAACATATGAGTAGGCTGGTATGCATCTTGTTTCCAATTCGATGTTAGTGAACAGAATTTATGGCTGATTATTACATGCGCACGACTTAGGACTGAAATGTTATCCGTTTAGATTCGATGTACTACATAATCATGGTGAAGTTCTCATGAAGGTTCCATATCTAAACATGACAGCTGATTATGTATTAGTTAGTAACAATTTTTTCTTTCCAACAATATTAGAAAGTGGTAGACTTCATACGGCTTTAGGTGAGATTAGGATCTGGATGAAAGCCGCTGATACATTCTAAAGTGTTTTAGCTGAAAATCTGTTTAAATATGATGGTAAAGCGAAAAGATTGGCAAGAAATGGTGATCTTCACTTGAGATTGGCTTCTGGTGACAACACATTACAGACGAAATTTATATTTTATCGTTTCAGCGACGTATACGTTAGTAGCACAGGTTTGAGTATTTTTTTTCCATCTCTTGTTTTATTTAGAAATTATTATCGAGGTCTATTTTAGGTGACTTCGTTGAATATTTAAATCTTCACAAGCGGATTATCGATGAAAGGATAGTACCTGCGGTCAATACAATACTGCAGAAATTTATTAACACTATGTCAACTAATCTGTTTCATAGGTTGCCCAGAAAAGGGTACTTTACCGAATAATTTTTTTGTTTTATCACCTTTTTTTTTTAAATAAAATCTTGGTGGTTTTGGTTTGTCACTTTAGTTTTTGTTCAAAATTTGTCAGCAGAACCAATCAGTTACCGATCGATTACCAATCTTTTGGTTCTGTTGAATCAAGCCTGCTAAATATAAAGCAACATAAATTGGATTTGGTACAGCATTTTTCGGAGATTGGGGTTGGTAAACTTGAGACTAAACTTGGTGCTAACAATCTCCTTAAGAACAATCTAATGCAACGGGGTGGAGTTACCAAAATTTAATTTTTATCAATTGTTTAATAAATTATTGACAATAGGAGGTTAAAATTTTGAAACAACCTGTCACTATAATTATAACACAATTATGGCGGAAGAACAGGAAAAACTCTATTTCTAAAATATAGAATATCACAAGATTCTACCAGGTGTGTAAGTATGAAAGCGGAATTTGCCCATAGGTGGCGCTAGATGTCGATGCAGTTACCGACACATCACGTCAGCAGTGTCTTGTTATTGTATTGATATCTGACAAAGATTTCCAACTCACAATAACACGAGTTTCATTCAGTAGCATTAGTTTATTAGAGATAAACATGTCAAGTTTTGTGCCAACAAATTACGATTTGCGGACAGCACTACTTTTCTGTTTTCATCTGAAGAAAACCGCAGCCCAATCGCATCGAATGCTTCTGGAGGCGTTTGGTGAGCACGCTCTCGGTAAAACACAGTGTTTCGAGTGGTTCAAACGGTTCAAAAGTGGCGATTTTGAAGTGAGGAATGAAGAACGTGGAAGACGCTGACCTGCAAGCCTTGTTGGACGAAGACGACGCTCGAACACAACAACAACTGACGGATCAGTTAAAGGTGACACGAGAAACCATCTCCCTTCGGTTGAAAGCCATGGGAAAGATACCCTACCTTTTGTATCTTCCACATGTTCCACGTGAACTCAACGAAAGACAGCAGGAAAACCGCAAAACATCATGCGAAATGTTGCTCGCCAGGTTCAAAAGAAAGTCATTTCTCCATCGAATTGTGACTGGCGATGAAAAGTGGATATATTTCGAGAATCCTAACCGCAAAAAGTCATGGGTTACTCCGGGTGAACCATCAACATCGACGGCAAGACCAAACCGCTGCGGACGAAATACATTGCTGTGTGTTTGGTGGGATCAGAAGGGCGTAATCTACTACGAGCTGCTGAAACCTGGGGAAACTGTTAATACTCAACGCTACCGACAAAAAATGACCGATTTGGATCGAGTTTTGCGTGAAAAACGACCAGAATACCAACAAAGACAACACATAAAGCAAAACATGTCCAGGAAACGAAAGAGTCGTTCCGTTGGGAGATTCTCCAGCACGCGCCTTACTCACCGGACCTTGCCCCATCCGATTATTACTTGTTTGCATCGATGGGACACGCACTTGCTGAGCAGCGTTTTACTTCTTACGAAGATGTACGAAAATGGCTCGATGACTGGTTTGCCTCAAAAGAGCAACAGTTCTTTTGGCGCGGAATCCACAAATTGCCAGAAAGATGGGGAAAATGTATAGATAGCGACGGACAATACTTTGAATATGTTACTTTGTATCATATCATTACAATAAACGTGTTTTTTCTGTACGAAAATTCCGGTTTCATACTTACACACCTGGTACCTAACCAGGATAGAATATCCGCCATGTTGGGCTTATAGCTTCGCTGTACTTGACAAGAGAACTGGTAAATTAGGTTATGTTTATATCCAATTGATTTAAACAATAGTTTAGGGCATTATCTGGCAAATAAAACGGGACAATGCGGCAAAAGACAAGACAAAACACTTTTTTTATTCATAGTTTGACATTCCAAAATTGTCACCTGATGAGGTTCTTTTTAGCGGTAATTTCTTCTTAATACACTGCTGCTTCCTATCAACACTCCCATATTTATAGAGAAAACTTGTGTATCCACTCTATTAACTAAGCAACATGGGAATCATCACCTATCGTCCTTTTCTGATCTCAATTTTGTTCAAGACCAGTCCAAGAATTGCATAGCTTTTCTTTGAGTGTCCATTTAATGCCGTTATGTAGAAGAATAAACGGGTTGATAATCGCAGTGGTTAGGCGGCTGACTATCGCTCCGGAGAAACTGTGACATTTTTTGTTGAGTTTAAATCCAGATCGACTCACCATTATCGCTTGAACAGCGCGGCATTATGAAAGACTACCGCCTTTCATAATGCTGTTACGAAGCCATTTGAACACCAGCTTATTGTGCCACATCTGTTTGTTCAAGTCACCCACTCTAGCACGGTAGTCCCCTCCACTAACCTGTACAGGTCCCTAACCGAGTGGGTAAGGTCTCCTTTCGTTATTCCAAATAGATTCTGCCTTCTGCGATCTAGTGCCTCGCAGTCGCGTAGTATGTGATCGGCTATCTCCGGTTCTATCCCACAAACTCTACACTTTGTGTCCCTGTCAAACACTCCGATTCTGTGTAGGTGTTCTTTCACCGCAGCATGTCCGGTCATTAGTCCCGTTACGATGCAGAGCTGTTTCCTACTAAGATGTAGTAGTTCTCTAGCTCTTTGTAGGTACTATACCGGGTGAGGCTCTCCAGTATTCCTGCTGTTTCGTACGAACCCAGTCTCCTATATGTCTCCGGGCCGTTTCCCTTGTGACCCCGAAGAAAGGTTCTGGGCCGTACACACCGTCACCGCTTTTTTGGTAATTCTGTTCAAATGTTGGTTCCAGGTAAGTTTGGAGACTAATGTTACTCCAAGGTACTTTACCTCCCCCACCATCTCTATGGTAACCCTCTTCAACGTAAGCGGATTTAGGCCATCCTGCTTTCGTCGGCGGGTAAAGGCCACGATGTTGGTCTTATCAGCACTGATGCTCAGTCCCGCCAATTCCGTCCATCTACTAACCATGTTCAGAGCCTGTTGCAGTCGATCTCTGACCGTGGTGCACCGCAACAGTTGATAGTCAGAAAAGTAATACAGCGTATTTAGGCGTTTTTCTTTTTTTCTAAAACTTGTCATAACTCTAGAAATATCAAAGGCAGTAAACAACATTATAGGAGTCAAAAAATCTAGATTCTAAAACTATTTTTAAGTTCTTTCGAAGCTCTAAAACTCCAGGTTCAGAAAAAGTGAACACAATTGGTTCAGTTTTATCTACTCTGTAGCAATCATGGTTATCACTATCGTATGCTGAAAAAAATGGTTGAAGATCTTCTAAAATATCATCCAAAATAACTAAAGCAGATTCTCTCCAAACCATTGTGTGGTTTTCCAAAACGAAAGGACTTCTTTTTACTTTGAAAGCATTTAGTTGCAGTTGAAACAATCTAGTGAATTATGACGATCGTTTGAACATCATTGTTCATAAATTAATGAAAAAACTGAAGAATTGAGAACGTCAGATGATAACCTTTGAGGTAATATCGTCTGGAATTCTATGCATAGTGCCTGGTTATCCAATTATCCAATAGTGATAGTATAGTGATCCTTAAATTTCGATTTTTAAGGACAAACTTTAATTTTGAAGTAAGTACAAAATGATTGTAGAAAACAGGTCGACCAGGATCCCGTGGTAGTTGCGTTTAAGTCAGAGATGTTGGGTAAAAGTATGACGTTGCAGTACTCAGCTGTGATTGGCGCTCTGATGTAAGAGACAGATCACTACCACGGCATTCTGGTCCACAACTACAACTGTTTTTATTGTTATTAATTCTGCATATTTCCTTTTTAATTCTTCGATGTTATCAGCAATTCGACTGTATCTCTTCAAGTTTCGCTCGACAATAGCACAGCACCTCTTTTAAAGGGGAAATTCTGGAGCATTCAGTGAATTGTTTGGAAAAAATAAACGCGCCATTTTTACGTCACAAGTCTAAAACCATGCGAATATTTTATTATTAACAGTTGGATACAGTGTGGCAGGTTAGCTATAATAGCTATTCAGTGATTATAAACGTTTGAAGTAAATATTTAGTTCGGCAATTCTGAAAAATTTGTTAGGTTAGTATTACTTAAGTGAATCAATATTAATGACCTCTACAGCCTGTCAAATTTTTGACATATTTGAATTTAAAAATCGGGCGTACCAACATAAAGATTTAAAAAGTATTTTGTTTAGGAAGATTGACGACACTGCGATAGCTTTAAATTGTGACAGCTGTCAGTGACAAAGCTAAATTAGAGAACCTCATATTTGATTATTTATTCAACATGTTGGAGTTGCAATGCAAAAACTTTGTAATCGAAAGTTACTTCAAAACTGTATCGAAAATTAGAGTAGGTACCTAATGATTGTCCTTATAAATATAAAAATAAAATGAAGTTGATTCAATTCCATTTGTTTTTTTTTTCAATCTTAAATGTTATTAATAATTGTAAATTATAAAATCATTCCCTCAATTTATAGGATAGAATTTATGACATATAAAAACAAATTAAGAATAATTAAGTGTTAAATAACATGACCTGTTTAGTTTTAAGGTGGACACTGATAAATTTGTAATGGTGTTGGGAATTCCATATTTAAATCTGACAGCTGATTATACGACCATCACCAATGACTTGTTCTTTCCCGGGCTAATAGGAGGTGGTAAATTGCGGACAAATTTAGGTAAGTAAGATTATACATTTTTAACAATACCAAATGGATTATTTAAATCCGTTTTAGTCGACGATGTGTTCACCTACCGTAATATCCGTCAGATAATTGTAAGAGACGGGACAAATTATTTCAAATTAAGTAATCAAACCGGAAGTTTAAAAACGAAACGTATATTTTACCACTTTAGTGATTTCTTTACCAGCAACTCAGGTTTGAAAATATATTTTTTAATTTTAGAATATATAATACAATTGTTTTTTTAGGAGATTTCCACGATTTCTTAAACAGTCACAAACGAATTGTGGACGAGAGGATAAAGCCTGGAGTCGAGAAAATCCTGTTACAATACGTTGCGGCTGCTTTCTCTCATTTAACTGTAAAGTTACCTGCAGCTGAAAATTTTGAGATGTAGTTTTTGCTTGTTGTAACATTTACCATTTCATTAAATAAAAAAAAAATCTAAGTCTAAACTAAATAGTAACGTTATTATTAATCATCACCCAGGATAGAATTTGTTACAAATCAAAAAAAAAGTTTTAGCTTCTCCTTAGAAAAGAAACAAGCCTGGATAACCATGATTGCTCCAGATTTAAATCTAATCGGTCGGACTACATTATAATTACAAACGACACCTTCTTTCCTCGAATTTTAGGAATCGGGAAACTTCAGGCACATTTAGGTACCAATTTAATAATATCTGTTGTATAAGTTTTGAATAAATGGTTCTGATCAATTTTAGATAGGTACGAATCTATTTCGACTTAATGGAACCGCAGACACGGCTACATTTCAAAGAGCAGCTTACGTTAAGGTTAAAAAAAAAACATTCAGGATAGAATTTGTGACAAATCAATCAGATTTCTTTTTTGTTAACTTATCATGATTCCTTCCAGCTTTGCTATTGGACTGAAGCAAATATGGGCACTTCTGAGGGTTCCATATTTAAACCTAATCGGAGACTACACTATAATCACCAATGATTTCTTCTTTCCTCGAATTTTAGGAATTGGGCAAATTAATTCAATATTAGGTAAGCATATCTGTTGTACAGGGTGGGCCACTAATTCGGGAAGTATTCGTCCAAGAGAAATTTCTAGAAATTATCTTCAAGTTCCAGATTTTACCGATAGAGGGCGTAACTGCTATGTTCACATTTAAAATTCTTATTATCTCAGAAAATCGCAAAATTATATTAAAACATAAAAACTAAGTTTTGGACCTGCAAATGCGCTTAAAAAACTGGGCATACAGTAAAAATGAAAAAAAAATGTTCGTAGCATGTTTATACAGTAACACCTGAGCATATTAAGAACTTCAAAGCACTCTCGATGAAAAAAATAAAAATTTGAAAAAAAAAATTTATATCAAAAAATATATTTTGCTGCAGTTGTACTCAAAATGTTATCCCGAATCAAAATATCGAAAAATATTAAGGTAGCCCCATTTAAAAATTGAAAATCAATTTCCGGTAAAAGCGGAAGTGATAGGAATCCTGAGTCATTATTTTTGAGGCTTTATTTTATCTGAATTAATAATTTGTTTTGATCCTGGGCCAATGTTACCCTGATATGGGGTAACATTGTTCCAAGTTTCATAGTAAAATGCAAAAAACGAACTTTTTCAACTTTAAAATTGGTCATTAAATTTTGGATACCCTGTATGCGATAAATCAGTTCTCAATATAGCATTCGAAAGTATCATTCCTGCGCTTCCGTCTACTCCAAAAGCGCTTTCCACCAATCGAAATTGGTTAAAGTAGGCAATGCTCAAAACAGGGGGCTACATCTGTCAAAATTTTCAAAAAAATCAAGATATCTAAGAAAAAGTTGAAAATAGGTATAGGGAAATCTGATGAAACCCACTATGAAATTTTCTCATGAATCCAAAAATGAAATAATATACAGGGTGTTCCATTTAAAATAAGGAAGTTAACGGCGATTTCCGGTATAACCGGAAGTAGTATAATCTTGAAAATGTTTTAAAATTAAAGAGAATCTTGAATAACCCTGGAATCCAAAATTTCAGAATTCTAACCACGAAAACTTCTAACGAACGGCTTCATAACAAACATAATTTACATAAGCTCTGAAACACATTTTTGGCGGATTAATTTTTGTCTTTACGTCACTGCATTTGTACACTAACATGTCCTAATTGGCTGGCCATTTCCATCCGTTATTTATCTTCATCGTACAATCAACAGTTGGACCATCTTCATCACCTGATGGTAATTTCATCACGACATCTGGGTTCTTCTGACCATCATATTCCACGACAACAAATTCTCCTTCTTTCAGATTTTGCTGAACGTCTCGGTCAGAAGATCTGTCACAGTCCTCCATAAAAGTGTCGAAAATCATCACCCTCAGCTCTTTTGTAATGTATGCTTATTTCATCAGTGGAAGAACTTGTTGATTCGTT
Source organism: Holotrichia oblita (assembly GCA_023690525.1). Taxonomy (NCBI): domain Eukaryota; kingdom Metazoa; phylum Arthropoda; class Insecta; order Coleoptera; family Scarabaeidae; genus Holotrichia; species Holotrichia oblita. Next base: position 98,274,689 of record CM043021.1, on the reverse strand, counting down.
TTTCTTTGGTTTTCCACGATTCTTGGGCACAATAGTCTCAGTAGGTCTACTACGAGGGAGCGGTTTTGTATTCGCGGAATGAGCGGGTTGTAGGGGGATGATTAGGCGCATTGGGGGCGTGGCCTGTGCAGTGACTCATAATTAGTATAAATACGAAGTTTCATTGTTATTAGACAGTTAGTCTTTGAGCTATCGCCAACCAAGTAACATAATCAGGAGTGAAAAGTGAAATATGGAAAAAATCGAATATCGTGCCGTTATAAAGTTCCTCACCAGGCAAGGAAAATCAGTCGCGATCATATTGAATGAGATGTCATTGGTTTACGGCGACTCTTGTCCAGGGAAAACCATGGTGTACAAGTGGCATAGTTTATTTAAACAAGGAAGGGAATCTCTTGAAGACGATCCGAGGCCGGGCAGGAGCATTGAGGTGACCACGCCAGCACTTATCCAAAAAGTTGAAAAAATTGTACTCGAAGATGCTCGACTAAAGAAGAAACAACTCGCAGAAATGGTTGGAGTATCCGATACAACAATTTTTAAAATCCTACACGATCTCGGCATGTCAAGGTCAGCGCAAGATGGGTGCCGAGAATGCTCACGCCGGCGCCGCCGCAAAAACAACAGCGCGTAGAGTGTTCGCGTGCATTTTTGGACCTCTGTAATGAAGACGAGGATGGTGTATTGAGTCGAATTGTTACCGGAGACGAAACTTGGGTTCATCATTATGAACCTGAGTCCAAACAAGACTCCATGCAGTGGCATAAAAAGGGCACAGCGCCTCCCAAGAAATTTAAAGTGTCACAATCGGCTGGGAAACTCATGGCAACGATATTTTGGGACTCGGAAGGAATATTGTTGATTGATTATAAAGATAAAGGTGTTTCTATAACCGGAGAATATTACGTTTCAATATTAGAGCGACTAAAAGAAGCCGTTAAAGAGAAAAGACGGGGAAAATTGACGAAAGGTGTGCTCTGCTTTTGCACGACAACGCGCCCCCGTCCACAAGAGCCGCGTTGCGTTAGCTGCCCTGCATAAGGTGGGCTTCGAAATTGTGAATCACCCACCCTACAGCCCAGACCTGGCCCCGAGTGATTATTACCTATTTCCGAAAGCTGCGGGGTAAAAAATTTACTGCCGATGATGAAGTCAAGGAGGCAGTTTCGGCGTATTTTGCAGATAAAGAGAAATCATTTTTTTATGAGGGTATAAATAAATTAATTGAAAGATGTGAAAAATGTATCCGTCTTGCAGGTGAATATATTGAAAAAGAGAAATAATTTGGTTTTTTTATTTCCACCCCTTATCCCCCATTCCGCAAATATAAAAACGCTCTCTCATATGTTATGTTATTGTTAATCATCACCCCGGATAGAATTTGTGATAGATCCAAAATAAAAAAACGATATTTTGAAATTTATTTTCTCGTTAACTTATCACTTATTACTTTCAGCTTCTCCTTAGAGAAGAAACAAGCTTGGATGAACATAATTGCTCCACATTTAAATCTAATCGGCGACTACACTATAATTACCAACGACTTCTTCTTTCCTCGAATTTTAGGAATCGGGAAACTTCAGGCACATTTAGGTACCTACCTATTTAATAATATCAGTTGTATAGGTTTTGAATCTAATCAATTTTAGATACGAATCTATTTCGACTTAATGGAACCGCAGATACGGCTACATTCCAAAGAGCAGCTTACGTTAAGGTTATGGACGACCGGGTTGGTCTAGAGACTAAACGTATTTTTTACAAATTCAGCGATATATACTCGAATCATCCAGGTTAGATTGGTCTTTTGAAACAGCGAAACTTTCGAGATCTATTAATTGTGCGTTTTAGGCGATTTCGTCCGGGTTTTAAACAGTTATAAACATATTGTTGATGAGAGAATAATACCTGCTGTTGAAGAGATCGTACACAATTATACTCTCACAGCTGTAACTCATGTAACGAAGAAGATCTCTTTGGTGAAGTTGTTTGATTTTTAATTCCTACCTTGGTTTTTTATCTAATTAAACCGGGAACTCTTTTTTTATATAATCTGGTATATTTATATGTAGTAGATCTATTATTTTCTAAGAAATGTAAAAGGGTTCTGGGGCAACTGGTTCTTTGTTAACTTTCTAGAATGATGAAAGGATAAAATCTGGAGTTGATAAAATGATGTGACGGCTGCTTTTTCTCATTTAACTATAAAGTTATTTTCAATTTTTTTGTAATATTTTCTTAAATAAAAACCTTTTCTTAATGAAAAACCATCTATCATCGTTTAAAAAACATTCAGGATAGAATTTGTGACAAATCAATCAGATTTCCTTTTTGTTAACTTATCATGATTCCTTCCAGCTTTGCTATTGGACTGAAGCAAATATGGGCACTTCTGAGGGCTCCACATTTAAACTTAATCGGAGACTACACTATAATCACCAATGAATTCTTCTTTCCTCGAATTTTAGGAATTGGGCAAATTAATTCAATATTAGGTAAGCATATCTGTTGTACAGGGTGGGCCATTAAGAGGGGTAAGCGGGTGTATCTCGGAAAGTATTCGTCCAAAAGAAATTATCTTCAAGTTCCAGATGTTACCGCTAGAGGACGTGACTGCTATGTTCAAATCTAAAATTCTTATTGTCTCAGGAAATCGCAGAATAAGCTGTCACTTTGATATCATCCATTGACATTACAGATTTCTACATATCTTTCATGCAAAATGGATAGAAAAATAGGATATAAAAGAGATTTTGAAAGGAAAAAAAAAGAGGTAGATATTTTATTCTTATCATAAACATCATTACAAAAATAAAACTTTTCAACAAAAATAAAAAAAAAAAATTTTTTTGGCGATATCCTGAGTCATTGCTTTATTTTTATCCGAGTTAATAATTCCAAGTTCCATAATAAAATGCATTCAGACACATCTCGAACTTTTTCAACTTTTAAAATGATGTAATTGGTAATTAAATTTTGGATACCTTGTATGCGATAAATGAGTTGTCAATATGGCATTCGAAAGTATCATTCCTGTGCTTCCGTCTACTCCAGAAGCGCTTTCCACCAATCGAAATTCGTTAAAGTAGGCAATGCTCCAAACAGGGGGCTACATCTGTCAAAATTTTCAAAAAAATCAAGATATCTAAGAAAAAGTTGAAAATAGGTATAGGGAAACCTGATGAAACCCACTATGAAATTTTCTCATGAATCCAAAAATGAAATAATATACCGGGTGTTCCATTTAAAATAAGGAAGTTAACGGCGATTTCCGGTATAACCGGAAGTAGTATAATCTTGAAAATGTTTTAAAATTAAAGAGAATCTTGAATAACCCTGGAATCCAAAATTTCAGAATTCTAACCACGAAAACTTCTAACGAACGGCTTCATAACAAACATAATTTACATAAGCTCTGAAACACATTTTTGGCGGATTAATTTTTGTCTTTACGTCACTGCATTTGTACACTAACATGTCCTAATTGGCTGGCCATTTCCATCCTTCATTCATCTTCATCGTACAGTCAACAGTTGGACCATCTTCATCACCTGATGGTAATTTCATCACGACATCTGGGTTCTTCTGACCATCATATTCCACGACAACAAATTCTCCTTCTTTCAGATTTTGCTGAACGTCTCGGTCAGAAGATCTATCACAGTCCTCCATTAAAGTGTCGAAAATCATCACCCTCAGCTCTTTTGTAATGTATGCTTATTTCATCAGTGGAAGAACTTGTTGATTCATTTTTCTTTGGTTTTCCACGATTCTTGGGCACAATAGTCTCAGTAGGTCTACTATCATCTAGGTCATCGGCCGAAATGATTTTTCTAGGAGGGACATGTAATTTCCTACGCCTAGCTGGGGAAGATATTGCATTTTTTTAAACCAGAAACAAATTATTTTCCTTCTGTTCTTTTAATATCCCCATTAGTTGCCTCAAAAGTAATGGAAATCTATCCTTGATCAGTGTTCTACTTCCATGCTTTCAAGATGTTCCTCTAAGCTGCTTTCATTGGACGAAAGTATGAGACATCAAGAAGCTATGTAAGGTGTGTAGAGTTTGGAGGAAGACACACAAATTGAATATCATTCGCTTGGGATGCGTTCAAAACTGTTACATTAATGTGGGAGGACAAGTTGTCCCCAATAAGGACTTTCACTTCTTTTTGCCTTTTAAGCCTTGGTAACAGCAAACTGGAAAACTAATCTTCGAATGTGGCACCGTCAAACCATCCATTTTTTGATCGGTTATGATCCATTTTCCATCCAGGGAACTAGCATTTCCCCTTTCGCGTTTCCACAAAGCATCATTGATGTAGAAGTCTTGGAAGAATTCATGATACGTTCAATATATTCTTTTACAAATCACCTTTACAACACTAGGATCAACGCTAAGGTTGGTTTCATCGTAGTTCTCTGCTGGCATGCCTTCCAAATTCACTTCCAGATGATCATGATATTCGCTTATCATTTTTTCGTCAACGGTTGCACGATCCTTTTTAATATTGCTGCATAATGACGTTTCAGGAAAAAGTTTAGCCCACTCATAACCAGGCATATTTTTTTTAAATATAATCATCGTGCGTCCTATTTTATCAAGATAGCCTTTGATTGTCATTCGCAGATCATGTTCGCCCATTGGAAATCCAAATTCTGCCATCTTTTCGAGATGTTTTGCAAATACATTCTCCTCTTCACTGTTTCATTGAGGTTATCTTTCAGTTTGTTTTTTTATCGTGCTCTTTGTGTCTTCACCCCATTCCTGATGTCATATAAGCATTGGTTTAGTTTCTCTTTTGTGTAATTTGCATATGGTCTAGTTCCTGCCACCACTATGTGTGTTCTAAGCATTTTTTTCAGAAGAGACTAAAAAGAAGTATTAGACTAGACAAAGAAACTGATTCTTCTGATGTCAATCTATATCTATCGGGTATACATATTGAGTAATCTATCGAATTTGAGTCGAAAGTATCAGTAGATGTCATATCGAAAGGTGTTTTAACAATAGGGGAGGGACATAGGGAGAATACATATAAAATCGGTTTTCGCTGAATATTATCTCCCTAATACTACTTCATCCAAATTTAAGTGCCAGATATTATAACTGGGTTAACGATGAACATTTCCACAATCATAGTACAAAGAAAGTAATTTTAATAAAGCCAAAAAAATTATTATTTTTAAACCTATTGTACGTGAATTCCTAATAAGGCTTTTAACACGTGAGTTAGTGCAAGCGGCCGTGGCGCAGACGTTCACGCGACGCCTTAATAACGTAAGGCACAGATTGTTTGGGGTTCGAATCCGAGAAATGAATTTTATTTTTTATTCTTTTTTTAATCTTGATTAAGTTTTGTTGTTTATTTTGACAAATGATTCGTCGTTAGTAACAATTAAAAATCGAATAATATAGGTAATAGCACGTGATCATTTTTGTTATTGTAATAATTATTCATTATTTACCTTAATCCTCAAAAAATCGATTTTATAGTCTTCAAAATCTCTGATTTTTGTAGTGTTATTGAATTTGTAGCATTATTGTTGGAGATAAAAAATAAAAAATAAAACTAATCTGCCGGGATTCGAACCCTAAACAATCCTTGCATTTGCGGTATTAAGCCGTCGCGCGAACCATTACGCAACGGACGCTTGCACTAACTCACGGATTAAAAGCCTTATTAGGAATTCACGAACAACAGATTTAAAAATAATAATTTTTTGTCTTTATTAAAATGACTTTCTTTGTACTATGATTGTGGAGATGTTCATTGTTAACCCAGTTATAATATGCGGCCCTTAATTTTGAATGAAGTAGTATTAGGGAGATAATATTCACCGAAAACCGATTTTATATGTATTCTCCCTATGTCCCACTTGGCCGTGGAAACCCTGTATGTTCTGGAATAAATTGGTATTTAATTAATTGATGTTTTATTGACCTACCTCTCTTAGTGGCCCACCATGTATATTCGATTTAAATCTAGGAATAAACGGTTCTAATCAATTTCAGATACAAACCTAATTAGTATTAATGGAACTGCAGGTAGGACTAAACTCCAAAGAGCAACTCACTTTGATTTCGCGAATCAACAGGTTACTCTACAGACGAAGCGGATTTCTTATAAATTTAGTGATATATATTGGAACCATCCAGGTTTGATTGAACTTTTAAAATGACAAATTTTCGAAATGCATATTAAATATTGTGAGTTTTAGGTGATTTCGTTCGGGTTTTAAACAGTTATAAGAGTATCGTCGATGAGAGAATACGACCTGGAGTCGAAAAAATTATATATAGATATGTTGCCACTGTTGTAACTAATTTTGCGAGGAAGGCATCTCTAAGGAAGTTATTTGAATTCTAATTTCTGTAGCGGTTTGATCTAATTAAACCTTAATTTTTTTTTGTCAACTTCATCGCTTTTTAAATAAATATTAAAAGTGTTATGCAACTGGTTCTTTGTTATTAATACTCAGGGTAGAATTTGTGACATCTAAAAAAAAAAAAAACAAAACAATTAAATTATCATTATTACTTTCAGATTTTCTTTAGAGAAGAAGCAATTTTTAGGAACTCTGATGGCTCCGCATTTAAATCTAATCGGGGACTACACTATAATCACCAACGACTTCTTCTTTCCCCGGATTTTAGGAATCGGAAAACTTCATGCTAATTTAGGTACCTCTCTAATAATATCTGTTGTAGAACACTAAACACTTTAACCCACAAAACACTAAACAAGTTTTAACTAAAACACCGATGCGTTTCAACAGCAATGCTGTCATTATCAAGGCGATAATAAAACTAAATTAAAATAAAATCTACAAAAACAGGTAACCTAAATGTTATGCACGCTCAATCCGATACGCATCATTAATTTCCGATTAACGAAAACAATGACGAATGCGGGATAGGTCCGTTGTCACAGTTCATTACACATGACTTATTTTTATTGCATTTCGAAACTTTCGAAAACATTTAGAAACTTACAATTGTTTATTTGTTTAATTTAACATTCGAATGATCGATGTTGTGATCTGTTTCAAAAATATGTTGGGCAACGCTCGATTTCTCAATTCTATTGAATCTAAGATTCTAAGTCATATGCTCTTTAAATCTAATTGAGATTGCTCTCCTGATTTGCCCAATATATTTTTGATTACAATCTTTACAATAATTGATTTCGTAAACACCTAACTTTTCTAAAGGTTGTATTTTATCTTTAGGGTTACCGATGAGACTTCGCAAACTAGTCCTAGAACTGTAAACTATTCTGAGATCTAGCTCTTTGAAACCTTTAGTGATAAAGGCAGCGTAAGGAAGGGTCACAACGGGTGAAGCTTTAACATCCTCTCGAAAAGTCGTAGATTCTTTCACAGTTTTCTTATAATTAAACTTCCTAATTAACTTATAGATATGTTGAGGTTGGAAACCATTACGCTTGGCCGCATCTTTTATCATTTTAAGCTCTTTCTCATACCTCGCCTTGTTCAAGGGAAAAGTGAGAAGTCTGTGGACCAAAAAATTCAGGCTTGCCATTTTGTGTTGAACACAATGATGGGAATCTGAAGGAATGTAGCGAAGTGTACTGGTTTCCTTTCTGTACACGTCAAACTCTAATCTATTGTTATTTCTAATTACTAAAGTATTTAGAAAGGGTAGCTGACCGTTCTCTTCTCTCTTCACAAGTGAACTTTATGGTTTCGAACCGATTATTTAATCTATTGAGAAAATCCTCAATATTACGTTTTTTAGTGTCAAATATAGCGAAAATATCATCCACATACCTCAACCAAATCGTAGGAAAGTATTCGCTCTCAGATTCTAAGTCCTTTTCAAAACGGCTCATGAAAAGGTTAGCCAAAAAGGGCGACCTATTGCCGTTAAAAACTATTTTGAAGCAACAAGTCCTCAAGGTATGTCAAGGTGTCTGGAATCGGTACACTAGGAAAGAGAGAACTAACATCAAATGAAATCAATACTTCACCCTCCAGCAACTGAATATTTTGAATTTCTTTAATAAATTCTAACGAATTTTTTACTGCAAATCTAGGTTGCTGTATTGGCAAATTATTAAATTCATTGGTTAGCCATTTGGAAACCTTATAAGTCGGTGCGTCAATTGCCGAAACAATTGGCCTTACCGACTTGCCAAGTTTGTGAATTTTAGGTAAACAAGGAAACAAATCCTATGACACAACATTTTTATACATCATTTGAGAAACACATTTCGTTAGATGTAGTTTTTTTGTTCACATATTGAGTTCAATGGTTATTGTGTAGCCTACTGGCGGGAGGGGAAGGCAATGTTGCGACAAATAATGGAAGGATCGTCAGATGATGGTGAAGACTGATCAGATGAAGCAATTGTAGAGAGTGAGCATGAGTTGTGTTCAGAGCAAGAGGGAGAAGAACGTGCACTATTGGAAATGCAAATGCAAGAAGAAAATGAAGTAGAAAGAGAAGAAATCTCCCATCATGTTTGGGATTCTAAAACATTGTGGAATATGCATCCAGTAAGAAGCAAATTTACAAAAATTGCATCGAGAAACATTACAAAAGCTACGCCAAGACTTCTAATCGATGATCAAGAAATCACTGATGAGACATCTGTATTTTTTCAATTTATAACTCAAGAGATAATTGAAAAAAATACTGGGTTGTAATAATAAATTTATTACAGCCACTCAAGGGAATTTTTCACGAGGCAGAGACGCCAAGGAAACTATAAAAGAATAAGTTTTAACTCTTATTGGTCTTATGTTTCTTACTGGAGTCACTAGCTTAGTCATGCAGATTTTAGAGAATTGAGGGCTACTGATGGTGCTGGGACTGAAATATTTCGAGCCTGCATGCCTGTACAAAGAAACTCGTGAAGAACGACGTAGCATAGACAAACTGGCTGTGATTAGAGAAGTTTGGGAACCATTTGTCCAAAATTGTAAAAATAAATATTGTATTGGGGAATATATGCCGAAATCTACTGTACTGCAAAACTAGGTTGCTGTCTTGGCAAATTATTAAATTCATTGGTCAGCGATTTGGAAACCTTATAAGTCGGTGCGTCAATATTGCCGAAACAATTGGCCTTACCGACTTGCCAGGTTTGTGAATTTTAGGTTAAACAATATAATTTAGGGATAACAGGATTGGAAACATGTAGCTTACGTCTAACATCGGCAGTAATAAGGTTGTTACCAAGCTTTAAACACATCGTTGACGTCTCTAATCATTTTCGGTATTGGCTTAGAAGGACCACTACTCAATAGGTCACTAACCCGATCATAGTAATCCTCTTTATCTAAAATGACAACCTTGTTTCCTTTGTCAGCTTTCAAATAAAAACTATCTTTTGCCCGCAAAGTTTTAATGATTTTAATGTTTTCGGATTTCCGAGATGATTTATAGGATTTCAAATGTTTTGAAATAGTATGTTTGCAGGTCTCCATAACGAACTGTTTTGTGGGCTCAGGAAACCGCTGGATAGAGGATTCTATCCCGGCAATAACCCACTCAACATTCGATTCACGAGTCTGCAAACCAAATTTCAATCCTTTATTCAAAAGATTAAGGAGGAATGATTTTCTACTATGTTAATGGTATTCATCGGAACATGATGTTTATTTAAAAAAAAACATGAGAGAATTTCTTATTCTGAACTTTCCTATCGAAAAATTTCCAAAGTTGGTAAGCTTGAATCTCAAGTTTACTGCGTTTGGCAAACAGATATTCGATTTCTCAAGAGAACCATTTTTCTTTTGCGTAACGAATAACTTTATCACTACTTTTGCAATTAGTCGAAACAGTAACATGAATAAAGTTTGGAAAAACAGAAAAACGTTTAACAAGTTTTCAGAAATCTGATATCTTCGCTAATACATCTAATTTTACCACTAACTTTATGGCATGATATTATAATATCTGTTGTATAAGTTTTGAATAAATGGTTCTAATCAATTATAGATACAAACCTAATTAGATTTAATGGAACCTCATATAGGAATACATTCGAGAGAACGTCTCACTTGAATCTAAAGGAGGAACAGATTGTTCTACAGACTAAACGTATTCTTTACAATTTTAGTGATACATACTTGAATCATCCAGGTTCGATTGATCTTTTAAAGTTAAATTTTCGAAACGTATTAACTGTGGAGTTTTTAGGTGATTTCGATCAGGTTTTAAACAGTTATAAGAGTATCGTTGATGAGAGGATAAGACCTGGAGTCGAAAAAATACTACACAAATATATAATCACTGTTGTAACTAATGCAACCACGAAGACATCGTTGGCGAAGCTATTTCGATTTTAATTCCTGAATTGGTTTGATCTAATTAAACCTGAAAATTTTATTTGTTGGTTATCTGGTACATGGGTAGTCGTTCTAATTTTAATCGAGCGATATTATTTTCTAAGAAATGCTTTTTAAATAAATACTAAAAATATTATGCAACAGCTTCTTTGTTATTTTACTAAAACGAATAACACAACAAACACTCAAACCTGATTTAATTAAAACATATTCACACAGGGTACTGACGCAAAATATTAACAGCACCATCTAATTAGGAACATCAACAACTCCTTTAAGGAGCTCATACGTTTGTGTAATTTAATTTCGAATCCAACCAGTTCAACAGGTAAAAAATGCGCAAATTAATAAGTTTATTGGTTAGTATTTTAACTGAAAGGTGAAACTTGTTTTTCGGGCTCAACTAAACAATGCAAAAAATCCAGTTCGGTGGATGAAATTTACTCGTATAAAAGGCATGGTGTTATAGTGAAAATAAATATAATCTCGTGGGATAAACAGGGGTGGATTTAATCAAGATGAAGTTGATATTTATAGTGTTGTCGTTCGGATTTGGAGCTCTAGCCAATCATTCGTTACGTAAGTAGTTATTTTTATTTCATTTATCGATATCATATTCATTGATTGAATCCTATACAGCGTGGTATATTAAAAAATGTTCATTTAGTGATCCTAATCTTAATCAATGCATCGTAACAAATGGAAATTTAGCAATCGCAGAGATCGTTAAAGGTTAGCATTTAAATAGTTTACCTCTTAAAATATTAATTTAAAATTTACATTTTATATCATCAGGAGATTGTTTCTTCAACAATCCGAAATCAGTACCCCTCTTCATACCGGAAATTAATTTGCCAGGAGATGATTTCACTGTAACATTAAGAAGCGTTTATTTAAGAGGTTTAGAAACATTCAAACTGCTTGAAGTTAAGTAAGATTAGAATTTTGAAACGAATCTAATTTTAAATTAATTTTAAATTTCGTTTTATTTCAGCTTCAATATATCTAGTATAGACCAATTCGTGATTCTAGAAGGACCATTTTTAGAGATATCAGCCGATTATTTAATCTATGATACCACTAAATTAGTCCGTTCTATCCACGGTGGTGGTAAACTAGAAGCAGCCTTAAGTATTAACAAAAATTCAGATTAATTTAGGATTATTTTAAAATGCATTTCTAGATCGAAATACAGCCACTTATCGCGTTGCAATGAAACTACAGCAGGAAAACGGAATTATGTGGATGGATGTGGATAATCATCGTTTAAGTTTACAAACGAGGAAAATTTATTACGATTATAGCGACACTTATTCCCACAATTATGGTGAGTATCTCATTTTCTTGGTTGATGCTTTTTCTTTAAGAAATTTTATACGATCTCGAATTGCAGATGATTTAAATTGGTTTTTAACCAGACACAAGCAAATTATCAACGAAAGAATCAGACCAGCTATCGAGAGAGTCCTGTTAGGTTATGTTTCGAATCTCATAACAAATCTTGTGAATAAATTGACGATATATCAAATTTTTACACCTTAACTCATTTATTAATCATATTCTTTGTGAAACAGTTTTAAATAAATAATTATTACTGCAAGCTAGTTAATTCTATTTTAAAATTTTGTTGGTCAGGGTGATTGGTGAGAATGAATATGAACTATCATGTGAAAATATTTTTGAATAAATATCACTTTCGGTGAACCGCAAGTAGGCATCAATTTCGATTTTTTAAATAGCATGCTATAAAATAAATTTCAAATTCAGCTTCTATGATGATCCAAGATCTCCATTATTCATCCATCCTAGTTTCTTCTTTTCACGTTTGCCTTTTCGTCGTTTTTGATCATGTTGTTTCGTGTGGTGATTAAGCAATTAAAGTAGTAGTTATATTTTAGTATTTATTATAGGAACACACAAGAATATACAATACCAGATCAACCACTTGTGTCGTTGGTTGGCGGGATCCCTCTCCAGGGTGCCAACTTATCTACTAAAAGTTACTATACTAAACATCTCCCCGCTTAAGTTCTGATAAACTCATTAAATCTAACAGGAGGTTTTACAATTCTGCCTGCTTTTGTTTTCACAACCGGAGGGTCCTCAACAGATAAACGAGGTGTTTTATCATTTGAATTATTTTCAGGCAATGAATTTTCATCAAGTTTTGAGTTTAAATTTAAGTTGTTTTTCGGTTGAACATCCTCCTCATCAACAACGTCCTTAAATCTAGGTTCATTCAATGATTTTCTTAAATGTACACTATTTCTATTTACATAGCTTTGATTTTCCGTCAATACTCTATAAGACCTTGGATGTTCTCCAATTCCTATTACCTTAGCTCTCTCCCAAGTCTTTCGAGTAGGGTGTTGAACAACTACATTCTCTCCTGTTACGAAAGAGTTGCGAGATTGTGCTGTTTTATTATAACTGTTTTCGGTTTGCTTTTGGAACTCCCTAAGTTTATTGACTGCTGTCTCATAAACTAATCTTGGTTTTAATCTACTACTGGTGATAGGAATGTTAGAACGTAATAAACGACCCATTAGTATTTCGCTCGGAGTATAATCTAAGTTTGCTACAGGTGAAGTTCGATACTCCAATAATCCCATGTAAACTTCTTCAATGGATTTTGCCTTTTTTATTATATTTTTACCAATACCAACTAATCTTTCGGCGAATCCGTTACTTTTATGATAATGAGGACTAATATACTTAATGTTGAAGTTATGATTATTAGCAAAATTTTTAAATTTATAACTGCAAAAAGGATTATTATCACAAATAATATACTGTGGAATACCATGTGTTGCAAATAAAATTTTTAACTTACTAATTACTTCGTCTATACATTTAGTTTTTAAAGGTACAATTTCTAACCACTTGGATAGATAATCTCCTAAAATAAGGTAAGATTTACCACTATATTCAGCAATGTCAATTGCTACTTTCATAAACGGCAACTCTGGAATTTGTTGAGGTAACAGCGGTTCTTTTACATTAGACCGTTGAAAACTTTCACAATCAGAACATTTTTGTACAAAATTTTCTATCATGGCATTCATGCCTGGCCAATATAAAAGAGATCTTGCACGTTTTTTACATTTTACGATTCCTAAATGGGCATTACCATGAATGCGATCTAACATTAGAGAGTATAAGGATGACGGCACAACAACCTTATCATTACAAAATACGATGCCTTCCTTTACATGTAACAACTCCCTTATTCTAAAGAAATGTTTTACATTAGACTCTAACTGATCATAGCTAGGCCAACCACCATCTATGTAATTCTTAACATTCTGCAAAACAACATCACCTTCTGTTTTATTTTGTAACTCTAAAAGCCTTTCTTTGGAAATAGGTAAGAAACTATCTAATGATACACTATGTACAACATCCAACATATCAGGATCATCTTGCACAGGGGTATTTAAAAAATTGCGTGATAGAAAATCAGAGATATACATAAATCTTCCAGGTAAGTAATTGACATTTAGCTTGTATTTTAGTAATTTTAAAAGCATTCTTTGAATACGATTGGAACACTTATGTAAATCCTTCTTTACAATACTAACTAACGGCTTATGATCAGAATAAACATTTATGTTACGACCATATATAAACTGATGAAATTTTTGTACAGAAAAACAAATACCTAGCAATTCTTTCTCGACCATACTGTATCTTTTTTCTGTCTCTGTTAATGCTCGAGAAACAAATGCGACAGGCTGCTCCCTCTGGAGAAGTACAGCACCAAGACCATCTTTGCTAGCATCACACTGAATAGTAACTTCCTCTGAGGCATCAAAATATTTAAGAACAGGTGCATTGCTAACAAGGACTTTCAATTTTTTAAATGAATTTTGCTGAGCTGTACACCACTTCCATTCTACATTCTTTTTAAGTAATTCTCTAAGAGGTGCAGCAATTGAAGACATATGCGGTATAAACTTATATAAATATGTGATCATTCCAAGAAATTGTTGCAAGGACTTCTTATTTTTCGGTTCTGCTACTTCTTGTATAGCTTCAATTTGCTTCTCATCTGGATGCAAGCCTTGACACGAAAAAATAAATCCTAAGTATTTAACACTGGACACTTTATATTGCACTTTAGACGCGTTAAATTTCACGTTACACTCAATCGCCTTCTTCACCACTCTAGATAGTATTTGATCATGCTCCTCTTCAGTTGCAGCAGCAATGATTAAATCATCAAAGTACACTTGCACGCCTTCAATGTCACCAAAAATCTTCATATTTTCACGTTGAAAAACTTCTGGACTGGAACACAATCCAAACGGTAATCTTCTGAACTTATACCTTCCATAAGGTGTATTGAAAGTACAAAGATTCATTGATGATGAATCTAAAGGAATTTGATAAAATCCATCTTTCAAGTCCATAACTGTAAATATCTTTTTTCCAGCTAGGTTTGCTGTTAAATTTTCTAGACTAGGAATGTGAAAATGTTCTCGCTTAACCCATTTATTTAATTCTAAAGGACTAAGGCATATTCGTATGGAACCATTTTTCTTTTCTACTATAACTAGATCATTAACCCATTCAGTTGGGTCAGTTACTTTAGTAATTATTTTCATCTTTTCCATGTTATCTAATGCATTTTTTAATTTAACTTTTATTATTTCTGGAACTCTTCTTACTGGTTTGACAGTGGGTACTACTCCTTCTTTCAATCGAATTTTATATTCAAATGGAAATTTTCCTAGTCCTTCAAATATTACAGAATTTTGTTGAATGAAGATGTCTTTCTGATTTTCCGATATTTGAATTTTACTAGCATTGGTTTTCAACTCATCAATTCGGGTAATTAAATTTAATTTTATGCATGTATTTAAACTTAAAATTGGAATACAGTTAGCATCAACTACAACAAATTCTATCTCTACAGATTCTCTATTCTCTGGGACGCATTCAATCTGAAGTATGCCTTTGATACTTAAACGAAATCCGCCATAAGCAACAATAGCAGAATTAGCAGGCTCTAACTCTACATTGGGACAAACTTGTTCATAGTATTTTACAGGCAGTACGTTTATATCAGCTCCTGAATCTAATTTGAAATCTACTGTAGTTCCATTAATTTTAATTTTGTGAAACCAGCTTTCGTTTGTGATTTTTCTATTTTCAATACTGTCTATAAAAAATGAATTCTCTTCTTCTAATGTCGACACTGATGAACAAGCAAATTCTGTTTCAATTCCGTGGACTTTTTGTGAATTTTGCTTAACGGAATATTGAGACTTATTTTGTTTCTTTGACTTGCATGAATTTGCAAAGTGATTTAGCTTGTTGCATGATAAGCAAGTTTTACCATACGCGGGACACTCATTTTTACCATGCATTAAACTACAATTTCTACATTTAAATTTACCTTTTGTATCTGAAGTATTTGATGCATTGGATGTATTAGAATTTTTTCTTGAAGCATTTTTGGTTTTTACTGCATGTACAGCAGCTACTGGTTGTTGTATGCTTTGGGCTTCTATTCGACTTGCTTCATGAGCTCTACATTGTTTTATCGTATCGTCTAAACTAATATCGCTCTCCCTAAGTAGCCTCTCCTGTAATGCAGTGTTTTTTAGTCCAATTATAATTTTATCCCTTATTAAGGAGTCCATTTGAGTACTAAACTCACAATCTTGAGCCAATCCTTTTAACACTGTCTGAAATTGATCAAAAGTCTCACCTTCTTGTTGCGATCTTATAAAAAACTTATATCTGTTCAATACAGTTGACTTTCTAGGACTGCAATAATCTGTAAATGATTTTATTAATACCTCATACGACTTTTTCTCTTCATCGGTGAGTTTAAATGTATTAAATATTCTTAATCCATCATCACCTATGCAATTAAGGAACATAGCAATTTTTACATTATCTGCTTTTTTTAAATATTCATTTGCTTCTAGAAATATATCGAATTTCTGCATAAATGTTTTCCAATTTTTTGAGATGTCACCAGAAAACGACATTCCTCTTGGCGGTTTGAACTCCATTTTTTGTGTATCCTTCCTTTATGCAATTATTATAACCACAAGCACTTGTAATTTCACTATAAACTTATTTTATAGTATTATTGTTAACAACACCTGACACCATGTTTCGTGTGGTGATTAAGCAATTAAAGTAGTAGTTATATTTTAGTATTTATTATAGGAACACACAAGAATATACAATACCAGATCAACCACTTGTGTCGTTGGTTGGCGGGATCCCTCTCCAGGGTGCCAACTTATCTACTAAAAGTTACTATACTAAACACATGTTCAGTTTCTTTTTCTTCATCATCTGATACTTGAGTTCCTCCTCCTCCTCTTCTATCCTCTCGTCGTGGCAGACTGCTTCGGTTCTGTTCACGTTGATCAACGTTTCTTCACATGGAACTTCAAACTCTGTAATGCCGGTGCGCATATTGCAAACAACTTCAGGTTAGAATTTTACGTCGTGACTTGGTACGATTATCTTCTGAGAAGGAATCCAGATCCTAAATCCGTCTCTGTCGTTCATATACCCAACTAGATGTCCATGAACAGCCTTGTCGTCAAATTTCGATCGAAAATTCTTGTTAACATGCACGTTCTCAAATGATTTAAGCTTCCTACTGATTTGTTTCGAATGGTGCGATTCAAAAGATGCCCACAGTTCTTTTGGCAACTTGCTGGAATTGAGCATAGAACGTGCACATCTCTTGCCTTCATTCAAAATTGTTTCAGGACGGTGAAACATTAGTGGACAGCGAACTTTGAAAACGATACAAAATATTGTTTATTCGTAGTGACATGATTGGTAGCTCCACTGTCGCAGTACCATTTGTCGGCTTCAAGATAGTTATCGATTGAGGCACCAAATACACAAGACAAAAATGCAGTTTTTTTTTCATACTGATTCATTTTCACATGACACTCTGCTGCCCCATGACCTAGCTGCTTACATTTATGACAGAGAAATTTCTCTTTTGCACGTTTAATATTTTTCTTCGATTTTTCACTATTGTCACTTTCATTTTGCTGATTCTTTTCCTTAAAACCACTACGTGCAACAAACACAACTGACTCCAGCATGCTTTGGTCACGCAATTCATTCGTGCATAATTTTTCAATTTTTCAGCAAATTCACACTTTGATTTTCCGACGGAATTGTGTCCCACAAATCTTTAAAACTGTCATACTCTTTCCTGAGCGTAGATAAAATTCTACCAGTTAAAATCCTTTCGGACAAAACATTTTCCTTGTGCTTTTTCAATTCGTCGTTTAAATCCATGAAAAGCTTCTGTAACTTCGCAACATGTGTGCACCATGTGCAACATTTGTCGTCACGATGAACACGAAAAAAGGATTCGATCAATATAATTATCAAATCAATCATAATTGTCCCAAATTTCACTTGCGTGAACGCATGTTAAGACGAGCTCGGCAACAGATTTTCCTAGTGCACCTGCTAACAAACTTGCTGCTTTCGCATCCATCCTTGAACCACTGTTGACGCACGGCCGCGTTTTCTTGTAGTTCAGGACACTCGCGTGTACCGTTGACAATGTCTTCGAGTGCATATGCCCTAAACAACATAGACACATGCCATTTCCATTGCGCCCAATCTTTAGATCCTTCGAGTTTATCCACTTGTATTTTATAGTCACTACTACCGGTAGCCATTTTTAAAACTCACACAAAATTCAAATCGGCACAAACTTTCCACGGGCAAATGTTCGTAGAAAATATTTATGAGCAAAGTAAAACACAGGTCTGCAATCTTTCACGCACGATCTGGGTCCATAACCTGTTCAAAATGTCTTTATTGAGTATATTAAAAATGAATTTTACACAGCAATCAGATATTTTTCAAAATGAAATCAATAAAATCACTAGCCAAATTAAAAACACAATTGCTTATGCTGATGACATTTTAATATTTGGGTCAACGTTGAACGAGCATAATGATACATTAGAAAAAGTTTTTAAAGTGGCTAGGGCAATGAATTTAAAGTTCAAAGATAATAAAACACAATTAGGTGTTCAAAAAATTAAATATCTTGGATTTATTATTTCAAATAATGGTATAGAAATATCCGACGACAAAGTAAATGCCATACGAATGATGAAAAGTCCTGAAAATAAAAAAAGAACTGCAAACATTTTTAGGCATGGTTAATTACTTTATTCCAAACATGTCAAAAGAAACACAAATTTTAAGAAACTTATTAAAGAAAGATACATGTTGGATATGGAGTGCAAATGAAGAAAAAGTTTTCAATAACATTAAAAACCTTATAACAACGGCACCAGTTTTAACATTCTTTAATCCAAAGAAAGAGGTTTATTTAAGCACCGATGCTAGTAAAGAATCAATTGGAGCAATATTAGAACAAGAAGGCAAACCAATTGCATACTTTTCTGCAAATTTCAATAAGAGTCAATTAAATTATTCTGTCATTGAAAAAGAATTAGCCGCAATAGTAGCTGGGTGTCAACACTTTCATTATTATTTATATGGCCGCACTGTGACCATTAAAACTGATCACAAACCAATTGATGAAATGTCACCTCGAATTCAAAGCATGATCTTAAAGCTTCTAAAATATAGATGTCACTTAGAATACCAACCAGGAAAAACAATGTATGTACCAGACGCATTATCAAGATTAAAACAAAATAACCAAGAAACAGTTAGTGATAATATAGTAAACGAGACAGCCAAGACAGAATAAAAGAATTAAAAGAAGAAACATTGAATGATACCGAAATAAATCAAGTACTATTTTATATTAGAAATGGATGGCCTAAAAAACTATCAGCAGTTAGCCAAGAAGCAAAAGGATATTACAATTCGAGATTTGATATATATGAACAGAAAGGACTTGTATTTAAAAACAAACAATTAATAATTCCAAAAACGCTAAGAACTGAGATCTTAAAGAAAATACACACAGGTCATCTGGGAGTAGTGTTATGCATCAAACGTGCCAAAGAGGCTATATATTGGCCTCAGATGGATCAGGATATTACCGAATATGTCGCACATTGCACGGCATGCCAATCAGTAGGAAAGGCGAATAGGAAAAGGAACCAATGCATCCTCATCCAGTACCAGATCTACCATGGGAAAAAATAGGCATGGACTTCATGGAACTTAATGGAAACAAATACTTACTAATAACCGACTATTATTCGAAATACAGTGTGATAAATCCGATGAAGACAACTACTGTCAGCAAAGTCGTAGAAATTTTAAGGAGAACTTTTGGTACTCTTGGGTTACCAATAGAGGTCATATCAGATAATGGACCACCGTTCAATTCTCTAGAGATTAAAAAGTATTTCAAGACAGAGCACTACTAGTAGCCCGATGTATCCTAAAAGTAACGGATTAATAGAAACAAACATTTAAAAACCTAATCAAGAAATCTCCAGACGAAGATATTTTTACACTAATGAATATATTTAATAGTACACGAAAGGAAAATCTACCATCTCCAGCAGAAATTTTATTAGGACGAAAAATTAGAATATATTTGCCTATACGAAAAAACTCAATTAAAGAAAAAGATTGGACAATACAGAAGAAATTAAAAGCCCGACAAGAAAAACAAAAGCGACATTATGACAAAACAGCAGGACCAACAAGAAAGCTAAATAAGGATGTTATGGTACAGTTAAGCGAAAAGACCTGGCAACCTGCGACTGTTGTCGCTGAAGATGAAACACCAGATTCATATTGGATCAAAACGATGGGAGAAGGAACGATCTATAGAAGAAATAAAATACATATTAAGAACAGACATATGGAAAAGGCAGAAACAGAACAACAAAGAGAAATAGTTAAGAGAGCAAAAGTGAAGACGTACATCCAACGGCTTCAACCATGGTTACACTGAGAAGAAGTAACAGAAGGAGAACAAAACCAAAGAAATATGAAGAATTTATATAAAAAAAAGGACATGTAACATATGTTGGTACTATATAATGTACATAAGTTGGCAACAGTATCATAGACAGATTCAGATTGTAAATGTTGGTCGTACCTACTAGTCGTACTGTTATGTATATTATTTTAATATTTATGATACATTAAACACAGTTTATAAATATATTAGTATTTAAATTAAACCCACATCACACAAGGCACACACACTTCTTCATTCAATTATTTGAATCCATAGAAAAATTTTGATGAAAATATAAATTTTTCAAATTGGAAAAATATTTTTTTCAAGTAAATCTATCTATGGAATACTTCAAGAGTAATTAATGCTTTAAGTTTTAAAGAATTATTAAATTAAGAGCTCAGGAGAAAGGGGGTTGGCCGTTATCATTCTGCCACACCTTTTAAGTCATGAAATGTCTATAATGGAAAAAAATTCTCGTTAAAGGTGAACTCATTTGTGCAAATCTGTTCTTTAAACTAACCAGTTCGACAGGTAAAGATGCACGTATGTATAGGTATAATATTAATAAACATTGAAATGCAAAACATGTTTTTCGGGCTAAATTATAAAATACAGAAAAAAAATCAATTTAGTGGGTGAAATTTTTTCGTGTGTATCTATATATAAAAGAGGTTCGGTAGATTATTCTGAAAATAAAAAATACTCGCGTGCGATGAACAGGGTGTATTCAATCAAGATGAAATTGGCGTTTTTGCTGCTGTGTAATGTATTTACTGCAGTGTTAGCTGGTGATGTTTTGCGTAAGTATAATATTATAAATTATTTAAACCGGAAAGTGTATTAATTACAAATGCAATCTTATAGCCTGGTATATCAGAAAATGCTCGATTAGAGATCCTAATCTTAATCAATGCATCGCAACAAATGGAAATTTAGCAATCCCAGAGATCGTTAAAGGTTAGCAGAAAAATACATGAAAATATAGCAATATTTCGGTACATCTTATGCCAAAATTAATTGTTGTTTAACAATTTTTGTAAATTTACAAGATAGCTTGGAGTTTCAGCAATTTTTATTTACAAAACACAAAAGAAAGTGTTTGTAATTTAATAATAAACTGGCATGTGTAACAAGTACACTCAGAACTCATAAAAAACCTCATTTTCACAATACGATTGCTATTTCTAAAAGATAAAACCACTTTGCTAGATAAATTAAATATTGTATTACATTAAAATCATAAATCCAATAATTATAAGTAATTTTATATAAAAAGAACTAGATTTGCATCCAATCTAGTAATATTCACCTCTTTTTTTCTGTCAAGTTGTTTTTACGTTAGTTCAGCTGTCTGTAAGGAGATGGCAGCACCAAAATAAGCGCGTTCAGCGGGAAAATTTTGCACTTTATTCAAACAGATTGAAGTTGATTGAAGTAAATAAATAATTTTCTTTTTCCTTTTAATAGTTGTCGAATTAGCTTTATATTTGTTGTGGTTCAAGACTAACTAAAATTGAGTGTGATAGTATTTTCTTTTTAAATTTAATGGCTGAACTTTGACTGAATTGGCAATTCAAAACCCCTTTTTTCGGAGATCAGTCTAAATAGATAAAAATCAATCTAAAGTGCAATTTCTAGGTTATGTTTCGCCTATGGTTTTGACATTTCTGTGAAGATTTTCAATTGATATCCAGTCAGAATTACGAAATATTTTTTTATACAACTGTTTATTAATTAAATGAATTAGGATTTCTACAAATTTTTTTGACATTTTATCACAAAAATAAAATGTATCACAAGTCAGAGGTGCTCATAGTTGATAATTAGAAATGTCAAGAAATTTTTGTTGACGTTTTTTATTTCTATTAAAATAATAAAACTGGATCTTGATGAGATTGATTGAAACTGATGATGATGCCCAATGAATCCATATTATATAGTAATTAACATAAAGTCGTTTTTCTAATAGTGTAAATGTGACTTTATTTGACAAATGTTTGAAAATGTCAACGCGATAAGTCAAAATAGTGATTAGAGTGCAATTTACAATAGGAAATGCATTTTGTCCTAGATCATTATGAAATCAATAGTACATTGTACATATACAGGGTGATTCGTATTATATGCGCAGGATTTCAGGATGTGATAGCTTGTCCAAAAATTTGAAAAAAATTTCTATCAACTTAACCTCTAAAATGCACCATTTTCGAGATACAGGGTGTTGAAATTTAATAAAAAAAAATTAGTTTTTTTGAAAATATCTCCTGAACCGTTTATCGAACCGTTTATAGAGAAAATAAATAATAAATTATAGCCAACAAAACCACACACACACTCAATAAGAACACAAATTCAATTTGTACATTTTTTTACGATTTTACCTTTACGGTTTGGAAAATTTTGAAAAGACATCTTTTGCATCATTTTTTAATTTTGCAATTATGAAGTTAACATTTGCTTTTCTGATTTGTTCTAACGTTATTTAGTAAAATTTTTATTACAAAAAAATGACCATGTTTTTTAACATAAAAGTTGATTTTTCTCGAAAATGGTCAAATTTAGAGCTCATGACTGACAGTACCTTTTTTGTGTAGAAAACATTGGCGGTTCAAATGGGCGTCTCAAAACCGTACTTTTTCCAGTGGCGTAGAAGTTGGGGAGAAAAACAACCACAACCCCTTCAAAATCTTCACCAATTATGACTTAAAAAAATTTTTTTTTTCGCCACACAACTTAGCTTATTATGAGTAGAAAATGGTTACAAGAGCTGTTTTCTTTACGATAAACGGTTCTGGAGTTATTTGCAAAAAACGATTTTTTTAAATTAAATTTCAACACCTTGTATCTCGAAAATGGTGCATTTTAGAGGGTGAGTTGATATTTTATGAAACACCCTGTATATCAATATTTACATCAATAAGGTAACTGTCATTAGCGTTATAAACATTTTCGCACTATAGTACATTCACGTTAAGAAAACAGTGTTAGCCCAGTCAAATTTACTCCACAATAAAAATACAATCTTTGTATCAAATTTAAGTAATTGAATTTGATTCGCTGTCACTTGTCAAAATTTCTTGGAATCAACCAAGTTGTTCAACAAAATTGAATCGTGTATTTTCCCCTTAATTTACATATTTCTCCTGCCCACCCCACCTTCCTTCCAAACATTAATTATTCTATTTTAGAGAATCTAGTTTGAATTAGTCAGAATTGTGACACATACTGCCATCTATATTGACAATTGGAAGGCGTTAGTTTGAATATACGCCGTTCGTTGTAAATGTGGCGTGCAAACAAGGCCTTAAAATATTAATTTAAAATTTACATTTTATATTATCAGGGGATTGTTTCTTCAACACTCCGAAATCAGTACCCCTTTTCATACCAGAAATTAATTTACCAGGAGATGATTTCACTGTCACATTAAGAAGCGTTTACTTAAGAGGTTTAGAAACATTCAAACTGATTGAAGTTGGGTAAGATTACAGTTTTCTAACTCGTTCAATTTTAAATTCGCCATATTTCAGCTTCAATATGTCTACAGTAGATCAATTAATTATTTTAGAGGCGCCGTTCTTAGAGATATCAGCCGATTATTTAATCTATGATACCACTAAATTAGTCCGTTCTATCCACGGTGGTGGCAAATTAGAAGCAGCCTTAAGTATGAACAACAATTCAGATTAATTTAGGATTATTTTAAAATGCATTTCTAGATCGAAATACAGTCACTTATCGCCTTGAAATGACACTGCGACAGGAAAATGAAAATATTTGGATGGAACTGGATAATTATCGTTTAAGTTTACAAACGAGGAAAATTTATTACGATTATAGTGATACTTATTCCCACAATGATGGTATGTATTTAGGTATCTCATTTTCTTGGTTGATGCTTTTTCTTTAAGAAGTTTTATACGATCTCGAATTGCAGATGATTTGACTTGGTTTTTAACCAAACACAAACAAATTATAAATGAAAGAATTAGACCGGCTATCGAGGCAGTCCTCTTAGGTTATATTTCGGATATTTTTACCACTACTTCGAAGAAATCGAATGTCCATCAAAGCTTTATTCCTTAGATGTTTTTCGTCATATTTTAAATTATATATTATAAATTTTAATAAATAATTATTAATGCAAGGTAGTTAGTTTTTTTCTTCATCATATTATATTTACGATCGTTAGAGGGAAGTAACGGCTGTCACAACGTTAACTAAACGTAATTAAAGATGATCGTAGAGCTAGTGGGGTTAGCAGCCAATGGAAAAATCCTTATTAAAAGGAAATAAGACTCATTTATCTGAACTTTAAGCTTTCGATTTTTATTAAAATCTTCTTCAGGAGGTAATTCTACAAGAAAATATCCAAGTACTAAAACGGTAACAGTAATCATATATAAAAAAAAAGAAAAAAGAAGACATTACATTCTTGCTGACACGGAAGATCTTCTTAATTCTTTAAGGTTAGATATAAGGAATGAAATGAGAGCTAAGATCACTAATGTTTTAACTAATTACTTTTATCATGATTTTACTAGCAACTTTATTGATAATACTCTTCGGAATTATTACTTCGCGAAACCAAAAAATTCCTTAAACTTAATTCTATGAAAGCTGATCCTGTCATTATTACTAGAGCTGATAAAGGTTCTGTTACTGTTGCCATTAACACTTCAGATTACATTAGTAAAGCTAACGAACTACTTCATAATAATACTACTTATCTCATTTTATCCACTGACCCAACTTCTTCCCTTCAATACCATACTAATAAATATATACGGGAAATGAAAAGAAATGGTTACATCGAAGAACTTACAGCAAGACGTCTCACTTGTTACAATGGTGTCTGCCCTAAATTTTACGGCTTACCTAAGATTCATAAAATCAACAACCCCTTACGACCTATTGTGTCCTTTTGTGGGTCACCCGTCTATGATTTGTCCATTCAGCTCTCTGAGGTGCTTTCTAATGCATTAAGCTCGAGAACTAATTTCAATATTAAAGATACTTTCCAGTTTGTCGATAAGGTAAGAGATATTTCTCTACCTGACAACTATCAGATTATTTCATTAGATGTTGTATCTCTTTTCCCCTGTATCCCTTTGGATCTGATTTTCTATTTGTTATAGAACTTCATTGGGAAAATATCTCTAGCTGTACTGACATTCCTTGCAACTACTTCTTGAAATTAATAAAGTTTTTCCTGACCAACTGCACCTTCTCTTTTAATGGTAGTTTTTACAAACAAACTTTTGGGAGACGAATGGGGAGTCCAATATTCGCTTTAATAGTTATGGAATTTTGATTTTTCAATCTTCTTCACTATTAGACCATGCACATGTGAGGCAATTATAGATATGATAATGATGTGGTCTTGTAAGTTTACATCTCCACCTCGAATTCGATACCGTAGTAATGCTCTTAGATTTCCATCATTATAGTTTGGCTCAGTTAGCGAAAGCTTTCCAGAATCCCTATGTCCTCTTAGTGCCAGTTCTTGTCTTCCGCGGAAAACAATTGTCTCAATGATTGTTGTCAATACTTTTCTATTCTTTTGCGCCTCTTCGTTACTCCGCTTCTGCAATAAAAGGTGAACATCTTTTTGTTGACCTTCGGTCACACGCATAAAATTTTCAGCAATTATGCAAGCTTCTTTATGGTATATATTTTTAGAATGTTTTTCAACACATTCCAGAGCACTTTTCCAATTTTTGAAAGGGAGGCTTACGAGAGTTTTAGGCTGCTCGTGTGAACCTTTGCCTACACCAGACTTACACAAAAACAAAATATATACTTTACACAGACTGCCCTTGCAAACTTCAGAATATGCCAACCAGTTAAACCTTTGAAGCCAACTAATTTGAAATGTTCTCTTCTCATTTCCAATTATTTGCGGTTCAAAATTATGCGAACTAGAGGGAGTCCAAATATTTTTAAAAATATCATACAACTCGAGACCTGTGAGGTGGCTGTGTTTGACATAGAGACCAATATCGTACTTGGTAGCTAGATTTTCATTAGTGACATTTTCAAAATTCAACAATTCTGGGCGGAGTTGCGCAAGATACTTCTACTTCAATTTCATCTGTTAAATCGACTTCTTCGTCTACGGTTTTCTTTTTCTACAATGATTAATAAATTAAGTTTAAAACAAAATAATGTATTGCTCCTATTTTACATATAACGGGTTCAAACATGCTTTTTTGACATTGAAATTTTTGCGTCGCTATTGATGCGTTTATCTTTTCTTTTTTTTACCGTGAAAAATAGTCATATGTTTTCTCATATACTAACGTGGATTTGGCCGGTAACATGTTAGATATTGACTTGTCGACATAAAATAGAGAATTAGCTATTTTTAAATCATGTCAAGATGTACTACTACTAGGACGTGTGAATTTACTTATTTATTATTTTAGACGATATTTATTAATTCCAATCTACAGTTGTACAAAAAAACTTGTTTGTATTTCGTTTATAAAGTTCGCACATAATACAAAAATAATTAATGTGCTTCCTACCTTATTTTTTAGGTTAAGGAATGATAGTAATGTGGGCTGTTGTTCGCCCAATCCTCCCCGTTTTCTACCACTACTAGTGCCAGCAGCCATTTGGTTATTTTTTTTGAAAAATAAATTTTATCACTCGCAACAAATAAGTAACAAAGACCTACAACCGAATACATAGTTCGCCGAATCTAGTATGCACGGCTGGGCCTGCTTGCCACTGCGCCTGCCAGATGTAGTGTGAGTGCAGTGTTGCCAGAATTTTTACCCGCTAGTCGCAAATATACGACTTCCAAGTCGCACAAAATCGCATAAATAATTTTGCGACACTTTTAAACTAAAAAAAGCAGGTTTTATTAATTTCGGATATTTTACCTGTCGCAATTTTGTGTCAGAAGTCGCCCAATCTGACAACTCTGTGTGAATAAAATTCGAATTATCGATACAGTACAATTTCGGGGAGAGGAGGGGCCCTGGCTACGCCACTGGTAGTAGCTCTAATTTTAATCGAGCGATATTATTTTTTAAGAAATGCTTTTTAAATAAATACTAAAAGTATTATGCAACAGCTTCTTTGTTATTTTACTAAAACGAATAAAAAGTTTGACATAGTACCTAGGTGATAATAGATAAGAGTACTGCAAACACAACAAACACTCAAACCTGATTTAATTAAAACATATTCACACAGGGTATTGACGCAAAATATTAACAGCACCATCTAATTAGGAACATCAACTACTCCTTTAAGGAGCTCATACGTTTGTGTAATTTAATTTCGAATCCAACCAGTTCAACAGGTAAAAAATGCGCAAATTAATAAGTTTATTGGTTAGTATTTTAACTGAAAGGTGAAACTTGTTTTTCGGGCTCAACTAAACAATGCAAAAAATCCAGTTCGGTGGATGAAATTTACTCGTATAAAAGGCATGGTGTTATAGTGAAAATAAATATAATCTCGTGGGATAAACAGGGGTGGATTTAATCAAGATGAAGTTGATATTTATAGTGTTGTCGTTCGGATTTGGAGCTCTAGCCAATCATTCGTTACGTAAGTAGTTATTTTTATTTCATTTATTGATATCATATTCATTGATTGAATCCTATACAGCGTGGTATATCAAAAAGTGTGCATTTAGTGACCCTAATTATAAACAATGCCTTGTCACAAATGGAAATTTAGCAATCCCAGAGATCGTTAAAGGTTAGCATTTAAATAGTTTACCTTTTAAAATATTAATTTAAAATTTACATTTTATATCATCAGGAGATTGTTTCTTCAACAATCCGAAATCAGTACCCCTCTTCATACCGGAAATTAACTTACCAGGAGATGATTTCACTGTAACATTAAGAAGCGTTTATTTAAGAGGTTTAGAAACATTCAAACTGCTTGAAGTTAAGTAAGATTAGAATTTTGAAACGAATCTAATTTTAAATCGATTTTATATTTCGCCCTATTTTAGTTTCAACATGTCAACAGTAGATCAATTCGCAATTCTAGAAGTACCATTCTTAGAGATATCAGCCGATTATATAATTTACGACACCACTAAATTAGTCCGCTCTATCCAGGGTGGTGGTAAACTAGAAGCAGCCTTAAGTATTAACAACAATTCAGATTAATTTAGGATTATTTTAAAATGCATTTCTAGATCGAAATATAGCCACTTATAGCGTTACAATGAAACTAAGGCAGGAAAACGAGGCTATATGGATGGAAGTAGACAACCATCGTTTTAAATTGCAAACGAAGAAGATCTATTACGATTATAGCGATATTTATTCTAACAATAATGGTGTTGCAGGTGATTTGATTTGGTTTTTAACCAGACACAAGCAAATTGTCAATGAAAGAATTCGACCAGCTATCGAGGCAGTCTTATTAGATTACTTCTCGAATATTTTAATAAATCTTGCGAATAAATTAACGATACAACAAATTTTTATACTTTAACTCATCTATTAATCATATTCTTTGTGAAACAGTTTTTTAATAAATAATTATTACTGCAAGCTAGTTAATTCTATTTAAAAATTTTGTTGGTATAGGTAGTTTTTATAATTTAAATATTTATATATTTATCATTATTAAATCTTTAGTTCGGTTAGGATAATTAGGTTAGGTCAATAAAATGTGTTGTTGACCTATTGATTCGTATTTTAGTGTTTAATATTAAAGTTTTGTTTGAAATAAAATTTTGTTCTACAGGATGTCCCTAAAAGGTGCGGAAAAAACGCTACCACACACTTTTGATGGCAAAATATGGCGATCTAACCCAACTTACCTCAGTTCAAAAGTGGATGCTTTCGGAGATACAGAGTGTCAAAAGTTCAATTTGATTTTAGTTTTTTATAAATAATTTCTGTAATAATTGGTATTTTGTCACAATATTTGAGTGGGTGGGGGAGAGGGGAGGGAGGTTTCGTAGGGTAAAAAATTTAAATCTGCTCTCATTTTCAATGCAAAATGTAGAGGGCGCCACCTGCGGCAAATTGTATCCATTTAAAAGGTAATAACTTTTTTGAGACATACTGTATTTAACTTTTAAATAAATATTCTTATTCTCAAATGTTTTTTTACCTAGAAAGGGTATACCTGGTAGGCGTTGATTGGAGCAGCCGTTTACGAGTAATCTGGATATAAAAAATTCATTCCGTATATGGCTTCAACTGGACACAATTTGAGGAGAATGCGTTTCAATAAAATAACTGTCACTAAAAATTGACATTAAATCGAATCCAAAAAAAGCATACATTTTTATCGAAATAGGTGTTTCGTGGTTGATGTTTTTGTACATTGTTGTTTTTTTTTTTCGGTGTGTGTTTTTAATGGCGAGTAGTGCTGAAATTTTGTGAAAGACAAAGTGACAAAGTTTCCGAATCGCCGCACACCAAACCATAAAACCTTTGCGGCAGTTGAAAGACGTCTTCGTGAAACGGGTAGGTTTGCGCCTGTTTCTATTAATTATGGTCGTGTACGTACGGTAAGGACTCCGGAAGTTGAGGAAGATATTTTAGATCGAATTGAGAAAAATCCAAAACTCAGCAGTAGACGATTGGGCTTAGAGGTAGGTGTAAGCAAAAATACTGTTAATGGAGTGACTAAGGAACAACTTCTGCACCCGTTTCATATTCAACGGGTACATGATCTGTTACCCCATGATTTTGAAGCACGCCCCATGCAACTAGAGTAACCCATTATCAGCATGAGTTTAAGATTAATGTGTGGGCAGGAATTATAAACACATTCATAATTGGTCCTGTTATTTTACCACCTCGACTAAATGGCGAAAATTATTTGGAACTTCTTCAAAACGATTTACCAGACTTATTAGATCCCCTGCCGTTGGAACATGGAAGAGGAATGTGGTTTATGCATGACGGTGCTCCTCCGCATTTTACGTTAAACGTACGTAATTATTTGAATGAACAGTATCCAAATAGATGGATAGATAGAGGCAATGATGACCCCGCAAATTGGCCAGCTCGATGCCCTGACATGACGCCGATGGATTATTTCTTATGGGGAGCTTTGAAAATCGTTGTATATTCTAGACCAGTAGATACTGAAGATGAATTAAGGGGACGTATTCAAACTGGAATTGACACTTTGAGAAATGATGAGGAAATGCTCCAGAAAGTTCAGTTTAATTTTTTACGACGTATTAATCTTTGTACACATGAAAATGGAGGCCATTTTTAACATTTATTGAAAGCATTTAATTAACTGTTTTTGTTCATAACTCTCTCGTTGACTGTTTGTATTCCAAAATAAAATCACATTTACTGTTTTTGTAATATGGGTGTTATTCTTGTGGCAATTCAGTGCAATGGTGCATCCATTTTTGGACTGAGGTAAGTTGGGTTAGATCGCCACATTTTGCTCTCAGAAATGAATTTCTGAATTTTTTATAACCAGATTACTCATAAACGGCTGCTCGAATCAACTCCTCAACTGTCTCAAAAAAGTTATTACGTTTTAAATGGATACAATATGCCGCAGGTGGCGCCTTCTACATTTTGCAATGAAAATGAGAGCAGATTTAAATTTTTCATCCCACGAAACCTCCCATACCCAAATATTGTGACAATATACCAATTATTACAGAAATTATTTATAAAAAACTAAAACCAAATTGAACTTTTGACACTCTGTATCTCCGAAGGCATCCACTTCTGGACTGAGGTAAGTTGGGTTAGATCGCCATATTTTGCTCTCAGAAATGTGTGGTAGCGTTTTTTCCGCACCTTTCAGAGACACCCTGTATATTTTTAAAGTGTTAAAACAGCTCCGCTACTGATTTTCTTTAAAATTAAACACTTATAACAAGTAATTTTCTTATTAATGATGTATTCTAAACTATTATTGTTAATATCAGGTTGGTAATTTGTATTAGACTTCCCAGAATTAACCTTAACGTAATAATTTACGATTGCAATGGTATGCTTTTTATGTTTATACCCTTTGCCTGATTATGTTGTACGTCTTGGCGATTAAACATTGATCAGCTGAATCTAATTAATCTCTTAATTAAACGCTTTGAATCGTACGGGTTTGTATAAGCGACCTGTTGTTCCTATCTTCAGTAGACATGATTTTGGATCATAGATTAATTTAATGTTGATCATAGAACTGATTACATTTCTACTCCATTCCCGATTAACAATTTTCAATTTTGATAAAAAGCTGTTAAAACTATTATAAAGCTCAAATAATATCAGAAGTGGTTTAAGAATGTTTCCACATCAACTATAAATAGGAAATTGTAAAACTTTCATCAAATATTTCAATCGGCGTTTATGATTTATAAAATAATATATCCAGTTTTAAAAATCGGTATCGTTTGGGTATTTAATAATTGTCACATTACAAGACACGCACACTTCTTCATTCAATTATATGAATCCATAGAAAAATTATGATGAAAATATAAATTTTTCAAATTGGAAAAAAAGTAAATCTATCTATGGAATAGTTCAAGAGTAATTAATGCTTTAAGTTTTAAAGAATTATTAAATTAAGAGCTCAGGAGAAAGGGGGTTGGCCGTTATCATTCTGCCACACCTTTTAAATCATGAAATGTCTATAATGGAAAAAATTCTCGTTAAAGGTGGACTCATTTGTGCAAATCTGTTCTTTAAACTAACCAGTTCGACAGGTAAAGATGCACGTATGTATAGGTATAATATTAATAAACATTGAAATGCAAAACATGTTTTTCGGGCTAAATTATAAAATACAGAAAAAAAATCAATTTAGTGGGTGAAATTTTTTCTGTGTGTAGGTATATATATAGAGAGGTGCAGTAGATTATTCTGAAAATAAAAAATACTCGTGTGCGATGAACAGGGTGTATCCAATCAAGATGAAATTGGCGTTTTTGCTGCTGTGTAATGTATTCACTGCTATGGCTGATGATGTTTTGCGTAAGTATAATATTATAAATTATTTAAACCTGTGAATGTGTATTAATTTTAAATACAATCTAAACAGCGTGGTATATCAAAAGATGCTCAATTAGCGATCCTAATCTTAATCAATGCATCGCTACAAATGGAAATTCGGTAATTTCAGAAGTTGTTAAAGGTATGTTGTATATTTAAACGTTCTATACTTTAAATATTTCTTTTTAACACAATTAGGAAGCTGTTTCTTCAATAATCCAACATCAGTACCTCTCTACATAGCAGAAATTAATTTACCAGGAGATGATTTCACTGCAACACTAAGAAGCGTTTATCTAAGAGGATTACAAACAATAAATATTAGTGATATCAAGTAAAATAGTGGCGTTTTAATTCAATTCAAGTCTATTATTAATTAAATGTTATTGCAGTTTTAGTTTGACAGGGAAATATCAAGTGATCATCCTAGAGGCACCATACTTAGAGGTATCAGCAGATTATATCGTCTACGATAATAATAAATTAATCCGTTCGGTACAAGGTGGTGGTAAACTAGAAGCAGTATTATGTATGTATTAAAATTAAAAATTTAAACAATTTAAATTAGTTTAAAATATGTTGCAGATCGAAATTTGGTAAATTATACTATCGCGACTAATCAACATCGTGAAAATGGGCTGGATTATATTAATTTGTTGAGTGATAAGCTCAGGTTAACAACTAAAAAAATATACTACGAATTAAGCGGGATTTATTCGAATAATTACGGTTTGTACCTCTGTTCTATATTTATTCATATAAATTTTATTTAAGATATATTCTTGTAGATAATCTAACCTGGTTCTCGGAGAAACAAAAGCAAATTATTGACGAAAAAATTAGACCGGCTGTCGAGAAAGTTTTGCAAGATTATATGACGAATCTTACTACGAATCTCGTTAAGAAAACGCCTGTTTCTGAATTGTTCCTGATGCCATGAGTGTTTAATTGTATTTGAGCTACTTGAATTCATTAGTATTTAATAAATCGCTTATATTATAGATTTTTATTTTTGTTATATTGATTAGTTTTGATTCTCACTTATTATTCAACCCTTATCTAGAAAATCAATCAATTATCAAGTACTTCTTTGATTATTTGGGCTCGAATTTTATGAATGGCAACTTCAATTTCGTGCTTCAAGATTTCTATCGTCTCTAGATGGTTAACATAACATTTATGCTTAAGGGTTCCCCACAAAATATAGTCCCACAGGCTCAAACCACAACGCTGAGGCTGCCAATTTACATCAGAATTTCGGCTGATAATTCGATTTTCGAAAACGATGCCCAAAACTACAATTCTTACATTGGCTTCGTGGCAAGAACGGTTGCCATTCACCATAACATCGGTTCATTTTCGAAGAAAAATGGCTAAATAATGTCAAAATCCGTACCAAAGAGGACATTCGTTTTAGGTGCATCAACTTCTCAAGGATGAGGCGATTCCAAAAAATTGAAGCAAGAACAGATTTCTGAACACAAAACTTCCTCTCCTAGAAATGTACCGAAGTTTCATCCATAGAAACAATATAACTTAAGTGTGGTAGAAGTGAAAAAAGTCCTGAAGATGCTGCAACTTGACGTGAAGAATTGATTGGCACCTTTTTTAATTATTTCCATCTCGGCCAGTTCATCTATGTAGATCTAGATACTTATTTGCGCACCTTTACTTGGTCATTACTGATTGAATTGTTTCAAATTTTAGCACAAGCTCACGATTATATTTATGATCCATATCGTTATCTGGATGGATGTTTTTGATTAAAAATTTGAAAGCATTTTTTATTTTATTTTTACATCTTTTACGCCCAGTTGATCGTACGATTTTTATTTATTTTTTCGATTGTTACAAAATATTTGAACATGATTCTCTTCTCAAAAACAACAACCAAATACGAAAAAATCCCACCCTCCCCCCCATGTATACCTAAAGAACTAATAAATAAACAACTATGCTTCAATCTAATAAGCTTAAATCTAAATTCTATAGTGAATTGTGATTTGTATACATCAAGAATGCATAGGGTATCTGTAGAGATATGAGGGTACTTGATGGAAAAAATAAAGGTCTTTAGTATGCAACATTGTAACCATCAATTTATTAATAAGCTCTATATAAAAAAAATCTATTTTATTGAATGAGCAGTCATTTAAAAATGAAGTCCATCCTTCTATCCTTCTCTTGGCAAAATTTATCTCGAACTAGTTCATTAAAATTATCAATTTCAGAAATAATTTTTTTTTCAATTGAAATCATAGACAATGCATTTAATCGTTCTTGGTTCATAGTATTTTTGAAATACGATTTCACTCTTTTCAGAGTAGAAAAACATGTCTCGGGCTCTGATGTAGTCATTAGAATTTTTAAAATTGTGAAATTTTTTTCTAGAGTAGAAAATTTTTAGCTCAGTTTCCAATTTTACCTGAATGAGATCTGGATAAATTTTGCAAGTTTTATTTTATTTCATTAATTGGTAATTCTCTACTGAAACTCTCAAAATTCTCCCTGCCAAAACAGCTTCGCAGCTATTAAACGATTACCCTAAAACGAGGAGGCTCTGTGACATCCAGGCGACTTTGTGACAGCACCACACTCCTTTGAAAAAGTCATTCTTACATCTCTGTTTATTATGCATATTTTAGAACTGCCACGGAAGTATAAGGGGCTACCGGGGAGTCGCCCCTATAAAAACTACATCTGAATCATTAGAAAAAGCTTTAAGAGAAATTAGAAAAAAAAGGCACTAAAAGGAAGATACTTAGAAGTAATTTTTTTTTTATGTGTGGTGGGTGCTTAGTTGCAGTGACACAAATGGCATTGTGACAGCACCATATCGCCTTTTATGAAGCCGCGCTGTTAATCACTTTGCTCCCAGCAGCGAATGGCAAGTCGATCCGGGATTAAACTCTCTGAAAAAATGTCACCGTCCCTCCAGAAAATTGAACCACGGCACCTATCGTCCTCCCACAACGATAGTCAGCCGCTTAACCACTGCGGCCATCGACCCGTTAATAAAGATAAAGATAATAATAATACTTTTTATTTAAAACTTTAATTTTTTTACATTTTCTATAAATAAATGGTGCCAAAACGATAATTTTTATTAGTTAATCTCCTCAAGTAAAAGTGACATTATGTTCAAGTGAAAGCCCAATGCTGTCACAAAGTCACCCTGAGCGATGGAGTGAATGTGTAGCAAATATACATCAAAATTCTGCCTAAAGTACTATTGTTTTTTATTTCACATCGTCATTGTTTAGTAGCTAAATGATGTGGCCAGAAGTGAAAAAATTATTAAAAGTGTCAAATCTGTCACAAAGCCACCTCGTTTTACGGTAGTAAATACAAATCTTTCTTTAGCTTGCTCACAGATCCTATGGCATACCTCTTTGTTTTCTATTTTTTTTTTTAAACGACTTGAATTACAGCTTTCTGAATTACCTACGCACTTCATTATTTAATGCTGTTCGAATTTTATTATCATCAACGTTTCTAGACTGCATTTGATTGCACAAAATTTCTACATCAGACTTGAATAGTTTTGTCTTGCAGTTCCTCAAAACATTCTATAAGGCTATCCTTATTCTCAAAAACAGCATTAACTCTTCTTATATTAAAATTCCAGCGTGTGGATGAAAGCTTTGGAATGTGCGCATTAATATGCTTATTTAATGCGCACATTCCAAATATACATATCACAGGTAAGACAGGCTTGATGGAACAATAAATGCTTTTTCCAATGACACCAAATTTGTTAAAATCAGTTCAGTCGTTTAGGAATTACAGCTGTTTATTAAAAAAAAAAAAAAAATTAAATTAAATTACCCCCACCACTTTATTTTAATAGATACGTCAAAACGTGCTAAACAAAAATTACTCGAGTTAAGCTTAGCTTTAAAAAGCATATATTTTTCGATAACATTTACTGGGTGGATTTCAGTGAAAAATCACTTTAAAAATTTAAAATGCCGGTTACGCCCCTAGCGACCATGTTGGAAATCTGAAAATATTTTCCTCGGTCTTCTTTTGATCACCTTAGTCATAAAATTTTTTACCGCAAGTCTCTACGACGAATACTTTCAGAGATACAGCATTTTGCATTCTTATCTGGCCACCCTGTATAATGGCACTGACAAGGAAACACAGGCAAGTGATGGTGACCGATTTAAATGAAATTTGGTGGGTTTGTAGACTGATCCAGTGTAAGAACAATGGTAACTTCAATAGATGCTAAATCGCCCGTTTTTTGGGGGGAGGGGGCGCCCTAAAGCCAGCGCTACCCTTCGCTATTTGGTTTAATATCTCCAAAACTATAAGACATATTAAAAAAAAATTAAGACAAATATATAACTATTTTATGAGTACTAAAATATAGCGGCAATAGTTTTAAAAAAATGTCAGAAGAAATCAGAGGAGAGCACGAGTGCTCTTAGATAATTCACAATTCAATTGTAACAATTTTATTAGTAATAAAAGAAAAACTAAAGTGTCGCTAAAAAGAATCCTTAGCGGCAGCCTATCCTTTATAGATCTAGACTGAAATGTCATAAACAATTAGCTGATAGGAGAGGTTGGTTGCTTGAGCGACGGTGACGTTTTATTCTGCGTGTTTTAACCGTCATTTCAGGGTTATGAAGACAGCTTTTAGAGACAAAGTCCCATCTTCGGCTACGACTTTTTAAAAATTGTCAAAGGAAATCAGAGGAGAGCACGAGTGCTATTTGATAATTCACAATTCAATTGTAACAATTTTATTAGTAATAAAAAAAAACTAAAGTGTCGCTAAAAAGAATCCTTAGCGGCAGCCTATCCTCTATAGATCTAGACTGAAATGTCATAAACAATTAGCTGATAGGAGAGGTTGGTTGCTTGTGCGACGGTGACGTTTTATTCTGCGTGTTTTAACCGTCATTTCAGGGATATGAAGACAGCTTTTAGAGACAAAGTCCCATCTTCGGCTACGACTTTTTAAAAATTGTCAGAGGAAATCAGAGGAGAGCACGAGTGCTATTAGATAATTCACAATTCAATTGTAACAATTTTATTAGTAATAAAAAAAAACTTGATAACAGTTGGATATAATTTAGTTTTAGCAAACATCTTCGTAACAAAAATTTCGAAAGCAATAAATTATATATCACTAATAGTTGATTCGAATCGAGCTTGTGCGTCTTACTAGCTTTCATCTAAGAATTTGTTCGTTTGAATACCTAAAAAAAATTTCCAATAAAATAAGCTGTAATAAGCGAATAAGAAAGCTTTAGATACTCACTACTTAAGTATAAATTAATTTGAGTAAACTTCCTCCTTTTATAGTATAAAAACTTGATTCATCGGGATACTGCTAAACATTCCATCAACAGTACTTTGTATCACAATATTAATGACTTTTACGATAGCAGGACCTAATTCTTTTTCGACTTCAGCCCAATTCTCATCCAAGAATTTGTTGACTTGAGGACCTAGAATGAATCAATTTTTTTGTTGTTGGATAAGCATTAGAAACGATATCGTTAAATTCACCTAAAACTGCGTCACCATCGAATAAATTATCTAATTGGAAATAACTCCTCTGAGTGGTGTACGTCAATTTATAGTCCTTCAAATGCAGGTACACTTCACCACCTCGTTTTGTTTCTTCGAAATCGCTATGAAAATCGAATTTCGCACCAACTATGTATATAATAAATTATATAAATAGAGTATATATATTATGTACACATATAATATTTACCAAACGTTATATTCGCTGGACCTGATCCGCGAATAGGCAAGACGAGAATTTGACCGTTGATGTCGTATTTGGAAAGCAAGTTTAAACGTGGGAAATCGATTTTAATGTTGACGTGTTGCTTTTTCAAATCCATACTGGAACAGAGAGAATGTGAACTTTAATTTCTATCACGAAGGAATTATTTCGCGGTTACTACTTACTCGACTAAATTGAGGACGTGATCTTCGAAACCGTGGATGACTACGTCGGTTAATTTGAGCGTCAAATCGTTTCCTGGGACGATATCGACTTGCGGCAATTTCAACGGGTTCAATTTGGGAACCTTTATAGATGGATCTCCTGGAAGGAAGAAAAGAAAAAAAATACATTATATTCGGATAAAAAATGCAATCAAGATAGTTAAACAATAGAAGGAAAATCAGAGATTTTTATAGCAAATGGTTCAATTGAAGATCAAAAAGATATTAAGAGTAATCCGAGTTTGTAAAATAGAATGATAAGCGAGGTTTGCTGGTGTTGGATAAAGACGAAAGTCAAGCACTTCAAGACTTGTTTACGTCATTGGGAGTTGACTTATCAACGATAGGAAAACGTTTTAAAACTTTTGGGCATAATCCAGAAGGAAAGACATTGGGTTCCATATGAAGGCGTCTTTTGACATGTGAACTGCTGCTTCAACAGGCGAAAAGGAAAGGTTTTTTGCACTATGACAATCCGAAGCGTAGAAAGTCATGGGTTAAGCCCTGCCAACCATCAGCATCAGTAGCAAAGCCAAATATCCATGGGTCTAAGCTCCTGTAGTAGAAAGTGATAGGAAATACTTTCATTAAAGTATTATTTTATTCTCATTTAAAATAGATATTTTCTTTTTCATTAAAAAAACGCTACGAATTAATTCCAACACAAAAATGTGGGAAATGAGCCAGGAAGAAAAGAAAGAAAAGATGAAAACGTCGACAAATGCCAGTATTAAAAAACCAAAGAAATGCCTATAATAGGCGCTCATGGTATATTGTTGGAATTCACACATAAGTGGACGGCGAAAATCGGTGAAATTAGATCTTGCATTCGGAGTAGCGCCGATGAGACCTGGAAGGTCGAAACCACGTGGTCCGCTTCTAGTGCTTGATCTATTTTCATTGCATTCGCCCGCAGGGTGAATTCCAACAATATACCATGAGCGCCTATTATAGGCATTTCTTTGGTTTTTTAAAGAAAACATGGCTAGAAGCAAAACAGTCACTTCAAGAGAATGCAATGGGTGAAAAGCAGATAGAAGAGTCTTTGTACAAAATGCTGTTAAAATACGCCCACATTGTTAAAGAGAGGGTGGAGGAGGAGGGTGGGAGGGATTTGTACCAAATGGCTACCAAGATTATACACAAGTTTTTTTCTGCTACGTCTGCAGAGCTTGAAGCTGTGGGCGAAGCCAAGTAAGTGCCATTCTTGTTAAAATTTCGTCTGATGCAGAATCTTTGGCAGAGAACTGTTTGTCTGGAGATAAAGGTGAAGCAGACGCCGGATATTGTAACAATATCTCAAGATGTTGAATCTGATAGCGATGACAAACCACTTATGCATCTAACCCACTATAGTCAATATGGATGAAAGTGTTGAGCTTCCTGTTGATGTTTCTTGTGCTTGTTTCCGGAATAATTATTTGTCTCGATTGTATTCAGATAAATACAAATGGAATGAATTTGCTGATGGGTGTGAAAAAACTCTCTAGTTTGAAAGATTACTGGTCCTCTTAAGAAGAAGTCAGGGATTCTTAAACGAAAATATAAAGAAGGTATCATCGCATCGTATGGCATTTTCTCGACACGACCTTAGTGAACGATTACATATTGTTGCAAAAGAGATGCAAGGGTTCGATCCTCAGTCTGAAACAATTCAGAATTAACGTTGCCGCAGGGTTGCTTGGTTCTAGTTATGGGTGGAAGAAAAAAGAGGCGTAAGGCTTTAGAACAAATAACTTAAATTAACATCCATAAATGATTTATGGACTAAACATCTCTCATGGCTCAGACTTTTTTTGATTGACATCAGAAGAATCAGTTTCTTTGTCTAGTCAGACACCAACTGCAGATGATTATAAAACGGCCAAAAGAGTTTTAGGTTATGTAATCGGGCAGGAGAATTTAGAAAGCAGAGAAAATAACGAACTTACCTACTCAACTTCTTTGCATGAAAGAAAATACTTCTACTACTAAAAAGAGAAGAAAAAGAAATAGAAAACGCAGGAAGAGTGGAAACTGAAAAAAACAAACAGCAATCTGGAAGATAACAAACAAGACGAAAAAGAATTTTGTTGTCCAAGAGGAAGAATCTTCAGATGAACTTCTAGAAGAAGAAAACAACGTAAACTTTAACTTACCTTTGGACGAGGAAAAAAAAGAAAAACCAAATACATCCATAAATGATTTATGGACTAAAAATCTCACATAGCTCAAACTTGATGACAGTAATAAAAAAAAAGAAGTCAAAAGAATGCCATATGCTTTAACGTCCAAGAAATGGAAAAAAATCAGGAAAAGAATCTGAACGTCTTGAGAAACAAAGATTAATCGAGAGAGACGGTGAAGCTATAGGAAAAAAGAAGAAGTTAGAATCGAATATGAAAAAAGATAAAACCCAAAAAAGAAAAGTTTCTGTTGATGACAAAATTGGTTCTACTATGGACAAGAAAATGAAAACTCATGTACGAGTAGAAAAAAATATCATCGAAATTGGTGGAGGAACTTGGCAAATTACTATATTCTGAGAAGACAAATTTAAGTGGCCATCAAAAAGGGATGTGCTTTGGTATAAATTTAAATCTAAATTTAAATCTGTAGTTTGTAGATGGCACCTCTAGCCAGTAAACTACATGAACTTAGAACTTTCAGAACTTTTCTATAGGCGGCAGCACTGTTTTAAGTGAATCAGGCTTTGTGAAAAATATCTGAAAACTTTTGTATGGTGAAATTGTATTTTCAACAGAAAAAGTTTGGTAAGTCCAACGAAATTTGGCCCATAGGAGCAAAACTTGAACTCTATGTTATCTCATAATACTTCTTTTAGTCTGTTCTGAAAAAATGCTTAGAACAGACATAGTGGTGGCAGGAACTAGACCATATGCGAATTACACAAAAGAGAAACTAAACCAATTCTTATATGACATCAGGAATGGGGTTGAAGACACAAAGAGCACGATAAAAAAACAAACTGAAAGGTAACCACAATGAAACAGTGAAGAGGAGAATGTATTTGCAAAACATCTCGAAAAGATGGCAGAATTTGGATTTCCAATGGGCGAACATGATCTGCGAATGACAATCAAAGGCTATCTTGATAAAATAGGACGCACGATGATTATATTTAAAAAAAATATGCCTGGTTATGAGTGGGCTAAACTTTTTCCTGAAACGTCATTATGCAGCAATATTAAAAAGGATCGTGCAACCGTTGACGAAAAAATGATAAGCGAATATCATGATAATCTGGAAGTGAATTTGGAATGCA
The DNA here is from genome assembly GCA_023690525.1 of Holotrichia oblita. Classification (NCBI taxonomy): domain Eukaryota; kingdom Metazoa; phylum Arthropoda; class Insecta; order Coleoptera; family Scarabaeidae; genus Holotrichia; species Holotrichia oblita. The sequence goes on along the minus strand of CM043021.1, from coordinate 98,233,252 downwards.
TGCCAGCAGAGAACTACGATGAAACCAACCTTAGCGTTGATCCTAGTGTTGTAAAGGTGATTTGTAAAAGAGTGTATTGAACGTATCATGAATTCTTCCAAGACTTCTACATCAATGATGCTTTGTGGAAACGCAAAAGGGGAAATGCTAGTTCCCTGGATGGTAAATGGATCACAACCGATCAAAAATTGGATGGTTTGACGGTGCCACATTCGAAGATTAGTTTTCCAGTTTGCTGTTACCAAGGCTTAAAAGGCAAAAAGAAGTGAAAGTCCTTATTGGGGACAACTTATCCTCCCATATTAATTTAGCAGTTTTGATTGCATCCAAAGCGAATGATATTCAATTTGTGTGTCTTCCTCCAAACTCTACACACCTTACATAGCTTCTTGATGTCTCATACTTCCGTCCAATGAAAGCAGCTTAGAGGAACATCTTGAAAGCATGGAAGTAGAACACTGATCAAAGATAGATTTCCATTACTTTTGAGGCAACTAATGGGGATACTAAAAGAGCAGAAGGAAAATACTTTTCTTATGGAACAATTAATTGAAAGAAGAAGTGAACTTGGTGTGAAATCTACAGCTAGGCGTAGGAAATTACATGATGATAGTAGACCTACTGAGACTATTGTGCCCAAGAATCGTGGAAGGCAAAGGAAAAATGAACCAACAAGTTCTTCCACTGATGAAATAAGCATACATGACGAAAGTGGTGAGTGGTGGTGGAGTTTGTTTAAGTTGTTTAATTATATTATAATTTAGTGTCACAAGAATTATTAAATGGATCAAGATGTGTCTGAATTTGACCAAAAATAAGAAAATTAAAAAAGAATCTATTAAGATTTGATCAATTTTGATAGATTTCTTTCATTAAGAAATTTAATCGATTAAATTAATAAATTAACTTACCATTTAGGAACTGTGGTAAAATCTTCCTGGCTTCTTTCGTGGCACAATCAGTCAACGTAGCCGGATCTCTTTTACAAGGGGTGATGTAGGAAGCTGCGGTTGCAAAATTAAATTTTTATAATAAAATATAAATAATTATAAAAGGTAAACATGAAAGAAATTGTGTTGTATTGTTTAGGAATAAGCCTGAAGCGTTTCTAACACCGATTATTGTCACTTATTAGTAATTAGGAGAATTAAAAAGTAATAACTCACGAAGTTTACTGGCGTGCGATAACGATGCTAGCGCAACAGCGAACAATACTAGTTTTCGTAACATGTTGATGGTATTGATGGTTTTCGAAAACTGCTTCCCCATATTGAACCAGGTAGCGCTTTTATACGGTTCCCATGACACTCACCTTGAATGTGGTCTTCTAGATTTATTTTTTTTATTAAATCAAGTCGGAGACACTGCGAATTGGTGTTTTTATTTATTTATAAAGTATGTATTTATAATATATTATGTTTATATATTTAAATTAAAAAGAGATTAATCTGTATTGATTTCAAATTAACAATAAATTTTCCATTTCAAATTTTAATGCTCTAATAGATGATTCATTTAATTGTTATTTATATATAAAGTTAACACATTAATAGGAAACGATTTGAATTTAAAATAATTTTGATTAAGGTTTGTTAAAGTTAATAAAATTATATATAGGTTGTGAGTCGATGGTACAGGAGAAGAAGGAGCTGGCCTTCCTTTAACTGCTGTTAACCTCGATGCAGCGATGGCTGAAGATGGTGGAAGAGGACATTAGAAGGGATTATTATTATTTTAACTCGGTTTGTACCTTCACAGATTTGATAGATTTATAAAAAGCAAACTTGGCTTGCTGGTTTTTGCGATTTACAAGGGACTCTATATCTGGGTTGATAGTTGACAGCTTTAAACGCAGGTCACTTATTTCCACACAAAGCCTGTTTCTGTATTTATTTTTTAAATACATCAAAATGGAGAATGTCCTCTCACACAAATATGTGGTTGAAAACCCCATCAGCTCTATTAAGGCTATGTTCGAAAGAACTAGATATTCCCCATAGCCTTCATCCAAAAAATGGGATTAAGCTCGAGTCCTTGAATGTTGATTTGAAAATCACAAGAAAGGAGTCTTCTGCAGATGTTGAGAGTTTGCTGAGGAAATGATCATCTTCCAACAAGAACAATCTTAGTTCATCGCGAAGCTCAAACAATCTTGATAGCACTTTTCCTTTTGAGAGTCACCGTACTTCACAATGAAGCAGAAGTGCTTTGTACTCACTTCGCATTTAGGCCTTGACTTAGTAATGAAATTTACAATTTTCACTGCATTATCAAGAGTTCCTTTTAGGCTTTCATTCAAACCTTTTACTGCAAGAGCTTCTCGGTGCAGGCTACAGTGAGTCCACTTAACAGAAGGAGCGACTGCCCTGCACTCTTCGGGTCGGCGTTCACCCTATAGCGTCGACCCTTAAAACTCTGCGGCTGCACTACCCAATCCCTAGTCTCATAGTTCCAGGACAACGGGCGTGGCGGGAGTAGACCGGCCGCTAACCCTCGGAATATACGGTGGGTAAGTGTACGGCGCTTACCTAGAGAACTCTGCAGCTGCACTACCCCATCCTTGGTGGTCACACTTAGGGAAACGGGGGTGGCGAGAGAATTTGGCTAAGATAGTAGGTTGTCTGGTTGGGGAAACCTTCGGTTTCATCCTAAAACAACTCGGTGATTCTGGGACCCTACGGTTTCACTGTAGCTGCCGCGGATACTTGATCGTCGGAGGGGCGAAAGAGTTGGCGCGATTGGCATTTTGGGGTAGGGCTTTTGCCCGGCCGTCCCCGTAGTTCAGGCTTAATTCACGGGCGGGCTGGTTGTACCTCACGGCCAGATTCCGTTTCCCACGCTTGGCCGATAGTAGCCATCCGCAAGGAGGCCTAGGTCCCGTGGGGTTAGATGTGAGGTAGGAGTTCGCTAAAGCGTCTCCAACGGTGACCCGTCCAACGTTGACAAGAACACTTGTCTAACATGGGTGGCACGGGGGAGAGGAGCCCCACCGGTTCGCCGGGCCTCTCCGCAAGGTGTCGTACCTCTTTGTCCAGAGGAGTGTGTGCATTTTCCGTGACGCCGCATACCTAACGGTCGGTCGGCAGCTGGGTGCCCCTTTGGGGTCCAGCACTCCACATTCGTGCCCTGCACTCTGGCAATCAAACCTACGTAAACCTCAGACATGGCACGCGCATCATCAGTCGTCAGTCCAATACATTTTGACCATTGTATTTCATTTTTTGTTATAAAATCATTGAGACATTTAAAAATCTCTTCCCCTGTTGTTGTTTACGGCAAAGACTTGCAACAAAGCAGTTCTTGTTCTATGCTTCCATTAGATTAGTACCGGGCTGGTGACTTAGTGGCTTGCACACTTGCCTCGCAGTCCGGCAGTACCGGGTTCGAACCCCGGTGCTTCCTTTCTGAGTTTGGTTTTCTGTAGTTTTCCAAATTCCACGGCAAATGCGGAAAGGAAACATCTTAAGTCGGTCTACAGCCGCAGGCGTAATAATAACTCATGGCCAGCCGATGCCCCCTGTAATTGGCGCAAGCTGTTGGGGGATGCTAAGGCATGGATTATTATTATTATTATTATTCAAACCTAACAAAGGCTATTGTAAACCAATTACTTTGAACATATTTAAAACAAAAATTCTAAAAACTTTCGATCAATCTTTCGATTCTCAATAATTATAGTTAAAATTATTTACGGTTTTCCAGGAAAATTTCTATTATTTATGCAATAATAAACCACAACAATAGAATATTTTAAATTCTGGTTTAACAACTTGAATCGGCATTCAATACAGATTAAATTCAAGATTGCATCGCCTACTTTATCAATAATACACATAATAAAACATTTTGCGAAATAAATGGACGTTTGATGTAGGTGGACACTAATTTATCCAATAAACATTCAACTAAAGACTTAACAGACAAGGAATTGCATTTTTGTCTACTGTTACATGATAATTCTGTTTTGGGAAAACAATTTATGACTTCTGGTTTAGTTTAAAATATCTAAATATATCATAGTTTAATTTCAGATTTATAATTATTGAATTTATTTAATTACTAAAACGGGTTCTTGACACTGTTATATTATTACCAATTATGACTGCAAGGTGGCTACTACCACTCAGTTGTTTAATCTTTTTCTTTAGGTACTTCAGATTGCAAGGTCGTAGCAGCTGACGCCTTTGAGTTTCTCAAAATCTTCTTTAAAATATGGATTATTGTCATCTTCTGACATCTTTAGGTCCCTTTTCATTCTGTTTTCGAAACATTTTTTTATGAATCGAGTAATTTGAGCCCTCCACCCCCCCCCAATACTACCTCCCAGACCATTTATTCAACGTCATACCCTTAAAGTACAATATTCTGATTTTCTTTTCTCTTAACCACAGCTTTGGCCCTGGGGTTGGTCATGAACCAATTTTAATTCGGGATGAAACAACTGACGATGATGAAAATTCTCTTCAATTATCTGACTGATGAATGCATGGTGTTAGTATTGGTGGTGGTAAAATAAATCGAATAAGTGGTAAGGAACTTCTTGAGCAGATTTAGTTTCTAAATCTCGTCTATGGTAAAATTTTTCCAAGTGATCTTTATGCACCATAACAAACTTAAAGCCATGAACTATTTGACTATTTATCTGAGAATGTAAAATTGGTTTCGAAAGGATATCTTTTCCCCTTTAGACGTTTTTCCTGTTTTAAAAAACCTCAAGCCAGGATTGGATGTGGTGTCCTTCAGTACTGTTATCTCCGTGTGGAGCTCAGGATGGATGTTGAAGTGGATGTATTTAATCGTTGGTAATGTCCAGTACTCTTCTGGTCTTCACTCTAGGCGGTGATCTGTCAGTATCGAACTGTGTGAGGTAAAAGACCAGATGATTTGAAGATCAAGGTGTTGCCGGCCAAGGTAATGAGGTGTTCCTCGATGGATGGAATCCCCAAAACTGTACGAAGCTTGATATTCCTGACGTACCATAGGGCATCAGTTACCAATCTGAAGATACGGTTTTGAAGGACTTCCTGCTTATTGAGATGACAGGGTGAAGTAAGGACAGATAAAATAAAAGTTTGAATTTCAAGAAGAGATGTAGATCTGCTGTTTAATTTAAAAGCCAGATGACGATTTAAACTGGAACCTGTTCACAACTTTCCCACGGGATTAAATGAACAACATTAAAACGCTGAAGCCAGAATAGTCTGAAGTCAGAAGTATCTCAATCCATTTATAATTAAAGAATGGTTATTGAACACAGGATCATTCAGAAATAGATCATTGATGCTATTATTGATGAGTGATTGAAAAATGATTGATTTAACGAAACTATAAGGATATGCAATGTTAAGAAATCTGTTTTTTAAAGCTCTTAAGGTGTTCGTTTTAGCTTAATAGCTTGGATTCTACCAATATTGGTGTCCAAAAAGTTGGTACTTTTCTATTAATCTCCACCTGAATAATAAATTGTAAATCTTGGTTGACTTGAACTTTAGAAGATAGTTCATACATACTAAAGCTATTATGGGACTTTGGGGTTGACCAGGAAAAAGCAGCTGATGCTTTCAGTTCCTCAAAACCTTCTTCAAAATATTGTTATCATTTTTTTGTACTTTATATGGATTTTCTGATATCTCCAGGTCTTTTTTCGTTCTGTTTTCGGCAATTTTTTGAGTGAATTGAGTAATTTGAGCACCCTATCCCCTCCTCCAACCTCCCAAACCATTATTCAACGTCATACCCTTAAACTACAATATATTGATTTTTTTTATTTTAACAGAGGTTAGGCGCTGGTTATGTCGTGGTTGTTTTAATTCGAGAAAAAGCAACTTTGATTCTTCAATCAATGATGAAAAATCTTCTTGAGTAGAATTAGTTTTTAAAGCTAATGGTAAGTCGATCTGGATTTCAACTCCCCGAAAAAATGTCACCGTCTCTCTGGAGAATTGAAACTCAGGCTCCTATCGTTTCACCACAACGATAGTCAGCCGCCTAACCATTGCGGATATTAACCCGTTTTTACTTACAATTAGTTGTTGTTTTCTGCTGGAGGGTGATGGGGGAAGGGGAGGGTGGAGTGGTGTGGGGTGGGATGGGGTGGAGGGCAATTCTTATAATTAAAGCATTATGAGTTATTAAGCTTTTTTCGATAAATTTTGGAGAAAATTATTAACATTATAGCCACCATAACCTATAAAGTCTAGCTTCGTTGTGTTCATCCAAAATTGAAAATGAACATTATTCAAATATGCGTAATACATTTATAAAAACACATGTTTTTTTTTGTATATGTGGCAACGGTGCCAATAATTGCAATGACAGTTAATTTAAGATGTGAAAGTGAAAGTTCGTTTTTTTTTCGTCCAAATTTGACATTTAAAATTTGACAAATACAACGAGGAAATCTATTTTCTTCTATTTCAGTTTTTAAACGTTCTAAAAGGCGTAAGAAAATTGAGATGTTGGATTTGGAAACTTTTAAAAATCGAGTTAACACAAACTAACGTCAAGGTTTTTTTTTTTTTGACAGTTGGATATTCGAAACTTAACAAACGTCGCGTTCTAGAAGGTGTTCGAAAATTGACATCTTCTAAGGTTGGTTTGATTGACGGTTAACTTGACATTTCTTTATTAGTCAAACGTTTGGTTTCCTTTAAAATATAATTTCAATTTTAAATTGACACAAACTTGTATACATTATTTCAAAAAGAGAGAAACAAAATTCTGAACAGATCCAAACGACTGGCTGCAGGCAGGGCAAAATCACATTAGGTATGCAATGTTCTGTTATTTCTGTTCATTGTTAAACATTCTGACATTGTTTATATCACAGGATGTATTTAAAGTTTTACTATAATTATTACAATAGTTTATCTATTACATAAAATTTATTTTGCAAATTATATATTGTAATTTGGGCTGGGAGTCTGTTCAGAATTTGGTTTCTCCCTTTTTGAAATAAGGTATAGAAATTTAATTCTTTTGAGGTTGGTCGCATTGACAGTTAACTTGACGTTTCTTTATTAGTCGAAGGTTTGGTTTTTATTTTTGACATTTAATATTTAAAACTTAACAAACGCAAAATTCGATCCGGACATTTTTAGAAATCTAGTTTCTTTTACGTTTGTTGATGCTGTGGAAAAATGGTACTTTCAAAATCGACATTAATAACTGATTTATTGATATTTATACAGGGTGTCAAAAATTTTATGACTAATTTAATCATTTTTAAAATTGAAAAAGATTCGGTTTTTCAAGTAGAACACCCTGTATAGTATTAGATGGTAGGATTAGTAGGGGGTGTAGGAAGAAATAATTAAAAACTGGATTATGATTCTATCAATCCTAGTGTTTAAAAAGGATTGGTATTTTTCGATTAGTCTCCATCTGAATAGTAAATTATTAAATGTGCCTGTATAAAGTTTTGGATATCACTGTAGATACTTTTTCCTGTAAAATAAATAATAACAGCTAAATTATTGCTATTAGAAACGAATAAATTACAATTTGCATACGTCAATATTAATATTCCAACACCATACTTTGGATATTACGTGCAAAATGCGATGTCTTGTATTTTGAACTTCCAAGAAAGAAATATCACACAAATATGGTAATTTTATATCGGAAACTGTTTACTATGCTCAAGATATCGTACATTAAACGTTGATGGATCGATTATACAGTCTTTAAGTTAATAACCACAACATCATATTAGTCATCAAGCATTAATTATGCAAAAAAAAGGAATTAAATTCATTTCTTGTGGAGTTAATTGAAGGAGTGTAAATTTTTATGTTCCTCAATTATAGCTAAAATTTGCAGTTATCTAGAAAGATGACTAGAAGCGTTTACTCGGTGTAAATTATAAATCAGCTATATGAGTAATAGTGGGCAATACTTTTATTCAAGTTTATATATTTAGATGAAGATGATGAGGTTTAATTGTGCATGTGGCGATGTTTATTTAAAATATTATTTCTTTTTATGAAACGATGAAACGAAACTTGTTTGGGTATGTTGTGCACAATAAGATTTTTGAAGGTGATAGTTGGAAGAAGTTATATTTTTGTTTGCTTTTATAATAAAGAACGATATTATTAGATATGGTAGAGTTTAAGATTTGGTCTAGACGGTTTAATGTCCTAATAAATACGAAATTTTGTAAACAAATCTTATTATTTATAATAATTTTTTTTATCGTTTTTTAACTTACTATAGAAGCAAACACGATTTGAAAGTCAAATCCCAAACTAAGAGGATGAAAAGGGGTGGGAACTTGACATTAATGCTCTTTGATACAATTGATGTGATCCTCGTTTGACCATCTTCATTTAATGCAACCCCTAAGAGGATGGAAGGGGATGGCTGCGACCTGTTGATCTATTGTGCCCTCCTAGCATGAACTGTAAGCGGATAGCAAATGGTTGACGCCAAATATTCAAAATTCAGATCGTTGTCCAGTCAGAATTCTTAAAACATTAGTTGGGAAACGTGGGCCTAATTTTACCTGCGATCGGCTAATCCATTTTGGAAGAAGAAAAATTCCTTCCGGTACAAAAACTCGCCTATTGAGAAGAACGAAATTTCGAAATGGACCTAACAAGGAGCAGAATCTATTGGTTTAAATACCAAATGTCTCAAAATTACCAACCATTCTTGCCGTTCAACAGCTGTGTCACAATTAGCCAAATCGGGAGTTCCCGAATAACAATTAATAAAAATTACTGGTCATGCCAATTCTTCCTCGATTCAGCCCTATTTACAGATGGACCAACAACATCACCAAAACAACAAATTTTGAATCAGTTACGAGGGATACAAAACCAGGCACAGGACGCAAGGCTTTCCACCTCATCAGAGACGAGCAGCACCAGGAAACATAAAATACAATAATTGTGTTGTTTAATTTTGGTTCAAAATAATTTATTGTTCTCCTTTCTTAACAGATAATAAAATATGCTTCTTTTGCTCATTTTTTACTATGAAACTTGGTTTAGAAAATAATCTTAATAAATATAGCTCGAGCTTGATAAGTAATCGACTATTACATTGTTTCATTGTTTCTCGTGTGCTTCCTAATTTGACTTGACCAAAATTGGCCAAGAACAAGGTCATAAGGTAACGTAAATACTGTTTAATTAAAAAATATATATTTGACGGAATTAATGGTGTGGATAAAATGGCCGTAGCAAAATTTGCATGGGAAAAAATTGACCTCATTCCTATTATAGTCAAATTTACTTGAAACTTTAAGCCTCTTTAACACAATTAATCATACACATGTTTAAACATTTCTTTAAATTCAACCCCTAAGAGCTTGTCTAGCAAAAAAGTCGATCGGAAAAATATAATTTTGGTCAAACTTTCTTGAAAATTGTTGAGCATAGATTTTAGAAGACTTGCAGATAAGACTTGATCTTCCTGTCAGCTTCTTCAGAAGGTTTCTCAAGACTATATATGTACCTCGTTTCTTCTTCGCTTCGCTGATTCGTTACAGTTCGATGAGCTGCATCCGTTACGGTGTTGTGGTTAAGTCGACGATCTTGTAAAGTTAGTCACCAGATATTGCTCAGTCTGTACCCATCTTCACTCATTCTTCATAATTTCCAATGATTCATCTTCTTCATCAATCTCTGATGGTATTGAGTAGACTGTAACGTTGTCATAATTAATGGGGTGGTCCCCATCTTGAAATAGGTTTTCAGCTACTGCAGATCTTTCCTTATATCTACATACTTTAGGTTATCCCATCGGTGTTCCTTAATTCTACACTGGATGCTTTGCCTTTAGTGCATAGTTTAGGTAGTTATCTTCTAGACAGTGTTGAAGGTTGTTCTTATATTCTTCTTATCTAACGTTTTCTTTAATCTATGTAGTTGGTATGTAGTTGGTTCTTGTTGACTTACATTTTCATTCTTCTTCTCTTTGCGTCTTTGTCGTATGTCCTTGGTTTTGTAACCGTTCAGTCGTAATCCGTTATGTACATGTTGAGCCTCAGAAGATCTGTGCTCTCTCCTCTTCTTAGCAGCGTGTTGATAAGGGATCTCCTTGAAAGTTGACATTGAAATCCTCGTTTGATCATCTTCATTTAATGCAACCCCTAAGAGGACGGAAGGGGATGGCTGCGACCTGTTGATCTATTGTGCCCTCCTAGCATGAACTGTAAGCTGCTGGGGATTTTTGACATAATTGTTGAAAAAACCAGTTTAGTCGTCTTCTTTTAGTTCAACCTCTAAGAGGATGAAAAGGGCTGGTAAAGTCTGTGTAGGGAAAGAAATAAAAAAAATCGCATTTTTATGATCAAATTTACTTGAAACTTGACATTAATGCTCTTTGATGCAATTGATGGGACCATCTTCATTTAATGCAACCCTTAAGAGGATGGAAGGAGATGGCTGCGACCTGTTGATCTATTGTGCCCTCCTAGCATGATCTGCAAGCTGCTGTGTGGATTTTTGACATAATTGTCGGAAAATCCAGTTTAGTCGTCTTCTTTTAATTCAACCTCTAAGAGGATGAAAACGGGTGGTAAAGTCTGTGTAGGGGAAGAAATTAAAAAAAAATCACATTTTTATGATTAAATTTACTTGAAACTTGACATTAATGCTCTTTGATACAATTGATGGGATCCTCGTTTGACCATCTTCATTTAATGCAACCCCTAAGAGGACGGAAGGGGATGGCTGCGACCTGTTGATCTATTGTACCCTCCTAGCATGAACTGTAAGCTGCTGGAGATTTTTGACATAATTGTTGAAAAATTCAGTTTAGTCGTCTTCTTTTAATTCAACCTCTAAGAGGATGAAAACGGGTGATAAAGTCTGTGTAGGGGAAGAAATTAAAAAAAAATCACATTTTTATGATTAAATTTACTTGAAACTTGACATTAATGCTATTTGATACAATTGATGGGATGCTCGTTTGACCATTTTCATTTAATGCAACACCTAAGAGGATGGAAGGGGATGGCTGCGACCTGTTGATCTATTGTGCCCTCCTAGCATGATCTGCAAGCTGCTGAGGATTTTTGACATAATTGTTGAAAAAACCAGCTTAGTCGTCTTCTTTTAATTCAACCTCTAAGAGGATGAAAACGGGTGGTAAAGTCTGTGTAGGGAAGAAATTAAAAAAAATCACATTTTTATGATTAAATTTACTTGAAACTTGACATTAATGCTCTTTGATACAATTGATGGGATCCTCGTTTGACCATTTTCATTTAATGCAATCCCTAAGAGGATGGAAGGGGATGGCTGCGACCTGTTGATCTATTGTGCCCTCCTAGCATGATCTGCAAGCTGCTGAGGATTTTTGACATAATTGTTGAAAAAACCAGTTTAGTCGTCTTCTTTTAATTCAACCTCTAAGAGGATGAAAACGGGTGGTAAAGTCTGTGTAGGGGAAGAAATTAAAAAAAAATCACATTTTTATGATTAAATTTACTTGAAACTTGACATTAATGCTCTTTGATACAATTGATGGGATCCTCGTTTGACCATCTTCATTTAATGCAACCCCTAAGAGGACGGAAGGGGATGGCTGCGACCTGTTGATCTATTGTACCCTCCTAGCATGAACTGTAAGCTGCTGGAGATTTTTGACATAATTGTTGAAAAATTCAGTTTAGTCGTCTTCTTTTAATTCAACCTCTAAGAGGATGAAAACGGGTGATAAAGTCTGTGTAGGGGAAGAAATTAAAAAAAAATCACATTTTTATGATTAAATTTACTTGAAACTTGACATTAATGCTATTTGATACAATTGATGGGATGCTCGTTTGACCATTTTCATTTAATGCAACACCTAAGAGGATGGAAGGGGATGGCTGCGACCTGTTGATCTATTGTGCCCTCCTAGCATGATCTGCAAGCTGCTGAGGATTTTTGACATAATTGTTGAAAAAACCAGTTTAGTCGTCTTCTTTTAATTCAACCTCTAAGAGGATGAAAACGGGTGGTAAAGTCTGTGTAGGGGAAGAAATTAAAAAAAAATCACATTTTTATGATTAAATTTACTTGAAACTTGACATTAATGCTCTTTGATACAATTGATGGGATCCTCGTTTGACCATTTTCATTTAATGCAATCCCTAAGAGGATGGAAGGGGATGGCTGCGACTTGTTGATCTATTGTGCCCTCCTAGCATGATCTGCAAGCTGCTGTGTGGATTTTTGACATAATTGTTGAAAAAACCAGCTTAGGCGTCTTCTTTTAATTCAACCTCTAGGATCTTGAAGAGGGGTGGTAAAGTCTGTGTAGGGAAAAAATTTAAAAAAATCACATTTCTATGATCAAATTTATTTGAAACTTGACATTAATGCTCTTTGATACAATTGATGGGATTCTCGTTTGACCATCTTCATTTAATGCAACCCCTAAGAGGATGGAAGGGGATGGCTGCGACCTGTTGATCTATTATGCCCTCCTAGCATGAACTGTAAGCGGATAGCAAATGGTTGACGCCAAATATTCAAAATTCAGATCGTTGTCCAGTCAGAATTCTTAAAACATTAGTTGGGAAACGTGGCCCCAATTTTACCTGCGATCGGCTAATCCATTTTGGAAGAAGAAAAATTCCTTCCGGTACAAAAACTCGCCTATAGAGAAGAACGAAATTTCGAAATGGACCAAACAAGGAGCAGAATCTATTGGTTTAAATACCAAATGTCTCAAAATTACCAACCATTCTTGCCGTTCAACAGCTGTGTCACAATTAGCCAAATCGGGAGTTCCCGAATAACAATTAATAAAAATTACTGGTCATGCCAATTCTTCCTCGATTCAGCCCTATTTACAGATGGACCAACAACATCACCAAAACTACAAACTTTGAATCAGTTACGAGGGATACAAAACCAGAGACTGGAAGCAAGGCTTTCCACCTCATCAGAGACGAGCAGCACCAGGAAACATAAAATACAATAATTGTGTGTTTAATTTTGGTTCAAAATAATTTATTGTTCTCTTTTCTTAACAGATAATAAAATATGCTTCTTTTGCTCATTTTTTACTATGAAACTTGGTTTAGAAAATAATCTTAATAAATATAGCTCGAGCTTGATAAGTAATCGACTATTACATTGTTTCATTTTTTCTCGTGTGCTTCCTAATTTGACTTGACCAAAATTGGCCAAGAACAAGGTCATAAGGTAACGTAAATACTGTTTAATTAAAAAATATATATTTGACGGAATTAATGGTGTGGATAAAATGGCCGTAGCAAAATTTGCATGGGAAAAAATTGACCTCATTCCTATTATAGTCAAATTTACTTGAAACTTTAAGCCTCTTTAACACAATTAATCATACACATGTTTAAACATTTCTTTAAATTCAACCCCTAAGAGCTTGTCTAGCAAAAAAGTCGATCGGAAAAATATAATTTTGGTCAAACTTTCTTGAAAATTGTTGAGCATAGATTTTAGAAGTCTTGCAGATAAGACTTGATCTTCCTGTCAGTTTCTTCAGAAGGTTTCTCAAGACTATATATGTACCTCGTTTCTTCTTCGCTTCGCTGATTCGTTACCGTTCGATGAGCTGCATCCGTTACGGTGTTGTGGTTAAGTCGACGATCTTGTAAAGTTAGTCAGCAGATATTGCTCAGTCTGTACCCATCTTCACCCATTCTTCATAATTTCCAATGATTCTTCTTCTTCATCAATCTCTGATGGTATTGAGTAGACTGTAACGTTGTCATAATTAATGGGGTGGTCCCCATCTTGAAATAGGTTTTCAGCTACTGCAGATCTTTCCTTATATCTACATACTTTAGGTTATCCCATCGGTGTTCCTTAATTCTACACTGGATGCTTTGCCTTTAGTGCATAGTTTAGGTAGTTATCTTCTAGACAGTGTTGAAGGTTGTTCTTATATTCTTCTTATCTAACGTTTTCTTTAATCTATGTAGTTGGTATGTAGTTGGTTCTTGTTGACTTACATCTTCATTCTTATTCTCTTTGCGTCTTTGTCGTATGTCCTTGGTTTTGTAACCGTTCAGTCGTAATCCGTTATGTACATGTTGAACCTCAGAAGATCTGTGCTCTCTCCTCTTCTTAGCAGCGTGTTGCTAAGGGATCTCCTTGAAAGTTGACGTTAATGCTCTTTGATACAATTGATGGGATCCTCGTTTGACCATCTTCATTTAATGCAACCCCTAAGAGGATGGAAGGGGATGGCTGCGACCTGTTGATCTATTGTGCCCTCTTAGCATGAACTGTAAGCTGCTGGAGATTTTTGACATAATTGTTGAAAAAACCAGTTTAGTCGTCTTCTTTTAATTCAACCTCTAAGAGGATGAAAACGGGTGGTAAAGTCTGTGTAGGGGAAGAAATTTAAAAAAAATCACATTTTTATGGTTAAATTTATTTGAAACTTGACATTAATGCTCTTTGATACAATTGATAGGATCCTCGTTTGACCATCTTCATTTAATGCAACCCCTAAGAGGATGGAAGGGGATGGCTGCGACCTGTTGATCTATTGTGCCCTCCTAGCATGAACTGTAAGCTGCTGTGTGGATTTTTGACATAATTGTTGAAAAAACCAGTTTAGTCGTCTTCTTTTAATTCAACCTCTAAGAGGATGAAAAGGCCTGGTAAAGTCTGTGTAGGGAAAAAAATTAAAAGAATCACATTTTTTATGATCAAATTTACTTGAAACTTGACGTTAATGCTCTTTGATACAATTGATGGGATTCTCGTTTGACCATCTTCACTTAATGCAACCCCTAAGAAGATGGCTGCGACCTGTTGATCTATTGTGCCCTCCTAGCATGATCTGCAAGCTGCTGGGAATTTTTGACATAATTGTTGAAAAAACCAGTTTAGTCGTCTTCTTTTAATTCAATCTCTAAGAGGATGAAAAGGGGTGGTAAAGTCTGTGTAGGGAAAAAATTAAAAAAATCACATTTTTTACGATCAAATTTACTTGAAACTTGACATTAATGCTCTTTGATACAATTGATGTGATCCTCGTTTGACCATCTTCATTTAGTGCAACTCCTAAGAGGATGGAAGGGGATGGCTGCGACTTGTTGATCTATTGTGCCCTCCTAGCATGATCTGCAAGCTGCTGTGTGGATTTTTGACATAATTGTCGAAAAATCCAGTTTAGTCGTCTTCTTTTAATTCAACCTCTAAGAAGATGAAAAGGGGTGGTAAAGTCTGTGTAGGGAAAGAAATTTAAAAAAATCGCATTTTTATGATCAAATATATTTGAAACTTGACATTACTGCTCTTTGATACAATTGATGGGATCCTCGTTTGACCATTTTCATTTAATGCAATCCCTAAGAGGATGGAAGGGGATGGCTGCGACTTGTTGATCTATTGTGCCCTCCTAGCATGATCTGCAAACTGCTGTGTGGATTTTTGACATAATTGTCGAAAAATCCAGTTTAGTCGTCTTCTTTTAATTCAACCTCTAAGAGGATGAAAACGGGTGGTAAAGTCTGTGTAGGGGAAGAAATTAAAAAAAAATCGCATTTTTATGATTAAATTTACTTGAAACTTGACATTAATGCTCTTTGATACAATTGATGGGATCCTCGTTTGATCATCTTCATTTAATGCAACCCTTAAGAGGACGGACGACCTGTTGATCTATTGTGCCCTCCTAGCATGATCTGCAAACTGCTGAGGATTTTTGACATAATTGTTGGAAAAACCAGTTTAGTCGTCTTCTTTTAATTCGACCTCTAAGAGGATGAAAAGGGCTGGTAAAGTCTGTGTAGGGAAAGAAATTAAAAAAATCACATTTTTATGATCAAATTTACTTGAAACTTGACATTAATGCTCTTTGATACAATTGATGGGATCCTCGTTTGATCATCTTCATTTAATGCAACCCTTAAGAGGACGGACGACCTGTTGATCTATTGTGCCCTCCTAGCATGATCTGCAAACTGCTGAGGATTTTTGACATAATTGTTGGAAAAACCAGTTTAGTCGTCTTCTTTTAATTCGACCTCTAAGAGGATGAAAAGGGCTGGTAAAGTCTGTGTAGGGAAAAAATTAAAAAAAATCACATTTTTATGATCAAATTTACTTGAAACTTGACATTAATGCTCTTTGATACAATTGATGGGATCCTCGTTTGATCATCTTCATTTAATGCAACCCTTAAGAGGACGGACGACCTGTTGATCTATTTTGCCCTCCTAGCATGATCTGCAAACTGCTGAGGATTTTTGACATAATTGTTGGAAAAACCAGTTTAGTCGTCTTCTTTTAATTCGACCTCTAAGAGGATGAAAAGGGCTGGTAAAGTCTGTGTAGGGAAAAAAATTAAAAAAAATCACATTTTTATGATCAAATTTACTTGAAACTTGACATTAATGCTCTTTGATACAATTGATGTGATCCTCGTTTGACCATCTTCATTTAGTGCAACTCCTAAGAGGATGGAAGGGGATGGCTGCGACCTGTTGATCTATTGTGCCCTCCATCTATTGTGCCTTTTGACATAATTGCTGAAAAAACCAGTTTAGTCGTCTTCTTTTAATTCGACCTCTAAGAGGATGAAAAGTAAAGTCTGTGTAGGGAAAAAAATTAAAAAAATCACATTTTTATGATCAAATTTACTTGAAACTTGACATTAATGCTCTTTGATACAATTGATAGGATCCTCGTTTGACCATCTTCATTTAATGCAACACCTAAGAGGCGACCTGCTGATCTATTGTGCTCTCCTTGCCTGAGCTATAAACTGCTGGGAGTTTGCTCACTTTCAAAGCTCCTCATCCAGTCTAAAAACTTTAATAAACTGCAATAACTGTGATGGTTTCGTAGAAAATATTTCTTCTTCGTCTATGACATCTTTGCCGAGATAATTCATCAATCAACATTTTCGGAGACGGACACAGCAAACTGGCCTTCCTTTGAATGGAAAACTTACCCCTTACCTGAAGCTAGCAATCCATTTTTTAACCTCTTTAAATAGAGGCACAATGATGGTTCGAACTTTTCGATTTTCACAACTTCCATCAACATGCTCTTTTTTTAATTTGATTGTGCAACTTTGGTTTAACTTTTTGACGAGGAAACTTTATACAGACAATCCTAATATATTATTTTCCGTTGCTATGGTATTGCAATTTTTTTTTATCTACGGAAACGGTCTAGATATCAACTAACTAGATATAAATACATCATTTTCTCCACGAATCAAATCAACTAATTAGTTTTAACCGGATATTCAAATTATTAGTTATTGTATTTTAACAACCACAATTTTTTTAACGAAGATATTTTATATTTACGACCAATTAGTTGTATTAAAATTAACTCGTAATAATGTCATTAAGTGCAAGTACACAGAAAAAGAAATCCGTTTTAAATAGAAATAAATTGTCTTGGTGATAATAGTAAACATTAAATAAGGGTCAAACAAAATAGTGTTTAATTGTTGAAAAAACCAGTTTAGTCGTCTTCTTTGAATTCAACCTCTAGGAGGTTGAAGAGGAGTGGTAAAGTCTGTGTAGGGGAAAAAATAAAAAAATCGCATTTTTATGATCAAATTTATTTGAAACTTGACATTAATGCTCTTTGATACAATTGATGTGATCCTCGTTTGACCATCTTCATTTAATGCAACCCCTAAGAGGACGGAAGGGGATGGCTGCGACCTGTTGATCTATTGTGCCCTCCTTGCATGAGCTGTAAGCTCCTGGGGATTTCTGCACTCTCACAGCTTCCCATTCAATCTAAGAACTTTGATAAATTGCAATAACTGTGACAGTTTCATAGAATTCGTCTCTATTCTGTTTCAAATCTATCCTTATCATGTGTTCCCTAAGGTGAAGAGAACCCAGTCTGTTTCTATTTAGTTCTATGCTTGTTGTTTCCAAGAAATATTTTAGAGTGTTTCAGATCTGAGCCTCTCCTCTCTATCTAAGAATATGAAAGAGGGTTTCAATAATGTTTTTTTTTTTATACATGAAGAATGGATGTGGAAACAGGAAACGAAACAACTTCCTAAGTAAAGTAATACGTTTAAGAATTAATTTGGGAGTGAATAATATATAATTTTAATTAATTGTTTTTCTCCTTGAAAAGTGCAACCTGGACATAAATGGCTCGAATTACGACCGTGAACTCACCCGAATAATAACGTTAATCTTGAAGGTATTCCCTTAAATCTCATTGTCAAACCTCTCAAGGTTCATGAAGGTCATCTCGGTATTGGTGCATACGATGAATGTTATTGTTCATTTTAACATTTGAGGAGCCTTGGCCAACTTGAGTTAAAATGCGGAACTTAACGATTTCAATTTAATAAGACAAAACAGGCCATAATTTAAATTATAATGAATATTTTCTTTTATTATGTACATATAAACAATGATATAATTTTATAAAATTACATGCACGTTAAATTAATTTAAAAGCAAGCTGTGATTATAATAAAACATACAAAACAAGATTGCATTAAATCTATTCAAGATACACAGCGTTAATTAAAATTTAACCAAAAATTTAAGTATTTGCGAATATAACCTTCAAATGTTTCGATTTTATGTGTAAGAGATTTTTTTAGACACTATTTTGTTTGACCCTTATTTAATGTTTACTATTATCACCAAGACAATTTATTTCTATTTAAAACGGATTTCTTTTTCTGTGTACTTGCGCTTAATGACATTATTACGAGTTAATTTTAATACAACTAATTGGTCGTAAATATAAAATATCTTCGTAAAAAAAATTATGGTTGTTAAAATACAATAACTAATAATTTGAATATCCGGTTAAAACTAATTAGTTAATTTGATTCGTGGAGAAAATGATGTATTTATATCTAGTTAGTTGATATCTAGACCGTTTCCGTAGATAAAAAAAAAATATTGCAATACCATAGCAACGGAAAATAATATATTAGGATTGTCTGTATAAAGTTTCCTCGTCAAAAAGTTAAACCAAAGTTGCACAATCAAATTAAAAAAAGAGCATGTTGATGGAAGTTGTGAAAATCGAAAAGTTCGAACCATCACTATGCCTCTATTTAAAGAGGTTAAAAAATGGATTGCTAGCTTCAGGTAAGGGGTAAGTTTTCCATTCAAAGGAAGGCCAGTTTGCTGTGTCCGTCTCCGAAAATGTTGATTGATGAATTATCTCGGCAAAGATGTCATAGACGAAGAAGAAATATTTTCTACGAAACCATCACAGTTATTGCAGTTTATTAAAGTTTTTAGACTGGATGAGGAGCTTTGAAAGTGAGCAAACTCCCAGCAGTTTACAGCTCATGCAAGGAGAGCACAATAAATCAACAGGTCGCCTCTTAGGTGTTGCATTAAATGAGGATGGTCAAACGACGATCACATCAATTGTATCAAAGAGCATTAATGTCAAGTTTCAAGTAAATTTGATCATAAAAATGTGATTTTTTTATTTTTTTCCCTACACAGACTTTACCACCTTTTTTCATCCTCTTCGAGGTTGAATTAAAATAAGACGACTAAACTGGTGTTTTCAACAGTTATGTCAAAAATCCACACAGCAGCTTGCACTTCATGCAAGGAGGACACAATAGATCAACAGGTCGCAGCTACCTCTTTCTGTCCGCTTAGGGGTTTTATTAAAAGAAGATGGACAAACGAACATCCCATCAATTGTATTAAAGAGCATTAATGTCAACTTCCAAGGAGATCCCTTATCAACACGTTGCTAACAAGAGGAGAGAGCACACACAGAGCACGAATATAAAAACACCCTTCAACACTGTCTAGAAGATAACTACCTAAACTATGCACCAAAGGCAAAGCATCTAGTGTAGAATTAAGGAACACCGATGGGATAACCTAAAGTATGTAGATATAAGGAAAGATCTGCAGTAGCTGAAAACCTATTTCAAGATGGGGACCACCCCATTAATTTTGACAACGTTAAAGTCTACTCAATACCATCAGAGATTGATGAAGAAGAAGAATTATTGGAAATTATGAAGAATGGGTGAAGATGGGTACAAACTGAGCAATATCTGCTGACTAACTTTACAAGATCGTCGACTTAACCACAACACCGTAACGGATGCAGCTCATCGAACTGTAACGAATCAGCGAAGCGAAGAAGAAACGAGGTACTACAAATATAGTCTTGAGAAACCTTCTGAAAAAGCTGACAGGAAGATCAAGTCTTATCTGCAAGACTTCTAAAATCTATGCTCAACAATTTTCAAGAAAGTTTGACCCAAATTATATTTTTACGATCGACTTTTTTGCTAGACAAGCTCTTAGGGGTTGAATTTAAAGAAACGTTTAAACATGTGTATGATTAATTGTGTTAAAGAGGCTTAAAGTTTCAAGTAAATTTGACTATAATAGGAATGAGGTTAATTTTTTCCAATGCAAATTTTGCTACGGCCATTTTATCCACTCCATTAATTCCGTCAAATATATATTTTTTAATTAAACAGTATTTACGTTACCTTACGACCATGTTCTTGGCCAATTTTGGTCAAGTCAAATTAGGAATCACACGAGAAAAAATGAAACAATGTAATAGTCGATTACTTATCAAGGTCGAGCTATATTTATTAAGATTATTTTCTAAACCAAGTTTCATAGTAAAAAATGAGCAAAAGAAACATATTTTATTATCTGTTAAGAAAAGAGAACAATAAATTATTTTGAACCAAAATTAAACACACAATTATTGTATTTTATGTTTCCTGGTGCTGCTCGTCTCTGATGAGGTGGAAAGCCTTGCTTCCAGTCTCTGGTTTTGTATCCCTCGTAACTGATTCAAAGTTTGTAGTTTTGGTGATGTTGTTGGTCCATCTGTAAATAGGGCTGAATCGAGGAAGAATTGGCATGACCAGCAGATTTGGCTAATTGTGACACAGCTGTTTAACGGCAAGAATGGTTTGTAATTTTGAGACATTTGGTATTTAAACCAATAGATTCTGCTCCTTGTTTGGTTCATTTCGAAATTTCGTTCTTCTCAATAGGCGAGTTTTTGTACCGGAAGGAATTTTTCTTCTTCCAAAATGGATTAGCCGATCGCAGGTAAAATTAGGCCCACGTTTCCCAACTAATGTTTTAAGAATTCTGACTGGATAACGATCTGAATTTTGAATATTTGGCGTCAACCATTTGCTATCCGCGCATTTATGGTTTCCTCCTTGGCAGGTCTTACTAAATATAGGATTATATTCTACTCTACCCGACTCAGTCCCATCAGATTTAATTTCAGTTTTGAAGTGATGTACCAAGCAGTTGACACCTTCCTCTCCTCGCCGAAGCTAAATAGTAGAATTTTTTCTGAAGTCCATTTGGCGTTGTCTCATCACAATGGTCTATTATGTCAAATAAATTGTTAATACTTAAAGAGGTCGCACTTTGCTTTCGTTTATCTGGAAGTTTTTGCAGTACTCGTCGCATCTCCAGAATTTTTGAATTCAATTCTTTGAAAAGGATCAATTTGAATGTTATCCTTCTTAAAATATAACTCTTGAAGACTTTTGGAGGTAGAACTCCACATACATTTTACAGTATACTCCTTATAATCATCTCCGTTCTCTTTTTTCCATTGTGTTATAAGCCCAGTCCTTCAAAATTTCGTTCAGTTTACTTAGTCGAGTTGACTCGTCCAAAAATATACTTGCGTTCGTCACAAAACTGCGTCAACTGTCTCCAGACGCTGTCTTTACTTCTCTTTGTATTTATCGGAGTTGTCAAATCGATATGATTATCTATTTGACACATTTGACATTTAATGAAAAAATACTTGATTTGTTACCTATTGAATAGTCGATTTGTATTAGTCGCTGATATCAAGATCCGCGACCGTTCATTGGTTAGTTTCAACTTCAGTTGTGATTGTGATTTGACAAAATTTAAATTTGACAGGTGAAGGAAATAATCATTTTTATTAACCTTTAACCCTAAAAAAAAAGACCGCATATTTTCAGTTTGTAATGTCAATTTGTAGAACATAGTAATTGTTTATTTTAATTTTGACAACTCTGTATCACATTTCCTCCTTTAAAAACACACCTAAATTTTACTTATTTCAAATACATTCAAGGTCTTTTACCATTCTGTGTTTAGTATTCGTTAAATATAGTCAGTTTTATTAAAAAAAAATTATTTTGTAATTTTATCAATTTAATCTTTAAAAGATGATATAGTTCTATTTTAATGATTTTAATTGTGACTTTAACTTTTAAACTAAACTATAAAGCCACCGTGTATAAGCTTTCGATTCTAAAAATTTGACAATTTGAGGAAAGATTAAAAATGAATTTTTGCTCTCCACTTATTTGTTCGAATTGTAAGTATTAAATTCTTCAATTTAAACAACACTAATTTTTTATAAAAAATATTATAGTTAAGTTTGAGTCCAATAAATTTTCTTCAATTTTGTCTGAAACGAAATTTACCAGTTTAGCTCTATACTTAGTTTTTAAGTTTTTAATAATACCCATGTCCAAGGGTTGAGTCAGTGATGTTGTGTTTGGTGGCAGAAATTCAAGGATTATGTTTTTTAGAGTGTCGGTATAGGGATGAGCAGCACAATTGTCTAAAATCAGAATTATCAGTCTGGATTGGCGTTGCAATTCCTTATCCCAACGTTTCAGCCAATCTAAAAAAATCAACGATGTCATCCATGCATTCGAATTAGCATGGTATTCAACGGGAAATCTCTTAATATCCAACTCTATAAAACAGCGAGGTCGTTTGCTTTTTCCGATGACAAGCAATTTTTTCTTGTCATTCCCCGTCATGTTTGTACAACATAAGACAGTTACTCTTTCCATTGCTTTTTTTTAACCTGCTAAATTTTCCTTTTTAAAACGAAGAGAACCGTCTGGAGTTGCTCTGTAATCGAGTTTCCACTTATCAGCAGACAAAACATCAGCACTTGCTTTTTCTCCATGAGCTTTCTTAAACTTGATGTCGTGTCTTTTTTTCCATCGAGAAAGCCACCCCTCAGTCGCCTTAAAATTCTCATGGCTCTCACCCAGCTTCTTTGCAAACTCTTCGGCTTTATATTTTAACATAGGTCCAGATACACGAACACCTCTTGTAGTAACAATGCCGAACCATTTGCTGAGCGCTTCGTCAACTTCAGCATCTTTTCCTTCTCGTTTACGTTTTCTTCCCTGTATTCCACGCCCACTCGCACCTGCGGAGTTAATTTGTTTTCTGAGTTCCCTTTCATTTGCTCGAATTCGCGCAATCGTAGTTTTCGGCACCTTTAAAATTTCTGACAAGCTCCGATTCGATGTGTTTGGATGCTCTCTTATTTTGTCTAACAGTTCCACTTTTTGGACAACACTCAAGTCTTTACGGGGCATTTTGAACAAACTAGCACGCACGTAATTTGTAATGTACATACAATGTATGTAATTGTATTACAATCTCGGAGGAGCACGCACTACGAAATGAGTCGACTCGATTTACATTTCGCTTCTCGGGGAATTAGGGAGTTCCCCCGACTATCCGATGTTTTGTTTACGTTTCGCTTCTCGGAGAATTAGGGAGTTGTCCCGATTATCCGATGTTTTGTCCCGATAAAACGATGAACTTTTACTTATTTTTGATTCCGTTTTATTAAAAATGTTCCAATAAAGCGGTTGTCCCAATTATCCGAGGACCCAATTAAGCGGAATCGACTGTAATTGTATATGTATAAGATTGTGTAGAAGGAACATTATAAGACAAAAAAAATGCCTTTCAGTTATTCAGTTATATAATATTTAATTTAATTAACTTAGAAAAATTGTTTAAAACAATGTATGGGTAAATAGATAATTATATTATGAACTGCTGCAACCAATGATTTATCGTTTGTGTTTTACAAAACTAATTGCGTTTATTATAATGATTCAAGTTGAAGGGAAGTATATTTTTACTGTATGTATACATATTACGTCAAGATGGGCAATATTTTATAATCAGTGTTTTGGTTACTGAACTATTTGTTAATATTTGTTTTCATATTTATGTAAACAAATGTAGATGTATGTATAATATGAATCTATTATTTTATTCACTGTTGCAATAGGAATATTTCCTAAACAATTGACGTAATGATGGTGATTATACAATTAAAAAAAAAGATACAAATGAATTGAAAATAACAAATAAACGGTCGCCTTTTTACGATTTTATTTGCATAAAAAAATAGTTTTGTGTGATTTTTTTTTAATAAAAAAAGTTGTCACAGATTCAGTTTTGTTAACTTTTTGAGACTACTCAACTGTCTTCTATCCCCATCTAAAAGGGCGAGGAATAGAATTTCCAATCATATTATTTGTAGATGGGCACAAAACCCATCTTACTTAGATTTAGATTTAGATATAAGGGTGATATTGCACCGCGACCGTGGGTCTATTGTGCCCCCTTACATGAGGTGTAAGCTGCTGGGTTTTGCCCGCAGTCACAGCTCCCTATCCAGCCTGAGAGCTTTAATAAACTGTAACAGATGTGATGGTTTCAGAGAGGGTATTTCTTCCTCGTCTATAACGCCTTTGCCAAGATAGTTGGCGCGAATTTCTTCAATTTCTGTGCAGTTGGATATCAGGTGTTTCATCTTACGCCCCGCAGAACCTGCAGTCGCTATTCTGTTTCAGACCTATTCTCTTCATGTGCTCCCCGAGGTGACAATGCCCTGTAAGGAAACCTGTGAGAATGCGTAATCTGTTCCTGTTTAGTTCTAGAATGGTTTTTGCTTTCTGCTTGTTGAAATTTCCAAGGAATACCTTGGAATGTCTCAGACCAGGAAGATTGTGCCAGAGCGAAGCTCTGACGTCCTCTTCCCTGTCTTTAAGTTCTTTCTTATAGGTGCTCATCCCTATTCCACAGAATGGTTCCGGTCCCACAAACGATGTCGTGGCGGCTTCTTTTGCTAAAAAATTAGCTTTTCTCATTGCCACTGATTCCAGTGTGTCCTGGTACCCAGCGCAATGCAACTTTGTTTTCCTTGCCCAGGTTGTTTAGTTTATCCCGGCATTCTCAAACTAACTTGGAGCTGATGGTGTTAGAACTCAGCGCCAATAAGGCTGCCTGACTGTCGGAGAAGATTGCAATATTCTCCTTCCGATAGTTCCTGTCAAGATTCACCTGAGCACATCTTCCAATCGCATTAATCTCTGCCTGGAAGACACTGGGGTATATTCCCATCGGCTCTGAGTATTTGGTTCCTGGCCCGAATACCCCTATACCTGTTCCTTTTTCAGTTTTGGACCCATCCGTATACCATTTGATGGTGTTTGCTTTTAGAGAGTAGGTGGAGGATTCTCCTTCCCACTCTCTCTTGTTACTCAACTTCGTTGAAAAGTTCTTTTCGAAGCTGTATTTCCTAACCATTTCATCGCTTGGCAGATCCGAAAGTGGGGAGAGTCCCGCCATGGATGACAAAGCTCCTTGACATAAAGTCTCGCCCCCTCCCGTCCGTGCCCTGGCTAGTCGGTACATTGCCGCACGGGCCACTCCCTCCACTACTAGATGTAGAGGTGTGAGGTCTAGGATGACCTCTAGGGCAGCGGTTGGGCAGGTTCCCATTGCTCCGGTAATGCACACACACATGCTAACCTTTGAAGCTTGCCAAGGATATTCTTGGTTGTGACGTGTGTGACCTTTTGGAACCAGATTATTGCCTCCTATCTTTCTATACTAGTGTACAGCCATCGCAGTATATTTGGATTACAACCCCACGTTTTGCCTGCTAAATTCCGGCATATCATTAAAGCTCTTGTTCCTTTATTCATAGTCAGTTCGATATGCTTGTTCCACAGAAGTTTTTTGTCCCATCTTACTTATGAATTAAGCCTATTTTGTACAAATTTGGAAATAATATTAATAGCATTGTACCCTATCTCTACACGAATCATGCAACCAGCTGATGTGGTCAGTTTTCGACCTCTGAAAAATTTGTGGAAAAATGGAGTGCTTGAGTAGCGATGAAGAAACCCGTATTGTAAATTGAGGAAAGAGCACTTTGCACCAATTCTGCTAAATGCTATAACTCTGCTCAAGCCTGAAATAGCAAGAAACGGTTTTAAGGCATGCGGTCTTCACCCATGCAATCCTCAAGCTATAGACTACACAACATGCTTAGGAAAAACCAACGGTAGAAATACATCAAAAAGTCATAACTTTTAAACAGTTCTGTGATATTTGAAGTCTGTGAAAATTTTCAGTGCCTCAAAGCTGTATATGAATAGCTTAAACTTGATTCTAATGCAGACCTAAACGACACGTCCCAGATTGTTATGGTAAACGATGAAGTACAAGATTCAATAATCGATTTGAATACTAACGCTGTGTCGTACTCTGGTGATATTTTTCTAACAGAGGAGCTGTTACAAAATATACTAGTTATTTTCTGTAATTCAGTCGAAAATGTTGTATTGAAAGAAGCGATTAGAGATAAAAACGTCATTGAAAGTGAAGAATGGGAAAATACCGAGATAAAATCGAGTTGCCGAGAACAATTAGGTTTTTCTGAAGACAGTGAAGTTAATGAAAATCAGGCTGGTATTCAAATATTATTTAACATCGTTTCAGAGAAAGCTGAGAGTGCTCTAAAAGAAGAAAATCCGATGAAAACAAATAACATCGAAGATCACCCGAAAACACCACAAACGAACAGGCAAACGTCAATCTGAATCTTATGTTCTTACTTCTACTGTTTATAAAAAAAAATGGCGGAAGTAAAAGAAAGAGGTAAAAAAGAAAAGGAAAAAAAGAAACTACTTCGAAGAAAACTCAGAAGACGTCAACACTACAAAAAAAGACACAAAATGTAACATTACCGGAAGAAACGCGAATATCAAGAAAAAGTGAAGACTGCGGGGGTTAATTCACGTCCCATTTTTTTAACCACTATCTCAAAGTGCCTAAAATGTGCCGAAATATGACTCCAACATATTTCAAGCGGAGATTTCTGCTATTGGCGTTGAAGGCTGTGATTCCGGTCTGCTGCATGAATGTATACGCAATTTAAGGCAATTGGGACTACGTAGGTATCTCTTCAGTGGGTCCCAAGCCATCAAGGGATCGAAGGGAACGAAAAGGCAGATAAGCTTGCTAAAGAAGTAGCGAAAATGCCTTACTTAAGGAGCTTATCCCTCTTGTGGGATGCAAAAGAACCACCCAAAAGAAGCAGTTAACAAATAGGAGGATCGCCTAAGACAGCACGGTCTTTGCTATCTTTCAACAAACGGGACCTTGGACTGCTGGCAGGGTTTCTGACAGGTCATGTGGGCCTGAAGTACCACCTACAGAAATTTGGAAAAACTAAAGATCAAATCTGCCGTTTATGTCAAGAAGATCTACAGACAGCAGAAGACATTTTGTGTAAATGTGTTGCTGCCAGGCATACCCGACAACGACACTTCAGTAGGCCGTTTCTAACGCCTACTGTCATCTACGACGGAAATCACAGACTAATTTTAAGGTTCATCAAAAGCCTCCAACTAGTCTAACAACTAGAAGGGCAATGTTACAATAGACCCATGTAGGTCGCGGTGATTAAAGGCAGCAGTACCACTGCCCTCATATTTAATTTGATCTAATCGAATTTCTTGTCATTTTGACAGGTGGTGGAGTCAAATTTGACAATTTTAGCTGTCAAAATACATCTACAGGTTGTAAAATGTTGAAAATGGTAAAGATTAGTGATGCTTTTTACAATTCTGACGGTTGTCACATGTTTGTTTTTGTTTTTTTCAGATTTGACATTTCTAGTTGTCAAAATATATCTGACAACTGCGAAATGATAAAAATCAGGGGGGAGGGGGGAGGGGTT
Organism: Holotrichia oblita; assembly: GCA_023690525.1. NCBI lineage: Eukaryota > Metazoa > Arthropoda > Insecta > Coleoptera > Scarabaeidae > Holotrichia > Holotrichia oblita. The sequence continues at coordinate 98,205,500 of CM043021.1, read as the reverse complement.
ATTCTCGAATCTGAGGGAATGGAAATTTCAAGAGAATTGTCAAAAAATTCCTACAATTTCAATAATTCCTATTCTGGAGTTGACTTTCTCACTTTTTCGTAACGAGTAGTATCGAGGAGTGAGCGGTGAAAGTTACTCCCTGGGAGTGCTATTTTTCCACTGTTTCGAGAATAACCCCCCAGGTCTATTTTTACAATTCTCCAATCATTTGACAGCTTTCACATTAATTTTTAATTTCAACGGTTGCAAGAGTGTTTTTTTTTTTTGTTTAGTATTAGAATCTCGTTAGTGGCACTCTTCACAATGTTAATTATATTATTTCTTCGAGGTAACGTTTTAAAAAATTAATGAACACATACATATGTATTTATATACACAATTTACACACACAAGAACTGCTGTGAATAGTGTTGAGTAGCAATACAGCTTAAAAAAATATTTGAACGTCTTAGTTGTTAAAATACATCTGATCATTGTCATATTTCACAGCTTCAAAGTTAGGGGGCGGGGAGGGGAGGGGGTGGGAGGGGGAGGGGGTGGCAAGTATTCTGAATTCTATTTCAAACTATAAAAATATTTATTTTCTTGCTGTTTTCAGGTAAAATTCGTGCAGAAACGTAAGAAATGCTGAAAAACTTGTACAGGGATGAATGTGCACATGTTTTGCATTAATTTGGCCGATTATATGACGGTCAAAGAAATTCTTCAAAGAAGAGGACATTGGGATAACGAAAAGCACAGTCTATGGAATTTTAATCGAAGTTTTTTGGGCAAACAGAAGTCTCTAACAAACGACCAAAAAAATTGGATACTTCAGCAATTTTGCAAAAACACTTTAAAAATGACCTAAAGGAATCTGGCAAGCATGTTAAGCCTTTGTAACTGGTGATGAAATATGTTCTAGAAGATCCAGAAAAGAAAAATTAGTCTTTCAGAAAAGCAAAATCAAATTGTACAACAATTGTGGCCCAGAATTTGGCAAAAAATCGATGATTAAAACTGTGTTTCTAAATTAGTATTAAATTAAAGATTCTTACAGTGTAGATAGCATAAATTATTCCCTTACTTAATAAATAAGTATTTAGTGATTTTTGATGATTCATTTTGCAAAATTAGTCACTTCATCTATAATACAAGGTTAAAATAATTTTAAAACGATAAAATATCCACTAAGTTATCATTAAAGATTGTAAAATATCGTTAAAGACTTAATTTAGGATTAGGTACAGAATAAAAATACAAACAGATTCTTTAGAAATTCCATTTTATTTTAATTCCTATCTATGTATGCAGATATTTGTTTTCAAATAACGATTAATTTAATTTTTAGAATCTATCACTTTGTTCTCTTTTTAACTGTACAACAATTGTTTCTTTTAAATTTAACTTCTTATTCGTACATTTTTTAATTATATTTTATCTAAAATTTTTCATTTTAAATTTCAAAAAAGTCCTATTTAACTCTAACAATTATTTTAAGAAATATAAAAATGGATGTGAGGAGTTTACATTGATAAGTCTTTAAATAAAGGTATGTGTTGTATAGACACACACACACACACCCACACAGATTTTGGAAAAAAAAATATCCGAAAGACCAACGCTAACTTCTCCTGGTTTCTTCGCAAATTCCCTCCTTGTATTGGTATCGGTGATGGTTACTTCCCAACAATAGCGGTTTCAGCGCTACTACCCATACAATCGGAAACTGCCAGGTCGAAAGTTTGCGTGGTCTTATCCAATTTTCATAAATCCGGGACAGCAGTATCGAAAACTCTCATCTCATGCAGTCCATTACACCTTTCCATCCTCGGAGGGTGATGGCACGGTCTTTGAAGGGCCTGGAGCGAATTCGACGATAAAGTCCGTTCCAAAATCTCACCCCAATATTTCTCTGATAAACCTTCGAAATCGCAACCCTGTTGGTGGTGGATCTGACTTGGACTTGTGCCTCGACAGCAATGTTGTTGCTGTTTCGGACTATTTTTCTTGTTGCATAAAAACTAGATTTAAAAATCTGTTATATAAGTATATAAATTTTAAATTGTGGATATTATATTAATACTAACCTTACTGAAAAGTAATTCCCTGCTTATCCGCCTGAAATGATTGTTGAGTAACCAGTAGAGGAAAGGGTTCCAAAAGCTATTGCTTAGGGCTAGCCACGTAGCGAGGAAATCTAAGGGCGGGGTGCTCTGGAACCAGTACAGGCGGCCACAACTTCCTGAATTGTCCACGGCGTTACTAGAACGATAAATCCTAACGACATGGCGGCCATTGTCCTTGATGCGCTAGTGCTGAGTCGTCTCTCTTGCGACACCAACTGGAAACGATAATGGGAGACCTCGGTTAACATGGTTTAGATGAATGAAGGCGGCACAAGAAGTGTGTAATTAATGCCCCTCCGGAATAAAACTCCTTCGAGGTTAAATATACATGAATATATATGTAATAATTTTATCATTTATTGCAGAAAGTCGGGTTTGTATTTTATATTTGTGTTAACCTTGTAGACTATCTTAATTACTATTTAATTAGTATCGATTTAAACAAAGTATTTTTCCGTTAGTCTTCGACGAGAATCAGTGTTATTCCATTGAAAATTAATCTTAAAAACATAAAAATCAAATTAAGTTATCAGGTAATTGTTAAGACGTCTTCAGCCTCGTAAGTGGAATTCCATGATGTCAATTCAATGTTTAGAAAAGGAAGATGTCAGGATGTTTTTTTTTTCTTGATATAATAAAATATACAGAGTATTCCAAAGTAATTTGTAAAACCGAAAACATGCATTGACTACATTTAATGGAAATGCTATACAACACATCGTTTAACAATAAACATCGGTACTAAAAAACGAAAAAACGAAAAAGCGAAAAAGCGAAAAAGCGAAAAAGCGAAAAAGCGAAAAAACGAAAAAACGAAAAAACGAAAAAACGAAAAAACGAAAAAACGAAAAAACGAAAAAACGAAAAAACGAAAAAACGAAAAAACGAAAAAACGAAAAAACGAAAAAACGACAAAACGACAAAACGACAAAACGACAAAACGACAAAACGACAAAACGACAAAACGACAAAACGACAAAACGACAAAACGACAAAACTAAAATAAAAAACTAAAAAACTAAGAAACGAAAAAACGAAAAAACGAAAAAACGAAAAAACGAAAAAACGAAAAAACGACAAAACGACAAAACGACAAAACGACAAAACGACAAAACGACAAAACGACAAAACGACAAAACGACAAAACGACAAAACGACAAAACGACAAAACTACAAAACTAAAATAAAAAACTAAAAAACTAAGAAACGAAAAAACGAAAAAACGAAAAAACGAAAAAACGAAAAAACGAAAAAACGAAAAAACGAAAAAACGAAAAAACGAAAAAACGAAAAAACGAAAAAACGAAAAAACGAAAAAACGAAAAAACGAAAAAACGAAAAAACGAAAAAACTACAAAACTACAAAACTACAAAACTACAAAACTACAAAACTACAAAACTACAAAACTACAAAACTACAAAACTACAAAACTACAAAACTACAAAACTACAAAACTAAAACACTAAAACACTAAAACACTAAAACACTAAAAAACGAAAAAACGAAAAAACGAAAAAACGAAAAAACGAAAAAACGAAAAAACGAAAAAACGAAAAAACGAAAAAACGAAAAAACGAAAAAACGAAAAATCGAAAAATCGAAAAATCGAAAAATCGAAAAATCGAAAAATCGAAAAAACGAAAAAACGAAAAAACCAAAAAACTAAAAAATATTATTCATTCGGTATTCGGTTGATGATGAAAACTCATGCGTTTTCGAAACACGTGTCCCGAATAATTAATCAAAGTTGTGGTGTGAGGTGATACCGATGTTTATTGTTATTACGAGCCCACAGTCCTTGAAATCACTCTAGCACATCGTTTGTACAAAACAATATTCACAAATTTAATTTAGATTTATAATAATAATAATTACTTATTATATTATAAAAAAAATGAGATACCTACCACACAGTTTTAACCGAGAATCATAGATGGCTGGTAAAAAATGGTTTTATTCCTTTAAAGCTCATCACCCTCAATTAACCTCGTGGGAGCGCCAATGACATCAATGTCACGAGTGGAAAGGTTCAACAAAGAAGACGTATTTGAGTTCTTTGATATTCTGGATGAAAACAAAATTGATTCTACTGGAATGAATTCGGCGTGAGCACAGTACAAACAAAATGCCAGAAACTTCTAACAAGAAAAGGTAAGAAATAGATTGGTGCTGTGTCAAGTTGATGACAGATCAATTTATAATTGATGCTCCTCTAAGCGGTATCGTCACAGTTTCTAAAACTGGCTATGTGACCACTGATTTGTTTGTCATATGGTTGAAACACTTTATTGGCACAGTTAGACCAACTCCAGAAAAAAAGTGTTATTAGTTCTAGATGGACATACGACTCATTCAAAAAACCTTGAAGCTTTGGATTTATCCAGAACTCATGGAATAATATTACTCGAACCCACCGCATCCAACCCTTGGACCGGACATTCTTTAAGCCATTTAAAGGATTTTACAACCAGGCTATTCAAAAGTGGCTGAGTTGTGTGTGACCCAATGCCAAATGTCTGGTATTGTAGCGGTAGCATATGGGAAAGCAGTTACCATCGAGAATGCGATGAATGATTTCAAAGCCTGTGGTATGCTGTGATGTGGACTGCTACGCCTATAGATATGGTTCAAATCCTCCACAAATTACACAAGATGCAAATACAGGAACACCTAATGAGCCTAATGGTTCGTTGGATATTGTTTGGCCAAACATCCCAAGTCCAGATGAAGCAGCCAGATTTTCTCTCTCTAAAGTCTACGGAGTCAACTTTGAAAATTTCGATTGAGAAGATTTCTCCCATTTGCTCAACCAAAGTTAGAAAATCAAAGAACAAGACTAGTTCAGGAGTACAAAAAACGAAAATACTCACCAGCAGCCCCTACAAAGAACAACTGAAGATGGCTAAAGACTTGCAAGCTGCACAGGATAAATTAAAGGAGCTGAAAATGAAAATTGGCAAAATTAAACCAAAAATCTTGAGAAAACCAAATCTGAAGACAAAATGTGAATGCCTGCCCTCTACCTCGAACCATTGTGGTGTCGTAAGAGGATTGGTTTTGTGAAAAACATTCATTGCAGTGTTTAAAATGCAGTTAATAGGTTCACGAAACTTACGTTGGAGTGAAGCCAAATCAGAAACAGTTTTTTTTTGTACTGGCCAACATCTGAAGAAAATCTGAAGAAAAAGCTAGAATTGCTGTACAAGTCGTTGTATTTCGACAAATTTCCGACCTAACAAACACATTTTTTCCTAAAATTTCTTTTTATTCTTCTACATAGCTTCTTTGTACGTCTACATATTCCTTTCAACGATGCTTTCATCTCTTCAAACCGTCCAAATAGTACTCGGCGTATTTCTCTGCAAAATAACTGTTTACGAAGGCGATGGCCTCTTAATTTGTCAAAAATCTCTGCCTTTCAAGCACAATTTTTAGATTAGGGAATAAAAAGAAGTCGTTTGGGGTGGGTGGTTAAGCAGTTCAACTTTTTTGCTATCACAATCGTGGAGGTGTCTTGGTGAAACAAGTTTTTTTTTTCTGTAAATGTTTTTTTTCAGCAATTCCTGCCCTTAACTTGTCAAGTTACGATGCGTAGTATGCTCCTGTAATAGTTCTTCCTGTTTGAAGATAATCTATTAGGATAAGTCTAAGATTATCCCAGAAAACAGTCACCACCACTTTCCAAGCCGAAAAAAAAAACAATTTTTGCTTCTTTTGGAGCTAACTCGTCTCATCGCAGTCTACTATTTCGAATGTATTTTTATTTCGAGCATGTCTAAGTTTCATCTATACAGTAATGAAACTGCACCAACAAAGTGCTTTCGCAACGGTTGCCTAAATCTTGATTCAATAAATATGTGACAAAAACGTTCTTTGCACATGTTCATAACCTCTGCTATCTCTCTCACTTAAATTCGGCGGTCGTTTAGGACTATTTAGTGAAGTCCCGAACAAAATTTCGTGTCCGCCCCATCTTTAATTTGTGTTGGCGTATTACCTTTTAAACACTGGATTTTGTCCATCTTCCCATCGATTCACTCAAACGATTGTCAGACAACAATTGCACGTTTAAAATGGTTGAAATTTTGATAAATCGATGGCCAACCATATTACCCCAGCTTTTATTAACGAGTGCTCCCATCTTGGAATGGAAACAATTTTACTAAAGTGTCCAATACATGAGGTGGGCACCCAAAGGAAATTAACTTTGACCTGGGCCCCCAGCCACATGGTCGTGAAGTGAAACGAGGCGGCCAGACAGAGTTCGTCTAGGCCTTTCATAGGAGCTGGCCTTTCCTTCGGCATCACCAAATCGCAAATTAAAAAGCTCATCTACGAATGGATCTATAACAGGTCCAAGGAATGGTGGAAAAGATCACCAGGACAAAGACAGGTAAAGGAGTTCCTAAGGGAACCGAGGCCTGAGGTTACTGAAGACCTACTGAGTAAAAACAGGAAGACTGTCAAAATGATAGTTGACCGGTCATTGGCCTGGTAGACGATGCTCTCTGCAGATTTTGTCAAGAGAAAGAAGAAGCCCCAGTTCATGTTTTGTGCAAGAAAATTTCTTAATTCATTTTTGTCCTTTAATTTGGGCAATTTTTTTACCTTACTTTTTCCTGATAAAAAAATGACACTCCTTGGGACTCATTCGGTTTCATCCAACCACAATTATATTGTTGGCCTGCAGATTGCAGGTATGCCGTGGCAGGAGTGTTGGCTATCTTTTCTGCATTATTTGGTTCTATTCCAACATGCCAAGAAGCACTTTTTAAACCAATATATTCAAGGTATCGCCTGTCTTTGGCAAACGATAGCTGTGCTTCTTTGTTTATACTATACTCACTGGCATTAGAAAAGTGTTAGACTTAGAAGGAATCCTGTACACGTCTAGGCATCGACAAAATGAGATGGTTGATATCTGCTTCATTCATTCCAATTGGGATTGCATTTTGGAGTCCCCTTCGAACGTGGACTTCCAGAATGATCTCAGTCCTTCCTTTTAAAGGAGCATTAACTGCTACTACAACTTGTTCGTTTCCATATCTAAGAGAGTGAAGGACAAGTTCTTCATTATTAATTTTCAAGACGTCCTGTTTAGATTGTAATTGAAAACTGGAGGACATAGGACTTATGGGAGTTCATGCCCAAATTTTTTCTTTCTTTATGTTAGGCACCGATAGATGCTATCTATATGGAAACAATTTATTCGTTTTTTTTTCTTTTTTTTACACCAAATTGGCTCGAATTATAGTCTTCATTGATCCATTGGTTAAATTGAGATCTTTATTCTTGACCATGTACAAGAATTAATTAATTTTTTTGTTAATTATATTTTTTCCTTCTTTTCCTACGACTGTAACATATTGAGACCTCTCCACTTCATAAATATTCCAATCCAATCACTGTAATTCTGTCGAAAACGCGCTGAGTTATCGGTTCCTTTCCCAAAGTTTAACCGATGTATCATTAATAAAAATACAGCCGTCCACGCCTAATTTGTAACGTGTGCGCACACAGAACGGCGAACTTGGCTAACGCAGGCAGCAGATAAACAACTTTTCGACCGACAAAACTTCCACGAACTCCTCCACCTCCCCTACACACAACAGTTCGCAACTTGAATAATTACCGAAGCTCCAGCCAGCCAACCCTTCCCCCCCAAAAAATTTCGACGTTTCTTACATGTACACAACCGACTGATTTCATTCTATCCACGCAAACCACCATCAGTGATATACGTACGCGTTTAAACCAATTGTAACGAGAAGCTCGTTTTTTTTTCCTCTCTCTCTAACGTCGGATAGAAACTGAGGTTATGTCGGTGTAATTGAAGGTAGATTAAAATTTAAGGCGTTTGAGGTTAGAATCGAGTTATTGTTAATATTCTCAGGAAAAATTTTTGCTACGTGTCGACGTCAACAATGACAAGTGACGCGAGAGAGTGAGAGTTGAAAATTTAGCAGCCAACGTCGCGACGCCGCGCCGGAGACAACAACGCTTAAAACTTTTCTTCTAGGGGGAGAACCGGGGATGGTTTTATAAACATTTGTCTTTCTCGTCTTCGCCACGTCAACTACGTCTAACGTTTACGCCTTAAATTGTGTTTTATTGTCTTATCGCTACATTCCGAAAGTATCTCTCGGAAAATCCTCCGGGTTGACTTTAGCGCAGCTCTCGGGAATATAATCTGGTCGGGGGAGGAATTATGATGGAAGAAGATTTGCTCGAAGATAGTACTTTTAGTGGATGAAATGATATTAAGGGCCTCTATTTTCTTTCAAAATAATTCTTGGCGATCAAATGTGTCATGGGAAATTAAAGCTTAAATGTCAAAATCGAAGAGGAAAGTTGGTCTCTGACTTTAGATAAGTAAAACGATTGGAGAGTTCCAGTTCATTGCAAAGACATGTTAAAAATATTTCAAAGAAATCCGGCAAGCACGATTTAATGTTTTGTTTAAGTGGCGGTTCAACAGCACCTTATGCCCATAAGCAAAAATAAAAATGGGCCCTCATAAAACCCCAAAAAGATTTCTTTAATTTCAATTTTCTTGCTCAGTTTGTCCATCCTGCACTTTGGCGTATCTGATGACAAGACTGAGTTGGTCATTTTTTGTAATATCCTGGGTGGTGTCCAATATTAGCGAAAAAGAAGCTGCATTATTAATATCCTCTATTAAGGTATTTTGCAGTGTCTCTACTAAACTATGTATTAGTTCATTTTGAATTCTATTTCCTAAATATCTTATGCTGCCTATAATTAAAACGAAAACATTATAAATAAAGAAAGAAAAAAAGGAAGAGAAAAATATTAAACCTTTTCGCTTCAAAAAAAATGTTCATGGTAATCATCATTTCTCGATGTCCTCTCAGTGCTAAAGATCCCCTAGTTAATGTCCGCCGTTTAGAATAAAACAATCCTCTTTACAATCTAAGCTTTCGTAAATTTATTATTTATTTCTTCAGAGATCATCTAAAAGAACAAGTAGGATTTAGACAATTATCGAATCTAAAATACTAACGATGTAAGCATGTAAGCGGATGGAAGTAGGCAAAATATACAGGGTGAGTCACGATTACTCCCTCGGCCTCTTGTGTTTAAACGCAACAAGATATGAGCTTCAAATTTTAGTCAAATATGTAGGACGATAAGGAGCACATTTTATAATTATTTTCTACGTCGTAAATTAGGATAATTTTGTTGATAGTTCTCTGTACCAATCAGCTGGCAATTTAGAGAAAATTTGATTTTTATGAAAATGTCGGCTTTCGCAAAACAATTAAAAACAGGAAATTTGTACGACTTGGACGATTCACATTTGTAAGAAGTTATTTTGACAAAGCGTGCTTTCAATAAACCGGTAGAGTATTTTGATATTGGCTGCATGACATCAAGCAAAACAATTTATATTTTATTTTGTTTCAATCATCAATAACTCTTTTAAGTTAAATGGAACACCCTGTATTTATCCATCCTATATGAAAGCACATTAAATCCCCTATCAAAAATTAACATTTTAACGATTAAAATGTTATTAACGATATTCTTTAAACACACTCTAAAGCTGATACTCTTTCACATCTAAGTAAGCCATGCTGAGTTATTTCATGATTGACTCGAATACGAACAAATGAAGATGGAAAGAACGAGCAGGATAATGCATAAAAATTATCCTAAACCCGTGACATATGAAAATAAAGAAAAAGGATTCGAAATCAAAAAGGATAATACTGTCCCAGTAGGCAAAAATAAGGAAACAGTCAATCAGCGAGGATCCTCAAAACCATATACTCACCTGCCAGGAATGAAGAAAACAAACCCGTGTGTTTTGCTTGTAAGAAATATGGTCACGTATCAAAATATTGTTCTGAGAACCAGAGGCAAACTAAACTAGTTCTGATCCTAATTTAAAATATTTCCAAGAGGCTACACTTAGCGGCAAGCCCATAAAATTTTATGTAGATTTAGGGAGTCAGTGTGTTAGGATTAGAGAAGCAGATGGAAATGAGTTAAATATTAAAATTTAACCATTAGCTAAACCAATGCAAAAAAAGGAGTTCTGGTGAAAGGGCAATAAGACCAATTGGTAAATTTAATGCAGTCGTTAACGTTGATCAAGCTGAAGCTGAAACAGAAATTTTAATTGTACCCAATAGCTGTCAGAAGATACCATTAGTAATTGGGTAACATTTTGCTGAGCAAAAACATAGTGTAATGGTTCGAAACAATATTCCATGATGATCAGCCAAATATTGACTTATTACAAAATTTTAAGGTTCCAACATTACCAGAGGCTAAAGTAAATCTATGGGCAAAAGAAATATGTGTAATCCCAGCTAATTATGTTGGATTTGTTGCAGTATATTCAGTAGTAGGGAGGCCCGGGCCCCCTCCGAAATTGTACTGTATCCATAATTCGAATTTTATTGGAAAATATTAAAATAATTTTTTTCGATAGAAACGATAAATCTAAATAGATCTGAGGAAAATAAGTATCTATTGCAACACTGCACAGTGCAGTTGTCATGTCTCAAAATAAAATTGTTGGTTATCGGCAAAAGTAAAAATCCAAGGTGTTTTAAAAATATGCACACTCTTATTGTTTCCTACACATCACAGAAGAGTGCATGGATGACTTCTGTAATTTTCCTAGGTTGGTACAAGAATGAATTCATATCTAGTGTAACTAAGTATCGTGAGGAGAACGGGAAACATGGAAAGGTTTGCTAACGCACCTACCCATCTCCCTCTTGAACTATTGAACGCAATCAATGATAATTTTGAAGTTCAGTACCTCCCAGCCAATGTTATAGCCACTCTGCAGCTAATGGACCAGGAAATGATTGTATAAATGAAAAAATTCTACAGGAAGCAGATACTTCGTTGTCTTTTGTTGTCAGAAAATGACGAAGAGAGTGTGGTACAGTGTATAGAAAAAGCATTTACATGCTCTCTGATGCGTGGGATACCTTAACCGAAACTAACTTGCAAAGAGCATTGAATAAATTATGGTCTGAAGAGCAAAGTGCTGGAGAAGAAGACGTAAATGATAATGAAGACGGTGGTGTTAACGAAGTGACAGGAATATACAGTAAGATCCCAGGATTTGCACAATGCGGTGAGAATGACGCCAGTGAGTGATAACGATCCTGGATACCAGATGTTGACAGATGAAGAAATTGCTGCTATGGTGTATGAAGACGACGTATAGAACCAGTTGAATCAGATGATGAAGTTGAAGACGAAATTGAAGAGGCAGGGCCGACACATTCAGAGGCATTTACGGCAGCAGAAACTCTGATGTCACGGCTCGAGAAATAGAAGGAGACTAGACCTTCCCAGCTCATTCTGTTAAAACGTATTAAGGAATTGCCTGCAAAAAGCGAACAACTACTGCAGTACAAAAATCAATTATACTTGTACTGATAATGTATAGAGTGTATAATATTCTTTTGTTTTGTTTTTTACTGTACTGTACCTGTACTGTACTTCACGCTTTGTATTCTGTATTGTTTCAGTTTCATTAAAGAGTGCAATACTAAGAAATACACAACAGCTATATGTTACAACAACATATGTTAGTGAATTCTCAAGGTTTCAGTTAGTTTCTATAATTTTAAAGCATAAAAATATGTAGCCTATTTTCGAAAATCCGGATTTTTTGATAATCCGGATGAGGTTCGGTCCTAATTAATCCGGATTATCGACGGTCAACTGTATAATGATTTACATGATTTCTAGTTGGGAGTTGGTCTTTCGCGCTTCAACTGTCAGAATTTGGATGATTTAAAAATGTGCTTCTTCAAAACTTTCGTTCCTTTTTTAGTTCTTCAACCCTTTTGTGCCCCTCCCAAACTAAAATTCTGGCTACGCCACTGTAAACATTGTTTAAGTTGTTAACGTCAGTCCTAAAATTGACACAGTTATCTGTTTTCTTTATATAGTACATTTCTAGAAATAATCATTTAGGCCAAATCGCCGTCTACCTATTCATATTTAAAGCTGAAAAACTCCATTGATTCAGTGATTGTTGATTCGTCCATTTTAAACAATTATTTATTAGTAAAAAGTTTCCGCTGAAGATTAATTTAGATTAAAATTTAAAAAAAAATCAGGGGATTATGATCGGTAGATCGGGACTCGGAGGATGGGCCCCCCCGATATAATCGCCTTTGGAAACGGTTTAATTTGTTTCTAATTCGAAACGTCTAGAATGTAAGGTGTGTTTATTATTATTATCGCAGTAACTGTGTTTGTTTTCTTAACTTGTCTTTAGCAAAACAATAATTCTCAACAATCTCCTATTTTTTTTTTTTCATACTTAATATCTATATTTTTCTACAGGTCGAAGACCCGTACCGTTTGTTTGTTCATCGTGTATTGCTCCATCTGCGACGCGTACTTTAAACGATTGTTAATACAACTTTAAATTAGTGAATTCCACGAATCTATTTTTTTTTTAAATCTTCAACAATTAGCTTAATCATCGCAACTTAAAAACTAATCGATGATATGTTTGTGTTGTCGTTTTTAAATATATTTTTACCTTAAATTTAGACGGTGGAGCAATCGAACGTGAAATATACCATAATGGTAGAAAATGCAGAATAGCGATCCGGTAAATGGCAGTCCCTAGAGTTCATGAAGATTTACAGTTCGCATTCGAAACGTCCGGGAAAGTAAAGCCGTACAGTCAGCGTTTAATGAAAATGGAACGTTATATATATGTTAAATTTATAAATCCACGCGAACTGAGAGGTCTATTATTATGTCGTAGAGAGAGAATAAGCTCGGATCTACATTCAGTTCATTGGGCGCCGGTGTTGTTTAAAGCCGTGTATTCTGTGGTATTAGAGGCGGTCCTCATCTTTCACTCTCGTTAAATTAATATAAGAGGTATGGCTAATATTGTTATACACATCCACTAATCTCGTGTGTAGAGGAAACAATTAAATTAATTACATAATAAAATTGTAGCCTACATTCATTGCGTTTATCAGGAAAGACAGTAAAAGAGCTTCACAAAAGGGGTCTCTATTTTACCGATAGAGTTAAAACTGCCACTAGATAATTCCCTAACTTGGCAGGATAAAAAAAGTGATTGAAAAATATGTTAATAGAGTCTCAATTGTAGATTGAAGAAATTTGCAACACTCAAAATTAGAAACATAAAATGTGTGCTTCATTGCCAGACAGTTCCAAGAAACTGCGTCGAATGCAGAAGTTTTGGGCACAGATAAGAAACCAGTTGCTGTGAAGCTGCTACAGCTCCATATATATTAAATATTGCCGTCATATACACACCTTAACAGGCTGAAACGTGGAGGTAGAGTCTGGAGCATTCTTCTGTGCAAAACTCAATTTACTAGCTAACGAGAAACAAACAAACATGACTTATGTCATTGCAGAGTATTCCAAGCATGAAGTGCATGCGGTTATTCAATTTTTGCAAGCCGAATGGATTAACCAGAGCGGATTTCATACCAAATTAGAGGACGTTTATGGCTCTGAAAGAAGTCAGCGTTTGGTGGAAAAAAATTTAAAGAGATCGATGATTCGGAGAAGCATAGAGGCAGACTAAGGACCTCACATACTGATGAAAATTGCTCAATAGTTGAAGGTTTGATTAGGGAAGGTCGTCCCATTATAGTCCGCGCTTGAGATCATCTCGATGCTTGAGTACGCGATTTTGACATATTTGTAATGACATTTACGTCAAAATCGCGTGCTCAAGCGTCGGCATAACCTCAAGTACGAACTATAAATATACTCACTCACGTCCTCTTTCAGCAAGATAATCCACGTCCACATATTGCTCGTCGAACTATGGACTGTCTCCAAGAAGCAGGCGTTAATGTTTTCGCCATAGCGACCCCGTTCCCCGGATTTAAACCCCATCGAACATGTATGGGATATCATGGGAGAGGAGACTGTCCACTTTACACCATCCTCCACAAAAACTTTGCCGCAGCTAATCAATGAAGTTCAAGTTGCTTCCAAAGAGGTGCCACAAGATATCGACGATCTCACTTTGTCGATGCCTAGACCTGTATAGGAGTATACTCAGGTTCAAATTTCTTGCGAATGTTATCGTTTCATTCATATAAAACACAACACATTGCCAAAGAAATCATGTTAAGCAAATGATCAGAAACGCAGCTATCGTTTGCCAAAGACAGGCGATACCTTGAATATGTTGGTTTAAAAAGTGATTCTTGGCATGTTGCAATGGAACCAAATAACGGAGAAAAGACCGCCAACACTCCTACCGCGGATTACCTGCAATCTGTAGTTCAACAATATGATTGTGGTTGGATGAAAATGAGTGAGTTCCAAGAAGTATCAATTTTTTAACAGGAAAATGTAAGGTATCTGGGTCTTGTGGTCCTCAAAAGAGTTGCCCAAATTAAAGAACAAAAATGAATTTTCATGGCCTACGCCCATATTATTTCGGAGCCAAAACGTCCTTTCAGTTATTAAAGGAAGCTCTAATTAGTACACCCATTTTAAGTTATTCATTATTGGACACTTTAGATTAGATTAGATTAGATTAGATTAGATTAGATTAAGAATGGGGTGGCCTAGGTTTATGAGTTCATCCCACAGTCCAAACGACAGTTCATAAAGTGGAAACCTCCCCAGATTCCCCAGTTCACAAAAAAAAATCAAAACTCAATCATCTGTCCGCAAAATCACGACCACCGTCTTCTAGAATCGTGAAGGCCTATTGCTCAGTTAATTCCTTGAAGCGCGTGCAACCATTAACAAGGATAGATATTGTAAAACTCTTCAGAAATTGCACGCAGCTATTCGAAGGAAAAAGCCGGCACGATGGCCCAAAACCACACACATCAACCTCATCCATGTAGTACCGATTCGGCCCTCTTCATTTATTTTATTTAGAGAAACGCTTTGCGAATCAACAGAAATTACAAGACACAGAGTTGCGGACTACTTTAATCGACCCGACAGGCGACACTACCGTGAAGGGATGTTCAAACTATTGTCACGTTGAAATAAGAGGACAGAAGGATAAGCTTTGATGAATTTCTATGAATTTGAAGTCAGTTTTTAGTCACTTTTATGGAATTAAACACAAAAGATTTAAAGATATGTTTTATTTTTTTCAAAGATACATACATGTTTAATTCGATATAAAAATGCAGCACTTAGAAGAAAAATATTTTCAAGAAATTAAGCATGTGTATCGAGCAACTTAAAGCAGAAACTCTAATCAAAAAACAAAAAAAAATCATTAAATTAGGTGGTAAACTGAAAAATCTATGGAGCATTGAAGTCTTTTGATTTTATGTATGCTGCAGGCTTCACACACATTTTTTGTTTTCCTGTCTTGAGCTCTAGAACATCTTGTACATCTTCCCTGTTGATTTGGCTTAAGCTTTTTTGACTTTGGCTCAGGAGTTTTGCCTAAAACTATACGAATGTTGATGCACAATTCACGTGTGAGTCTTGGATTTCCCATTCTTTGCACAACATGCCTAATTCTTTTATAAAACGTATTCTGGGAATGTTGTCTGTAAAAAGAATCTGACTATTGATTGTCTAAAAATTGGCTCAACCAATCGGTCAACGATATCTTTTGGATTCTTACTACATCTAAATGGACCTTCGGGCTGTTGACCAACATATATTTCTATGTTGACCAAGTAGTAAGTTCGAGCGTCTACCAAAGCATCCACTTTGATACCATATTTGGCTGGTTTTTTGGGCATATATTGCCTGAATTGATATCGGCCATGGAACGATTCCAATTTTTCATTTTTTCATTGATCGTTCACTTGACGTATAAGCATCCTTACAATTTTCGGTAAATTTTTCTAAGAGAGCTCTAAATATCTCTATTCCGGTACCATCAGTGTTCCATAATTCATGTAAATTTCGACGATTGTTTTTGAAAACCCCAGATAAATAAAGAAGACCAAAAAGAGCTTTGATTTCTACCACTGTTGTTTCAATTAATTAATCCATATTTCATATTTTTCAGCGATTCTATTATTTGTGTTCATTACAAAATCAGTTATCATCTGCTCGTCTATAAAAAACTGAAAACACTCGATCGGAGTTTTAGCATTCCTTGAAGAAGTCTTAACACCTAGAAAGTGGATTATAATATTTTCTGATCTGGACCTAACCTTTTTATTTGGTGGTATCTTAGATCATCTTGTACCAATTTTTTTTCCGACAAAAAATTGTTTTCATTTTCAATCGTTCTCTTCCATTTCATGCAGTTGTTCTCTCATCTGTCCTTCTTCTTCAACCTCCGCTTCTTGCTCTTAATCGGAGTAGTCGCTATTTCAGCTAATCCTCTTCCTCTGAATCTGCCTCGTCAATGCTGCGCTCATGTTGCTAAATAGTCGCAGAGGAAGAACTTTACATCAAGTTTATGAATCATAGAGCAAATTTAAACCAATCATGTTATGCCTAAATGGACAGGCTTTACTATTAGTACCCCTATTGCTGTTGAGAAAGCATAGCTTCTTCTCTCTTAACGGGGCAGTCTCGTGGTCGAGCCTGTCGAAATCAAACCTAAATAAGCTAGAAATCCTCCAAAACAAGATCCTGGTTGGAGCGGACTCGAATATTGAGGTTAATCGAGTGCTGAGCATCGATGATCCATAGAGGGCCTACACTGGTGAGGACCACGACAACCTGGAGAACTTGAACTCCGGGGCAGATGGACCCCACCCATTTAATTAACATCAAAGGCCAGAAGGGCCCATCGGGGAGATTATGGGTTTAGGAACTTCGCATTCAACCCTGGAAAAGAGAAGTAGAACCAGCGAGACTGCTCTCTTAGCAGTAACATTTTTATTTGGTGGTATCTTAGACCATCTTGTACCATTTTTTCCGACAAAAAATTGTTTTAATATATTTTTTCCTAGTTCTCTTCCATTTCACGCAGTTGTTCTCTCATCTGTCCTTCTTCTTCAACCTCCGCTTCTTGCTCTTAATCGGAGTAGTCGCTATTATAGTTAACGTGGTCGATTTCATCCTCTTCCTCTGAATCTGCCTCGTCAATGCTGCGCTCATGTTGTTAAATAGTCACAGAGGAAAAAACATTACAAATTTAGTATCAAAACTTGGAAAATATTGTTTTTACCTCGCCCAATGTACTAAAAAATATGTAGCCAGTAGAAATTTTAAGAAAGTTATGTATGTTTTTAATCGTTGGGGTTTGTCACACCCCACGTCTCACATGCCGGCTTAAATGTATTCATACCATGTCGAAATGTCAAAGTGACAGCTGTCAAATCTTGACAGTATTGCAAGATGTAATGCTCGAATGGAATGCTTTTAAATTTAAAGAGAGGACCATTCTTATTTTAGACTTTAAGAATTCAATTTTCTTAAAACACTAAGTGTTCTTCCACTTTTCGTTTCTGCACACACTCACCTAGCCACATTTCATTGGAAATTTTAACTTCAAATTGCATTTACAACTCGACGAGCGCAGCATTCGATATTTATCGCTTCCACCCTCTCTAAACCAGAGAGCGGAAACGTTTCGATCCCTCGCACAGATGATGATCGTTAATAAATAACGCTTTCCGCGAATGTATTTCCAACAATATTGCGGAATAGAGTGTAACAATAGAAGTTGCGTGCGTCGGCGTCGGTCGTTGCCGCCGGCTATTCATAGGTATGTATCGTTTGTTTATTTAAACTGAAATGGTGCGTGTAATTTATTTAAATAATCCTATTTAGATTCGATTAATTTCAATGTTGTTATGGGTTTGCGTATGAAGTTTGTTGGAATTAACTAAAATATTATTTAATTAGTATAAGCGCAAAAAAAAGAGGAAGAAGAAGCGATGGGCTAAAACCAGACAGTAAAATATTGCTTTCCGCTTGATAATCTAGAAGATATATATGAGCGAATACAAGGAAGTTAGAGTTTTTGTCGGCCTTTTATAGAGTGTGGATATTGTGTGTTATCAAAACAACCATTGACCGTATAATATTACGGCGTCTGCCTGGCTAAACAAGTCGAGGAGACAATATAACACGATATCTTGGGAAATTTACCAGCAGGAAAGATCTACAGAATTGTATTTTATCGGGTTATTATTGTTTACTAATAATAATAGCGTTTCGAAAGCAAAATTAAATAATGTGAGATTTCATGGCTCGTGCTATGATTTTTTGCACGCCTCTGGTTTACAGGAAAACTATTTTGAGAACTTCACATCAAGTTTATAAATCATAGAGCAAATTTAAACCAATCATCTTACTCCTAAATGGACAGGCTTTGCTAATACCACTATTGCTGTTGAGAAAGCATAGCGATTGGTCTCTCTTAGCAAGGCACTCTCGTGATCGAGTCTGGCGAAATCAAATCTAAAGAAGCTAGAGGTCCTCCAAAATAAGATCCTGAGGATGCTGGTTGGAGCGGACTTGAATATTGCATCCCTTAAAGACCACCTGTCAACCCTAGCCAGTAAGACGCTCCACCGTTCCACCAGTATCTGGCGGAACTCGATCTAGACTGATCGCCGCCCAAAGTGAAGATTAATCGAGTGCTGACCATCGCTGATCCGTAGGAAGCCTACACTGGTGAGGACCACGATAACTTGGAGATCTTGAACTCCGAAGTAAACGGGCGCCACTCACTCAATTAACATCAAGGGCTTGAAGGGCCCATCGGGGAGATTATGGAGCTTACGAATTTCGCGTTCAGTCCTGGAAAAGAGAAGTAGGACCACCACCAATTCTTGGTGAAATTTTTGGCCAAACGGTTATATCCAAAATAGATGCTATTAATTAGCCACCTCGCAGTTCCAAAATTGTCACCAATGAACTGTTTTCTTGGGAGATTACCCTCTTTCTTGTACTGTATATACAGAGCGCATTGAGATTTTGTTTCCCTCTAGGTTCTATCTTTCGTAATAGTGGAGATATCGCAAAAAAAAAACAAAATACTAGCCCAGCATTTTTGAATTTTCAAATCTGGCAATTGTTGTTTGTTCGGTGAATCAAAGATTATGGTTTCAACAAGACGAGGCGACTCTTCGGTAGCGTTTGGTGAAATTTTTGGCTAGAAGTTTATATCAAAAAAAAAAAGAAAGGTGGACCCAACGTCTATTGAAGAATTGAAAGAAGATATTAATTTTTGGTCGGTTGGCTAAATTTTCAGTTCGGACTACACGAGTTTTAGAGAGATAAACTGCATAAAAGCTGATACTTGGATAATAAGGACTGGAAATTTCATATTCTGGCTAATTCTGAGGGCTTTTGTTTGTTGAAGACTAGGATTGAGATCCCTTTAGCCTTTTTCTTCCTCACTAAGCGATGACGACCCATCAGGTGGCTGCGTGGAGCATATGCTTGTGGAGAGTCTTTTCAAGAGTGTGGCTCAATCTTGACTTGTAATTACTGGGCCGGCTCCAGGATTGGTTTAGTCTGACGATATTAATTTTTGGTCGATTGGCTAAATTTTCAGTTCAGGCTACACGAGTTTTAAAGAGATAAACTACATAAAAGCTAATATTTGTTTAATAAGAACTACAAATTCCATATTCTGGCTAATTCTGAGGGTTTTTGTTTGTTTAAGACTGGGATTGAGATCCCTTTAACCTTTTCGTCCTCATTAAGCGATGACAACCCATCAGGTGGCTGCGTGGAGCGTGTACCTGTGGAGAGTTTTTCCAAGAGTGTGGTCTGGTCTTGACTTGGAATTACTGGGCCGTCATTAGCATTAGTTTAGTCTCACGAAGGTTTATTCAAATCTCTATGAATTTGACAAACCAGTTTGCCACAACAATCATTCGCAGCATTAGACCAGTTTAGGTTTAAAAGTTCATCTTTAAAGAAATGATTAATCTGGTACAAAAGTTGTTTAGTTTTATGAAATTTATAAAACGTAAAATTATTCTACGATATACAGGGTGTTTAGTTTGCCCGTGATCATCGGTATCCTTACATTTTTAAATGGAACATCCTATATATAATCACATTTTTGAATTGTCCGAGGGATTTTAAGGCAACTTTATACAGGATCATATTCAATTATTTTCATTAGTTTACGAGATATTGACATTTGTTTAAAAATTTTGACATTTTGCCTTCTTCAGAAAATTGCCATTATTTTGCTAACGGAAAAATGTAACATTATGAAACTTAACATAACGTTAGAAGCATCTCCTATGATGACAGTAAACAGATGAAGACTTAAATACGTTATACAGAGTGTTCTAGAAATCAGTGTCTTTTTGAAACAATTGAAATGAATGAATTTTTTCAAATTGAAACACTATATTTTTATGGGCTAGTTGAAAGCGAAATTTAATTATCTATTAGTTTGAATCAAGCATGTATGTAAAGATATTTCAAATTATTTCTCATATCTGTGTGTTGTTATGTAGGCAACTTAAATATTTGCTGCATACATGTCTGTGATTTCTATATTTATAGATATATTCCACTGATGAGATCAAATAAGATCGAAACACGTATTTAGAGCATATTTAGAACCAAAAGAAAATATTGCAAAGACCAATTTCCTTAGAAGACAAGGCAGAAGCAGAATTGGTGGGAGATAAGATGCGGGTGTCAGTTTCCAGGGGATGCCCACAGGGAGGCGTCCTGTCCCCTCTACTGTGGAACATGGTAATTGACGAACTGCTCGCTCTGCTAAACAATGCAGGCTTCTATACACAGGGATATGCTGATGACATAGTGATTCTCACCGTTGGTGGGAGTACCAGCATAATCTCAGAACTTATGCAAAGAGCATTAAAGATGGTAGAAGGGTGGTGCAAGAGGGAGAAGTTTGGAGTAAACCCGGAGAAAATTGCACTTGTACCTTTCACCAAAAGAAAGAGATTGGAAGGCCTAAGAGCACCGATTCTATACAATAAGGTTATACAGATTAGTCAGGAGGCCAAGTTCCTGGGAGTGATCTTGGACTCTAAACTAAACTGGAATTCACATTTGGAGAAAATGACTGACAAACCCGTAGAACAGTTGGAAAAACATGAGGATTCAAACCGCATATGACGTATTGGTTGTATAGTATGATAGTAAGACCCATGATAACTTATGGCTACCTGGTCTGGTGGCCAAAAGTTAAGCAGAAGCATGTGATAACTAACCTCTCGAGAATTCAGAGATTAGCATGCCTATATATAACTGGGGCTATCAAGAGTATTCCGACAGCTGCTATGGAAATAATGCTAAACTTGCCTCCCTTCGATATCTTTATCATGGGAGAGGCTAGAATGGGAGCATACAGACTAAGGAATACTAGCAACTGGAGATCCCACTATGGGTTGGGGCACACCAGAATAGAAGCAATAGTACAAAACCCAATCTTTGATATGGGAAGCGACATATCAATCACCAGGATTTCCTGGTGACAAACCCTTTAAGATTTTCTTGAATTGGGATGAATGGAAAAATGGTGAGGGGAGAAAACCGCACGCATGCATACCAGCCACACTTACAAAACTAGATAAATAACATTCTTGAAACGAAATTAAAATTTATTACAGAACTGTTTACTGCAAACTTGGCATGTGTTCCAATTTCCATTTTTTTCTCCGCGATAACTTTAACCTCTTAGATTTTCCAGGAGATGTATACCGATGCCTTCCTGAATATTTAGAACCCTTAAGAATCGTGCTACGTCTTTATATGTGTGTGTTTTTTTTATTTCTACCCTTTTCTAAATAAAAAACGGATTATTTGCGGTCGAAAGTGTGCCTTGCATACATATATATATTATATAAATTCTACGGACCGTTAGAGGAATCCAAAAACATCAATTTATTCTTTCTCTCTAACTATCGAGTCCTCTATATTTCTTCTTCGTCGTATCCCCAAGTTCTCGGTATCTGGTTGAAGTTAGCAGCTTCGTCGATGGGGCGTAATATCAATCGGCTGTTTATATCCCCTTGCAGATCATTAAATCAGGTCCCCTTCAATTTAGGCTGAACTACGGATATATCTACGAGCGAGGCGTTAAGCTGTACCTAGCAAATTCTAGAATTGGATATCGTATATTTAGTGTTTTAACTATTTAAAAGACTTAATTTAATTTTAAATTTGTCTCGATCTACATTCGCTATAAAGGGTGGCTTGAAAACAAACAACAGCTTACGTTATATAAAACTACCTCAATTTAAATAAGTTTATGATTTATTCATATCCACACTCGAAACACACGTATACACACATGCACAAGACAAGAGAGGAGAATATCCGTAACTTCCATCTTGCCGCCTGTATTGTAGTGTAGTATTGTAGTGAGATTTTCTCGGAGACGTGAGGTGTTTGTAAAACTCGATCGCCTCGTATACGGAGGAGAAACTGGAAACCTGTCATAGGCACGTCTTACATTGCGTATAGGTAATTCGAGCCAATCCCTAAACCTCAAATGTATTCATATTACGTAAAAGGAAAAAATAGAACAACATCGTGGAAAAGGGAAACGCGCGCTAGGGGGCAGTTATCAAACGCATTCTTACCATTGAGTAAGCTGGTATGAATTTTCTTGTGAGCGTAAAAAGGGGAATTGCAGGTGAATGGATAAAAATAAAAGTAGCGCGAGGTAGGTAACTGTACGAAATTGAATTCTCGACGTTCTTCTGTGGTATCTAGTTTATCTTATTGTAACGTGTAATGCGTAAAAGGAAAATAAAAGTACGAGCGTAAATGTTGGGGGTTGAATAAAATCAATTACAATATAATGAGATGTTTTGGAACTTACTGTGATACGCTAGCTAGTAAGTACCCCTGTTTGGCAACAGATGGTGCTTTGTATGAAAACCTGCATTACCGACTGTGAGTACTATTCTTTAGTTCACGTCTGTCAAAATTTCAGCGAGTTTTATCGAGTACTTTACTTCTTATAGCTGTGGAAGGTGAGTTAGTGTAGGTATTTCTGTAATAATAGCAAGAAAACAATAACCGGTCAGTGATTAGATTTCATTTTTTTGGATGGGAAAACGTCTGCAGAAATCAGTTATCAATTTAAGCGTGATCCGAGTGAGTTTCGACGGTGATATGTGACCATCGACGATTCCATCAGTCGGAAAAGTTCTAGCGACAATTTTTTGGGGTTCAAAAGGTATCATCTTAATTGATTATTTGCAGAAGGGAAGGACCATAACGGGTCAGTATTATGCTAATTTATTGGATCGTGGAACTGTTATATAAAAACGACTATGGTCGCGTTCACTCGAAGAAGGAAGCTTTTCAGACTTCAATGTCCGGCTATTTTCAGCTCAAACATACTCATATTTTCTGAGGTCGAATACTTGGGGGTGACTTTGGACGCCAAATTGACGTACAAACTGTACCTGGAACGGGTAACAAACATAGCCACGAGAGGCTTTTGGGCTTGGTAAAACGCGGGCGCTGAAAACTATGCAACACTGGCTGTACGCACATGTTATAGTCCATTCTATAACTTACGCAACGTTGGTCTGGTAGTACAAAGCTAGTTTGGGCTATGCGGCCAACGCACTCAGTTAAGTCCAGAGGATTCCCTGTTTAGGCATCACTGAAGCCATATCGTCGACGCCGACTGCAGCGATGGAGGCGATACTTGCGGTCGGAGGCAGTCCTAGGGGCTTACCAGCATCTTTACCTAAATAAAGCAGACAGTACCACTGTCCATAGGAAGGTGTCGTCCAGGCTGGTGACGGAATGCCTCGACGAACTGGTGAAACTGTCGAACCGGAACAAGCTTTGGTTGACTTGGATACCGGGCCATCAGGGGATAGAGGGCAACGCAAGGGCTGACGAACTCGCGAAAAGAGGGTCAGAGATGGAAATGTACGGCCCAGAACCTTTCTTCGGGGTCACAAGGCAAACGGCCCGGAGACATATAGGAGACTGGGTTCGTACGAAACAGCAGGAATACTGGAGAGCCTCACCCGGTATAGTACATACAAAGAGCTAGAGAACTACTACATCTTAGTAGGAAACAGCTCTGCATCGTAACGGGACTAATGACCGGACATGCTGCGGTGAAAGAACACCTACACAGAATCGCAGTGTTTGACGGGGACACAAAGTGTAGACTTTGTGGGACAGAACCGGAGACAGCCGATCACATACTACGCGACTGCGAGGCACTAGATCGCAGAAGGCAGAATCTATTTGGGACAACGAAAGGAGACCCAGAGATATACCTTACCCACTCGGTTAGGGACCTGTACAGGTTAGTGGAGGGGACTACCGCGCTAGAGTGGGTGACTTGACTAAACAGATGTGGCACAATAAGCCTGATGGCTGCGGTGCCTACCGGTGACTATAGGTCGGACGGGTTTGGAGAGAAAAAAAAACCACTGTCCATGAGGACGGACAAGATTTTGCCCGTTTTCAGCTTCAGTGGGGAATACAATGAAATCATCTTCAATAGTGAGACTGCAAAAACTCTTGTTCACAAATCGAGACACCTCCCGTCTCGAATGCTGGTTTGTGGACAACTCAAAAACACCTAACAGCACGGGAATTAGAATTTGGAGAGATGGTGAAATCGAGGGTGAAGCTTTTAGCCTAGGGAGCTCTACGTCCATCATCCAAGCCGAAGTAATCGCGATCCAGACCTGCGCAGAAGGCATATTAAATTACCCGCAGGTTAATGGAGCAGTGGAAATTCTTTCTGACAGTCAGGCTTCCCTTAGAGCACTACAGGCTGTTAGATTTGACGCCGGGGTAGTATTACACTGCCACAGGACTCTTGTAAAACTGGGGGAACGTCACAACACCACACTGAGATGGGTGCCAGGCCACTCTGGAAAGAGGTAATGAAATGGCTGACAAATTAGCTAGAGCTTACATGACGTGGGAACTCCTATGGCAGCATCAAAGCCTTTGTCAGATCCGAACTCGCTGCTAGGTATTGCTCCTATTGGAATGTAGTTGCCGGGATGAGACATTGAGAAAAAACTGGGTAAGACAGTTTCTACAAGCAGGGTCAGGCTGAGGTTACTCACAGGAATCTTAACCGGGCATAGTAAACTCTCCCCCTCCTGTAAAAATTGTGGAAATGCGGAGGAAACTCCAAATCATGGCTGCTCTTCGGTTCTCCTCAGAAGTGAAGTCACTTCACTTCTGAAGAAGATCACGACAAGATGATCGAAACGTCAAGTACCACAACTTTTCTACACGGCAGAGGACCCGAGAACCGAAGAGCAGCCATCAACAGCGGCCTTCCACAGAAGAGGGGCGGGGTCGGGCGTCTGGACGATCCTGGTAAGTAAAAAAATAAACTCTCGAGCAGGTTGCCTCTTTGGCTAAGAGAAGTAAAACAGCACGGGGGCACAATAGGCCTGCCTTAGGACCGATTTTGCCTTTATGGTTTTTTCGCTTGTGCAGTCCTCAAAAACAAAAACAAAAAAAAGATAATGCCCCGGCCCACTACCGTTTGCTTTTTACCCATTCAGATTATACAGGGGTGTGCTCGTCACTTTTTTTCCAACAGTGTATGTATATGTTTCAGCGTTGATGTTTCTCAATCAAAAATTTAAATAATAAAACACGTTTCGGTTTTATATCCAATTTTATTTTATTTCATCTCAAGCAATGTCATATATAAGTCAAGTCATCAAACCTACTCACCTTGAAAAGCATTTTATTGTTATTTCAACCCCTTACCACAATAGGAGAGAATATATTGTTCGAAGTTGTAATCAAGGTTGTGGTTAGATAAAAATAGATTTTTCTAAATTTAATATTCCCAGATATATATCAAGACAATTATTTTTTACAAAACAATTCATCTTTTAGAATATTAAATTACTAAAAGACTTATTTTAAACAGATCATTATTTAGATTAAAAAAAAACTACATAACCACAAAGATATATTTGAGACATGTATTATGCAATTTAATCTTGGAATCTTGTTAAATAATGCATACATAAGGTGACAAATTACGATTAAAACAACATCAGACAATACGTAGAATATTATACCACAAACATTTTTTGTCTGCAAAGATTTGCTGATTTAAGATGTAACAATAATTTATTTCTAGTTTTTGTACAAGCAACGCCCAGCTTGATTTATACATATGTTGTTGTAATATGTAAATAACAATTTTAGATTAATTATTAATACTATTTGCAAGTACTATGAACAATAAACTTTTAAACGTTTTTTTTTTAAATTTAACCGAGCGTTCTCTTCTACACACAGATCTGCAGGAATCTAATAACACAAATAAGTTAAATCTAGCGTGAAAACTTTTATTAAAACTCATCCACCGGAATGGCCTACACACTTTAAACGATAACCTCACCACTTTTGAGAGATTTTAAAAGTCCGACGAACCCTCTTGATTCTCTGGCGACGATCAAGACTCACAGACAATGTGCCGGGGAACAATTCCAACTGACGAATATAAAATGCGACAATCAAAATTCAAGTTAAAGATTTATTTAATATTAAATTCGTTATCGCGCTCTTCAACGCAGCGTTCTACACAAAGAGAGCCTCACGTGTTAAGATAGAAGAAGCGACGTTGTATCTAAGAACGTATTACAACAAAGGGCTTTAGATTAGAGGAACGGCAGGGGTAGATAACACCCTCGATCTCGTGTTCTTTTCGGGTGGTAGATAGGAGGGAGAGGAAGGGCTGAGATATCTAATTTTCCGTGTTCGCCCGTCTCAACCTCATTCACGCCTTAAACGGTATCGAATTAATACGTTTATGTTTATCACGGTGAGAATCGCGTGCGTGCTACGTTGCCATATCGCCACGTGCTACCGACTTCGCAACGTCGCAGGATAATAGAGTACGTCTAGGATCTGATACGCGATAAATTAGGGGTGTGTGTGTGCGTGTGTGTATGCGTCGAAGATGGTTTTTCATTTACCTATATGTATTAGGGAATCGAATCGGATCGGCGCACATAGGAGATATTTGAGCGATGTACGCGGCCAAAATTATTTTTTTGTTTAGATCGATTTCATATTTATTGTAAAAAAAGGAAGAAATATAATTTTAAATAACATTAATTCGCAGGCATAAGTAGACCAATTGTTTCTGGCAAAAAAGTATTAAATCTTCTCCTCTTAACGTTCCTTCTGCTAGTTAAGATAGGGTTTAAATTTAGAAGTATCCTATTAAAAATATCACTGTTGCAGTTTTCTCTAGAGAATTTTCGCGCGAAGTCTTGGCGGTATGAGCGGAAATGGTTATTGCGCGCTTCCGCGGCCTCTTCGGACAGCTGCCCAATAGACAACAATGCTTCTTTTATTATAGTTGCACCGTGAATAATAATTTTGTACAAGGGTACAGACCGATATACCAGTGCGGTGTCGGGCGATATCTCAATACCAGTTTGAGATACAAAAAAATTTGACATAGAAGATGTTTAATTTTTAAAAAGGCATAACCTAAAAATAGTTTCATAGCATTCATTTTCATAGCATTTTTAGGTTATGCCCTTGTATCTCAAACGTGTTTTTTTTTACTGGCAATTTATAAGCCAAATGGAGAATACTTTCGAAAAGACGAATTCTGACATGTAGAATTCAAAGTCCAAACTCTGTAGCTTCGGGATTAATCTCTTTTTTAATACCTAATTGGTTGAATTCCTTAGAACTTGCACAGCATATGTAACATCTGCTAGTCGATTTTGTCCCAGTGGCTGCATCACAGACCTTTCCGTCTACCATTGTCATAATGAATACATGTTTTATTAAATTATTCCATTTAAGTCCAGCTATGTTGCGTTTAGCGACTTAGCAGTACTTTTCACGTAATTAATTTCTGCTTTCGTTATATCAGTAGTCTCTTTAACGAAAAGGAATCTTATTAGTCGACAATACCGTGGAGAAGAGGTTGGTGGATTGTCCCACACAAATTTTTCATCCTCTTTTCCACAAACCAATCGTAGAGGAACGAAACAGCTGTGAAATAAGTTCGAATCTGAGTCGTCATCATGTTCAAATTTTTGTTTGAACTGGAATTGCTGAGCTCCATCGCAACCCCATTTACAAATTATCTTTAGACTATCTCGTTCTTGCTCTTTCAAAATTAACAGGATTTCTTCTAAGAATGTTGAAAGGCGCATAACAGTAAGATCAACCAGGCAACGCAGGCACTCGTCACTCTGCATGACTCTGCAGGTGGATAACATTCTTGTTTTGCCTTTTGTAAAAGACTATAGCAAGGGAATTTTTTTCGTTAATAATAATAATAATAATAATAATAATTCATGCCTTAGCATCCCCCAACAGCTTGCGCCAATTACAGGAGGCATCGGCTAGCCATGAGTTATTATTACGCCTGCGGCTGTAGACCGACTTAAGATTTTACCTTTCCGCATTTGCCGTGGAATTTGGAAAACTACAGAAAACCAAACTCAGAAAGGAAGCACCGGGGTTCGAAGCCGGTACTGCCGGACTACGAGGCAAGTGTGCAAGCCACTAGGCCACTAGCCCGACTAATTGGTATTTCTAATTACCTCATATTGTCGACAAGTTAGATCAGGTAATGGTGTACGATAACAAGTTTCTTTCTTGTATGATTCAGAAATTGCCCTTTTATATTTCGTTAGACGTGTTGGAGTATTGGTGATTTCTTTAAGTATATTAGAAGCATCTCGTTTTCCAGGTTTCCTTAACTCCACCTGAGCAGCACCTGCTATATCAGGATCCATCACTTTTTTTTTCAGAGATAAACGTGAAATAATAAATACCCACTTCTTAAATTGAATGTTTCACACGAACATCCAAAACAGACATATACACCAAGTAAGACAATCGAATTCCTGCTGTCAGTGAAGGCGCTTGCTTACATGGCGAAAGGTGGAAGCGCCTAGGTATCGTTCCCAAAACTACTCCCCTAATAGAGCTAGTCGCTTTTGCATTTTGGAAAATTGACTTATGGCCGCGTAGACTGTTCAAATACTTCTATGTGCGGCGGTTTGTATTGACTTTTTAGGTGGAGGGGAGAAGGGAAAAGTAGAGTGAAATTCTTACCTGGATCGCACCTATGTATGTATATTATTAAGACGCGTTATAGCTATTATTACCTTAGAAGAAGCTGGAGTTCGTTATAAGCTTTCTCGTCATACGTTGAGGAGAGTCAGTGCTCTTGAAATAATGTGTGAAACGTGCGCGTAAGTGCATTTATACGTAATATATGCTTTGTGTCGTGAATAGTGCATGATTACCTCACTCACTTAGTTATTTAATTGATATAACCTCGCCAGACAACGGCGTCAGCTATAATGAAACAACTTCATGTCTATTTAGAAGGGAGAAGATAATATAGAGCAAGTATGGGCAACCTTTGACATTTCCTGGGCCAAAGTTTAGTGCGCAAATACGTTCGCTGGTCGCGTTTAAAAATAGTGCATTTTAAAGTAGTGTTCATAATGTTTAGCGATAGATATCAGACATGAAATAATACGACAATGTTACTATAATTCAATTTATTAAAGTAAGAAAATGAAACGAACAAAATAGGTACAACATTATAATTAAATCGTGAAATTTGGAATTATGACAAACTACGAAAGTTGAATATCGACAACGAAATCAATGAAACTCTTGAGCTTGAATTTTGGAAACTAATCCATCGATGTTTGGATTAATCCCACTGATACAAAGACGTAACGAATTTTCCAAATTATCGTCATGTTTTGATTTATTAACTTTCATCATTGAAAAGAACTGTTTGCATTTATAAGTACTGCCAAACGCACAAATCAATCTTCTTGCGAATTGTCTAAGCTCCGGAAAATGGTCTTCTTCGAAGTATTTTTTTTGTAGAAATCGCACAACTCCACGTCTTCAAATTTAGAATTTTGGGAGTGAGTTTTCTTGAAGGTCGATCAATTCCATTTGCAAGTGTATTGGAGCATTTTGTACATTACGTTTTGTTGGAGTAATAAATAAATTGAAACTGTCTTCAATGTTTTTAAAATCGCTAAATCTGTTCGAAAATTGCCCCGACAGTAACTTGAGTCCTTAAGCATATTGAGCATAAGCAGTATTTTCACACGCAGAGAGCATGGTGAAATGGTAACTGTTACCAGACAGCGGATTTTGTTCTGAAACACTCTTAAACTGCTGTACAAATCATTTACTAACTGTCCTTGTTTTTGAAGTTTCAAATTTCAATCATTCAAATGGCATGTAAGAGGTCGACCAGAAATGCTAAGTCACATATCCATTTTTGGTCACTCAATTCAAATAGTAAAACCGTTTCAGCATCTGACTTCACAATAATATATCATATTCGGCTGATATTTCATCTAAAAACGCCTTGAACTGACGATGGTTAAGCCTTCGGGATCGAATAAAATTGATGGTTTACCATCAAACACATTCATAACAATCTGGAGTCGAATGGACTTAGAACACAAGATCTGTTGGTGGTCCCTCACTCTTTGACGATCGCCGCCAGTCGGCTTGCTCACTCACTCACTTGATTCCGCACTAGCAAGGGACAAACCCCATATCACTCGATCTTCCTCATTTGGAGTGAGTGTGAGTAAGTAACGTGCTCCGAAGAAGGCGAAAACTGTCCTATCGGCTGGAAAGGTGATGGCCATCGTTTTCTGGGATTCAAAAGGTGTGATCGATTTCCTGGAGAAGGCAAAACGGTCACAGGGCTCTACTATGCAGAATTATTGGGCCGATTCGACACTGAATTGCAGAAAAAACGGCTCCAACTGCTATGCTATCCATCACATTCTATGAATTTGCCCCGTGCAATTTCTTTTTGTTTCCAAATTTGAAAAAATCACTCGCCGCGCAGAAATTTGAATCAAACCAGGAGGTAATCGCCGCCACGAAGGCCTACTTTTAAAACCTCCAAAAAACGTATTTTTCAGTGGGATAGAGAATCTGGAGCATCGCTGGGTCAAGTGGGAAATAAATCGCCACATTTCCAAAATTTTTGTTTTTCTTTTGTAGGGTATTTATCGGACCACCTATACGAGGGTGGTCCGATAAATACCACCCTCGTATAAACTCTATTCTTGAAATGGGCTGTGACACGATGATTCCCAAACTTGCAGTCGACAAAACCTTTAACGTCACCCTAGTTAAAAGGACTAATCTGTTTATGGAAAGAAATTTATTACGCACGAAATAATACAACCTCAACACTTCGAAATTTCCTGTTTATAATGTCTGGAAACGCTTTAAAGAGAAGGGTCGTTCCAAGAGATGAGCTAGACATGGCCGGAAACGGAAAATAACTCCTGGAAGAGATCGCATATGCACCGCTCACAACCTGGCTTATAAAATTGAAATATGTGGTGAAACCACTAGAAAAAAAAGGCTCAGATAGAACTGTACGATCTATAGGCTTCCAGTCGAAGCACCTCCTCTGACAAGGGGACACAAACAAGCAAGATTAAATCTGTCCTCTTCACGAATGATGTTGTGCAACAAGAACCAACTGCTTGACTGGAACTCCCAGATAACATTCTGCATTCGCCGTCTGATCATCTGGGACGAATTCGCTGGTGAATCGAAAAAAAAAAAAAACGGTATCAGCATTGTCTGGATTTTGCTCGTTTCTTTTGGGGCTCTTCTGGTGATTTCCATGCCGCACTCTAACGTTCTATTTTCGATTGGTATTGAAAACACCACGTTTAATCCCCAATTACAATGGTGCTGACATGCTCGCCCGATTCCTTTTGGACATGTTTAACATGTCTTTGCAAAATTGCTGCCCTTTCTACTATACTCACGCTTATCTTTTCACTCTAAGTGACGTCATTGACTGCAGTCACAAATTAATAAAAAAAACCTATAAAATTAAAAGCGTCATGCTTCTTAGGAATCCGCTGCTTAATTATAACATAGATGTAATTAAATCGTACTATAGCTATATATGTAAAAAAAAAATCGATAACTTCAACATTCAAATTAGACCGAATTCTATTGAAGAAAGGGCGACCGGAGAATTGGCAGAAAGATAAGTAGCGCTCGCAAATCCGACTGTAGAAAAAAACACAGATACCGTCGAGGTAACCCGAAGCTAAATTTTCAATCCATCAATTCGTCATTCTTTACGCGAACGAAAGAAAAACGTCGAACCAACCAATACTATCGAACTAAGGGAACGGTAGAATGCTCGATGGCCTCTCCAGGATTTTCGGAATTTTTTTTTTTAATACAGTCGGTTTGACACCTTATTTATCGTCTCCCCCTACTTTCACCCAGTTAGCCGGATATTTATGTTACCAAAAACGTATCCCCCCCGGACAAAAAAATAAACGCGAAACTCAATCTTCTTAACTTTTGACGTCTGCTATTGACAAGTAAACATTTATAATTTATATTTATGCAGAGATATGTAGAAAACAATAATAATAATAATGCGAGAACTGTTTCATCCCTTAGCAACGAATACACAATGGAAAGGGCCACGTCCATTGGTCACATTGCATAAATTAAGATATCTGTACTTGCTGAGGCGTAAATTTAACTCGAGATAACCCGGAATACTAAACTAATTCTACAAAGGGGCCGAGGGTACAACGGAAGTTGCTAACGTCCGTTCGTATAGATATACATAAATAAATAAACACAACAACATAGAATTGACAATTGGGACTGTTCTAAAATTTAAACTAGAGAGGATGTATCAATTATTAATCTGAGCACTTTAAAAATTATTAGATTAGATTAGAAGAGCTTTAATACTTCTACTAAATTGTCGTTGCAGCTTTCTTCGGGATTTAATTAAGCGCATTCGTTTTAGATTCAATCTTAGGTTCTTATTAGACGTTTAATAGAACTGCAAATGCTGCTGAAGAATTCTCCAGTCGATGAGGAGCTATAAAACATTACGGTAATTGCACTTTAATTAAAATGCTTCAGTTAGCACGTCTACTGCTGGATCCCCAATTCGATGTCTAATTGAACGTGAATTTAAATGCAAACTTTGATTTCTTACGAGGAAATTGGTTTAAATTCGACGTAAAAAAGTTAATTCTATATTAGCACGAGAGTAAAACTTTATTATAATAATGAAAGATACAAAATAACATGCATGATTTACATAATAGAAACTTAAATATAATATACAGGGCGTTAAAAAAAAAGTTGTCGGATATTTTAGCCAATTATAGTAGGTACTGGTGGAAATAAACAAAAAAGTCTTAGTCAACATGGGTCCGCAATTCAACTGTTTTTGACATATAGTCGAGTGCATATTGTTTTAATAGAATACAAATTTTCAAAGAAATTCTGATCGCAATGTAAATTAAACAAATGGTTATTTAAAGTAAAACTAATGAAATTGTTCTACATGTCCATCGTTCATTTCTAAGCACGCTTCACACCTTCTTATAAAAGATCGACGCACTCTTTCGAAAATTCCTGGAGTCCTCCGAATTTCCTCGCAAAAATTTACGATTCGTTGCCAGAGTTCTTCCAAATTGTTTACAGGTCGTGCGTACACTAATTGTTTTAGATGCCTCCAAACATAGAAGTCTAGAGGTGTCAGGTCAGGGGACCTAGGAGGCCATGCAGTTGGTTCACCCCGTCCTATCCATCTCTCTCGTTGTAATCTTGATTTAAGAAATTTCTAACTACGATGAAAAAATGCGCAGGAGCTCCATCTTGACAAAGAGAACTATTCTCAAAACCGAAAAATTAATTTTGCGACGACCTTTTTTTAACACCCTGTATAATTAACAATTTAAACTCTTAAATTAAAAATTGTGTAGAAATCTAAGCAACAACTCTAACCATTTACTTATCGTATCCTGATCCAATAGAATCAAAAAGATGAACAACATGAAACCTACAGGTCGACCAGAATCCCGTGGCAGTTGCGTTTAAGTCAGCTTGTTATATTGTTACATTAACAATAGATCACTGCCACAGCATTCTGATCGACCTCTACCTAACTTAATACATTTCAAAGACTTAAACTAAACTACAGTAAAATCAGATTACATCCAATTACACAAGCCTGCATTTTTAGGGTTATGTCATGTTTTTTTAACTTTTGATTATTGATTCTTATGTATTTTTTCACACTGAATCTGAATATGACATTAGTTTTTTTTCCATTACGTCAGGATTTTTTGCAAATCGCACTTTTCTAAATTTGTAATATGTTGCAAAATATTAACATATTGACTGCAACTAAGCACCCACCACACATTAAAAAAAAAGCATTTCAAGAATTCCATGAGGGGAGGAAGGGGCAAGAATTTGAATGAAAACTGCACAAAATTAGACTAAATTTCAGTTTCATTACGTTTTCCATAAAGTTTATTTTATATTTAATTTAACACTGATCAGGAACTCCTCAGACAAACAAACGAATAACGTCGGAATGTTGGTCCCTCAGAAAAGAAAAAAAATACGCATTTTCGTTGTGTCTACTGACGGAGTAAGAGGTTGTGTAGCAGGTGTGTTTATTAGTTTCCTGATGGCTTCGAGATCCTGCAAAAATTCTCCATCTTCCTTCGGCAAGTTTATCTCGCATATTTCGGTCTAAGAGTAGGCGATCAAGACAAAACTTGGGCACCCCATTACGTTTACTATACGTGTGTCGAAGGACTTCGACGATGGTTAAAGGATGAAGAACATGCTTTCAGATTTGGAGTGCCCATGATATGGGCGAGAGCCACAAAACCACACCGATGATTGCTAATTTTTTTTTCCACCAGTATACGTGGTTTCAATGTAAAGAATAAAAAGAAAATCATGGTTCAGACGTACCTATTGCACCTGTAAATTTACCTGAAATAGATGATTTGGAATCTGACTCAAATTAAGAAGATAAAAAGGAGTACAAATCTAAAAATGCTGAACCACAAGTCTAAACTTTCTAGACGATTTGATTCGCAATTTATATATCTGACCAAAGAGGGTTCAGAATTGCTTGGTTCAAGATTTAGAGATAAGAATTTGCTCGAAGCTGGCACTACGTTTTCCTAGTTCAGGTACAGAGAAAAATAATTTCTTCCGTACTTTTCCGGTACATTGGAACTTAGTGTTCTGCAATGATGTGTGTGGACTTTTTAATACATTTATTATTATTATTCATCGATTCGTCCAAAAGAAACCTTAAAGCTGTGCTTCCACCTCTACATATCAAATTGGGATTGATGAATCAACTTGTGATAGCTTTATCAAAAGAAGGCAATTGTTTGAAATACATCTGCAACAAATTTGCAGCCTTATCAACAGCAAAACTAAAAGAGGGTGTTGTCTTTACAGGTCCGGATATTAGAAAACTTTTCGAAGATGGTAATTTTGAGAAAGAAATGGAAGTTGTTGAAAAAGAAGCTTGGTCTGCTTTTAAAGATGTAGCAATGATATTTCTGGGCAGCAAGAAGGATCCGAGGAGGTGCTGTTAGTGAAGAGAGTATTGCAACATATTACAAATTTTGGATGGGAAAAAATAACGTCATATTCAGATTCAGTATGAAAAAATACATAGGAATCAACGATCAAAAGTTATGGAGGCCTCTGTTATTTCAAGCAGTTTTATTTTTAATTCGCAACAACTCTAACCATTTACGTCTCGTATCCTCATCCAATAGAATCAGAAAGATGAACAAGACGAAACCTTGCGATGGAATAATAAAATAGAACAGGTACCAACCGATCAAGCTGATGATGGGAACAGGGGCCATCACTGAAGCCATCACGATCCAAACGAGACCCAACATGAATGGTAAAGCTACAGTAGCTCTAACCCTGTATTTCTTACGAGACTCTTGCACGTCAGCTTTCCATAAATTAATCATGACGACGATGTAAACGACGATGTTGCAGGTGATTATCGAGATGATCGGTACGATAACGAAATAGAGGAAGATTTCGTCGTTCTTCGAGCAAAATTCGCATTTTAAACAGTCCTTGTACAACACGGTCGATACTATCGTTACAATAGCAGGTGAACCCCAGCCTAAACACAACGATTTGGCGATGCTAAAATGGGTTTCGCCGAAGATTTTGACGAATCTGACGTATTGGACGTAGCTTACGAATACCATCCATACAAATTGAGTTAGGATGCTGTAGTAGAAGATGACGTATGCGATGTGGTTTAAGAGGTTCGTGTTTAGGAGGAAAAATATTGTTTGGATCAGGAGGGATATGCAAAGTTGGTTTAAATAGATTCTTTGTTTTAGCCAATTTTTGAATAGACACGAGAGAAATATAGCGGAAATTCCGATGATGGATAGTATGCTGGTGGTCATCTTAATTGGTGTTAAGATTTCGTAATTTTTGTAATAATTGCGACTTGCCGTTGGGTTTAGTAATATTGATAGATGTGAAAAGATATCTACTCTATTTATTTCTATTCTGGAAGATTGTTTTAAGTGAGGTTTGTCGGTGAACCACCCCTGGTGGATTATATTCCAAGCTAAACTAGAGTCGCATATATTATGGTTAGATTCATTAATGAAGAAGAAAGTCAAACCTCGATATTTTGATATATCGACTTTGTGCCAGTGTCCACTACCACTTCCGCTACGTAACCTCAGGTAAATAATAATATCAATTTCATGGATGTTACAGGAAGGAAACTCGTAATAGTACTCACGCGGATAGTAAATGCCTACAATTCTAGTTTGAGACAAATTAGTTAGCTCGTAATACGACGCGTCAAAAAAGAGTAATACAACAGGTGTAACCATATTGTACATGCAAGGATCTTGTAATTGTACCACCGCATCAATATGATCATCAGTTATAAGTGTGTCCATGGTAAGTCTAGGTTTCAGTACTTCGATGCTGTTGTTTCTATGAAGGGCAATACCAGGTGCAGTTTTGTTAAGGTCGTGAATGATAAGAGTTGATGTTATTGTTGTGCGTGACCTCTGGAAACTGGTTATCATCATATATAAATATACTAGTGATGACAAATAATATATATGCTGTGCATGGTTTGTTTCTAACTGCAACAGTTTAATGCTTTTGACCAGTATAGGTAGCAAATGATCAATTGAGCCATCACTACCAGTAGTATAGAACAGTAAAAAATAAAGATAAACATCAAAGTAGGTTGTATTAGAACTGAATAGAAATTTTATACTGACATAGCTATGACCGTAATAGTGTGTTAACTCATTGTAGATCATTAATGTTTGTTTAGTAATTTTAAACGAAATATTTATCAGATTATAAGATGGACAGTCGAAAGTAGAAAATTCAACGTTACAGTAATCCGTTAATAGATTAAATTCATCATCAAAATATATTGATTTCGGAAATGCTATTCGATTTTTACGTGTTAACCTAAAATCCACCTCGTAAGGTCCAACATTTAAAGTACGAGGCGAACAGTACTCGACTGTTTCGACAGATTCATAATGACGATTTGTGGATGTATTAAAACCTAAATAAGATATCCGTTCGATAGAGCAAGTTGGATACAAAAGACTGCTATTAGCAACGTAGAATGTCCCGAAGTTCGTCCAATTCCCTGATGAATCAAAATAAACACTGAGAGGAGGGAATACATTGTTATGACTGCAGTATTTAGGAATACGAAATCCTATTTTATTTTCAATCAAATCAAACATCATTAAAACGAGAAAATCATCTTCAGATGTTACTGATACATCGTTGTTAACAAATCCTAAATAAGCTGGATGGATATAAGCGATAATACTTTGATTTGTTGTATTAATGCAGGATGTTGTGTTATAATAAATTAGACTGGAAGAAGATGCATTTTTGTCTATTCCAAAGCCAATGATATCACTTCGTAATGGATTCCAAATATATAAAATTACATTATAGCTCGGTATTCCAAGTTTATCATCAGAATAATGGATACCAAAGTTTAAATTTGCTGCTAATTGGAGCCAATCTAAAAAGGGGGAATAATCTAGTGTATTATTTCGTAATCTGTAATAAATATACATCGAATGCACGAATAATAAGACATAGGAGTTAGACACATTGATATCACAATAATATTCTATGAAATTGACACATTTTATTTCTGTAAACATAACGATAGTGCTAGTAGAGACGTTTTGTATTGTCAATACAGGATATTCTTCCTTAGAATTACTATCACTATCCAAATAACAAATTTCTTTCGGGTGCGTCATATTGATCTTCGCCTGATGCATTCGAGCAAATCGACGTAACTGTTGCAATCCTGGATCGTCAAAGAACTGTGAATTAAGGCAGGTCCACTAAACGACACGACAATAACCAATCGCTAAATCAATTTGGATAGAAATCAATGATATACTCACGTTTTGTTCCGAGGTAGTAATATCCAATGTCTGCACTACAATGAGGAGCAACACTAACGTCTTCAGAGCTATCATTCTCGAGGAGAATCACTTTTAAGATTCAATAAACATATTTCCATTCGTAAATAAATCTGTGCCACTACTCAGTAATAATAATTGTAATATTTTATACACCTCAGCTTAAACTAATTAAGCTTCCAATTAAAATTAATCAACGATATCCTAATTTAAAATTGCGTCAATTAGATTATATGGAATTTTAAGCAAACAAATATAAACTGTTTTTTTTTAGGTGAACAAAACGAGAAGGGAAAAGGAGGAAATTAATTATGACAAATTCATGTCATTAGAACAGATCGAAACAAACGTATCTGTTGCGAAAAAGGATGAAGATCTGATTCTTAAAAATGTTATTTATCTATCGGAACTGAGTAAAACCCTAATATCTGTGGATGCAATAATTAAAAACGAAGGTGAAGTAATTTTTACAAAAGACAGAGTGATAATACTGAAAGATGATAAGAAAATACTGGAAGGAAGAAAACAAGAAAACGATCTTTATATAGTGGAAATTAACAAGCAAGCAGAATCGATGTTAGCAGAAAATAAATGTAAAAAAGGACTAAAGAACAAACCGGAAGAATATTCAGCTCTGATGTCAAACCAGAATCAACTGTTCCGGAAGAAGAAAAAATGAAATTGGTAGTCGAAACGAAAGTGGATGTGAAAGCTGAAGATGAAAACAATGAATAGGGAAGGCGATGACGATGAAGGTGAAAAGGAAAATAAAAAGAAGAAGAAGGAAGGAAAATATGAAGAAAAATGTGTAAAAGATGCAAAGAGGGGTCCCAATAAGAAAAGTACTGCTTGCACGTTTCATATCAAACTTTACCCAATTTGCAAGAATACTATTCGATTGATACACACAACATGACCTTGAAAGAAATTCATCATCATCTTAGCATATTATTAGGAGGCAACACCACAGGAGTTCCTTGTTATTCTTTTGTTTCATTCGTCCATTTTGCTGCTTTTTTTAATTTTCTTCTTACCTGCAATCATTTTTTCTTTTGTGCTTAACTGTCTTCCATTCCTTTTCAACGTGACAGATTTCCTTTAGCTATATGATTTGGAAATACGAAAAGCAATAATTAAAAAAATCCGCATCCATCTTTAATTCTTTATTTAAGTAATGCATTGCATAAAATCCAGGCAAGACATTTCAGTGGAAAGCCAAATTATGTCGAAGGCTACCACGATCCGCGTTTCTTCCGGGAAGGACTTCCGGGTTTTGATCACTTCATAGTAGTATAATATATACAGGGTGAGTTTTTTTTCTTATTTAACAATTAAAAAAGACATCATTTTTAAAATAATTTGTACCTTGCCAAAAAATTTTTCTTCTTGATCAATAAAAAAAGATATCGACTGCTTCTATAAGACGCTCATCTGAGTTAAAACAGTGTCCTCGAAGATGTTTTTCTTAATGACCCGAAAAGGTAAAGATTAGAAGGAAGGAGATCAGGGACTATAAGAGAGGTAAAATGGTCTATCTCTACGAATCTGCAGTCCTGGAAAATCAGTCTGATTTTGGCAGTCGCATTATCACACATTGTTGTGCATTTATCGTTATTGGTTTCAGCGTAGATTCGATGAAGAGGATGGCCTTAGTGTTCCAGAAAATCGCTGCCATCCCTTTATGCATCCATTGCGTTGATTTTGATTTCGTTTCTTTGTTTCAGTGATGCACCCAAGTCTGGTCTCCTGTCACAATGTTTGCCCGAAAAATCAGAATTCAGGCTTTGACAAATTTCCAACCTGAGCAATTTTTGATCGCGAGAACCTAACTTGATAACACCTCACTCATGTTTATATTGTTATGTTTTGGTCCTGCCACTTCTCCCCATCGAAACTATTTTGATCAAAATTTTACAACATGCATCATTCAGACTTTAAACGTGCCTGTTTTCTTCCCATTAAAGCAAATCTGGGAAGAATTCTCTCGTAAATAGATTTTCGACCATAAAGGAATATCCATTCGAAACGTTGAGTTTGTAGAGACAATCCTCAAAGACCAAAGCTTTCGTAAAACTGCAATATCCGGCATTCGTCAGTGTGGTCTGTATACATTTGATGAAGATGCTCCAGATTACAGAGCCTATTGTGAGTACCAGTAATCCTTTTAATCCCAGTTAATGTCCAGGTTTCTGAAGAAGCTTAGGATGTTTTTGGGGGGCTTCGAGATAGTGGAGTCTCTGCTCTCTGACCACCACCTCACAGTTGCACATTTATCACACTCCACTTCGCCCATCTTCTTCAGGTGGTACCTAAGATGGTCGTGGCCAATGAGTAAAGCCGTGATCGTTCTGAGGTCTCTTCTGAGCCACTTACTTTTAATCAAAATCATTTCAAATATTTATTGGATCAACATAAAATGGTGGACTTCAATAGTAGGTACCCTCATTAATAGAGAACAATTCAGATATCTTGATTTTCCATTTCCTCCTGAACTTTATACACCTCAGCTTAAATTAGATTATATGGAATTTTAAGCAAACAAATATAAACATATAACTTTGAAAAATGGTAACTTTAAAACGAGAGAGCATTACTCTGCAACACATGGCGTTGCATTTGAATTTATTTCGGCACTAAATTTCGTACTTTTACGCCTCGTACTCCTTATTGGATTATAAGATTGATATAACGTTTCCAGTTCACTTCCCAGTTTAATATTAAAAAGAAGAAATCCCTCTAACATAGACTACAACGAGGGTTTTTATTTAATTAAAACGTTATAATCGAAACGATATATTTATTCCCGTTTATTCACGTTTCATTCCAACCTCATTTAATTATAATATTATTAAAATGAAAAATAATAAAAAAAAAGGGAAAGAGAAAGAAGCGGAAATTCCATTAATATTTCATCAAAGCGAAAGCTGCCTGCCAACACTAAGTAGCCAATTTACAAGAATAATAGTGACCGTGGGAT
The DNA here is from genome assembly GCA_023690525.1 of Holotrichia oblita. Classification (NCBI taxonomy): domain Eukaryota; kingdom Metazoa; phylum Arthropoda; class Insecta; order Coleoptera; family Scarabaeidae; genus Holotrichia; species Holotrichia oblita. Next base: position 98,164,205 of record CM043021.1, on the reverse strand, counting down.
AAGATGGAACATTATCCTTTAACGTGACTTGCATTTTCTAAGGGAACGTAATGCCATTAAGAAGCTTACTATGTAAGTGATTGTTATGATTTAGGGATACCTACAATTCAGGAAATTCATTTCTGAGCCTTAGGACTTATACAATATTCATATAAATATACAGGGTGACATAGAAAAAAGTACATTGCATAGTGCCACACAATAGAGGACACTAAAATAAGAAAAAAGTTCCTATGAACATGGGTCCGCAAGACCTTCGGTTAAAAGATACGGGGTGTTGAATTTTTTTTTTAATTTATTTGCAAAAACAATGATTAATTAAAACAAAAAATTAAGTTTTTAGAAGATGTTCAAATTGTTGCGCTTGTACTTCAATACATTTTTCCATTCTTCTTCTTAATGATTGACGGCATCTTTGAAATATTCCTGGGTTATTACGAAATCTATCTGCCGATTCCATAATTCTTATCCACAATTGTTCTTCATTATGTATTTCTACAGCATAAACTTCATTTTTCATAAATCCCCAAAATGAAAAATCGAGGGGATTAAGGTATCGGGACTACGAGCTGGCCCCCCTCGACCAATCCACATATTTCCAAATCTCCTGTCCAAATATTCCCTTGCCACTCGAGAAAAGTGAGCTGGCGCCCCATCATGCACGTAATACATTCTTCCAGTAATGGCCAATGGGACATCCTCTAATAATGTGTTTAAATCATTCTCAATTTCGATTGGTGCACCGAAATCGATTAATCGATAAATAATTGTCAATTATACCTGCCCACACATTAATTGAAAACCCATATTGGTGACTTCAAATTACAGTTTGATGAGGATTTTCATCACTCCAATGGTGCATGTTATGTAGGTTCAGTATACCATCACGACTAAAACCAGCTTCGTCAGTAAACAAAATTGATGAAATAATGTTTTGTCTTTCGTTTTGCAACCATTGGCAAAATTGTACACGAGGAACAAAGTCATGTTCCAATAGTGAATGAATTTTTTGGAAATGATATGGGCGAAGAAGTTGTTCTTTGAAAATTTGTCTAACTGATTCACGGTTAAGGTTTCGTACCGCTGAACTTGTTTTTCTGGTGCTTGTTCTTGGATTATTTTCTACCATTCGTAAAACAGTTTCTTCGTTTCGCACAGTGCGACGAGTTCTGGAAACCCCACTATTCAATTTTGGTTTTCTAAAACAGCCATCTTCTCTCAAACGCCTATGCACATCAATAAATGTTCGAACATTAGGAACTTGTCTTAAAAAGGATATCTTTCTCGATAAATACGTTGAGCTTCGTAAGAATTTGATCTAGCTTCGCCGTAACACATAATCATGTCCCTCCCTGTATTCTTCAAAAGTGTAGTGAACCATTTTTGAAAGCAAATTTGAATAATCAGTGAGAAAAACTTAATCACGAACACAAAATTCCTCAAACAACAATTACATCAGTTTGACAAGTGTCATTATGACACATTATTCAATTGTTATTTTTTGATTAATTAGCGTGCATTGTCGGCTTTCAGATGCATTTGTACTGGAACCATAGATATTCAAAAAAAAACCCAAAAAAAGAAATAAAATTCAACACCCCGTATCTTTTAACCGAAGGTCTTGCGGACCCATGTTCATAGGAATTTTTTTCTTATTTTAGTGTCCTCTATTGTGTGGCACTATGCAATGTACTTTTTTCTATGTCACCCCGTATAAAGTTTGAAGTTGAAGGTGATAGGAAGATATCGAAAAATAATCGTAAATCTCGAACGTATTTGTTTTAGTAGAAAAAAAAACACCTCATCGTAAATAACGTTTCTGTAAACTCGTTGCTAGCTAGCCTATAAAAAAATATTTGCGTGGTAAAAGCGGGAGATGAGGGCTCCTAATGTCGATTTACGGATGTGTCACTTTTGGGGTGTGAAAATCATTATTTATAGTGTCGTAAATAACGATCCAATTTTACGTTTTATATAAGTCTCCTCTTATATTTACTATCAACAACTAAGCAACGCGTTTTCGATCTAAAATTCGATGTTTACAATTTATTCCTTCGAAAATTAAAATAAATATTACATTTGGATAATGTTTCCTCCTATAAATGTCATTAGTGTCAATGTCATTATCATATGAAATGTCAAATAATGATGGATTGTAAAACTGTCAATTTTGACGTGACAGCAAACTTTCTTAAGATATAATTTTGTCGCTGTTAAATAATAATGACAATTGTAATTATTTAAGAAGGCATAGATTAAAAAACAGTTAATGTAGTGTGTCAAAAAGAAAATATTTTGTTAGACGTTTATTTTACACAATAAATAATATTAGTTGATTGAACAGTCTAATGTGTATCTAAAATAAAAGTAAAACCCAAAGTGTAAGATAAAAGCCAACGTGTAACAGGTTATGGACCCAGGCATCGTGTTATAATAAAAAAAAATACTGAAAATGAAAGACAAGATCTGTTCTTCCTCACAATTTCTTTGTTTCTATCTAGAAAATACAACCTAGATAATGAAACCACTTTATAATTTGCACTTTTTCATTAATTGTGTATTCCATTAGGATAAAGTTTGATGGTTCGGTAAAGTATTTGACATAACCACTGACATTCCTGTCATATAAAAAGTTGGCAATAGTAAAATTGATACATTTAATTTTAACTCTCATATCAATGGGTTCGCGTAGTTCAAGTTGTTAGCCTGTACGTCGAAAATCTGTCAGATGTGTCAACTTTCGAAATATGGAATTTTGAAGTGACAATAATAACGTGCCATCGAAAAAAAAACATAATTGGTGTAGGCTATGTAAATGTATTTGATCGTTGCTTTAGCCACTACCACATAATGACGTTTATTATTTGACATTTTATTGTAACCAAAGTTTATAACCTCAAATTAAATGTCAAGGAATAAATGTCATTAGGTGAAAGTGGCTAAAGTAACAATCCATTCACATAGCCTACTCTAATTACGATTTTTTTCGATCTGATGATTTAACAAATCTCCATTTAATATTCTAAGCTTTCGGTAATTAGTAAGCTTAGAATATTAAATGGTGATTTGTTAAATCATTGTTTGATTTTTGGCTGCCTATCCCAATATTCCCTCCTTTTGACCTTAACGTTGTACAGCCAGTACTTCCACTCTACTATAGGGAATTTAGTTTATCAACTGAAGAATTTGAAACAACCTCTCGAAGAAGACATCGCAATTTCAAAAATATTATCTACGCTGCCTGAGAAATACAAATAATTTACAACAGCTTGGGATTCGGCTCCTACCGAGGACAAATTAATTAACGAAATTAATATCAAGATTATTAAATGAGGAATTAAGAAACAAATATCAAGAAAAAGAAAATACAGTAGCATTTAAATCTATTAAAAAGATTTAGTATCGATGTAAAAACAAATGCCATATGAGTATCAATTGTCCTAATAGGAAATGGATGGAAATAAAAGACATTATGCAAGAGCATGTAGAAAAGGAAGTGAACCGAATGTTGTTCAAGAAAAATAGTCATGCTGAAGAAAACTGTTTTTTTAGGTGAACAAAACGATAAGGGAAAAGGAGGAAATTAATTTAAGAGAAATGGAAAGTTTTGTAGTTAACTCTGGGGCATCGTCACATATGACAAATTCATGTCATTAGAACAGATCGAAACAAACATATCTGTTGCGAAAAAGGATGAAGGTCTGATTCTTAAAAATGTTATTTATCTATCGGAACTGAGTAAAACCCTAATAACTGTGGACGCAATAATTAAAAACGAAGGTGAAGTAATTTTTACAAAAGACAAAGTGATATTACTGAAAGATGATAAGAAAATACTGGAAGGAAGAAAACAAGAAAACGGTCTTTATATCGTGCAAATTAACAAGCAAGCAGAATCGATGTTAGCAGAAAATAAATGTAAAAAAGGACTAAAGAACAAACCGGAAGAATATTCAGCTCTGATGTCAAACCAGAATCAACTGTTTCCGGAAGAAGAAAAAATGAAATTGGTAGTCGAAACGAAAGTGGATGTGAAAGCTGAAGATGAAAACATGGATAGGGAAGGAGATGACGATGAAGGTGAAAAGGAAAATAAAAAGAAGAAGAAGGAAGGAAAATATGAAGAAAAATATGTAAAAGATGCAAAGAGGGGTCCCAATAAGAAAAGTACTGCTTGCACGTTTCATATCAAACTTTACCCAATTTGCAAGAATACTATTCGATTGATACACACAACATGACCTTGAAAAAAATTTATCATCATCTTAGCATGTTATTAGGAGGTAACACCACAGGAGTTCCTTGTTATTCTTTTGTTTCATTCGTCCATTTTGCTGCTTTTCTTTTCATTTTCTTCTTACCTGCAATCATTTTTTCTTTTGTGCTTAACTGTCTTCCATTCCTTTTCAACGTGACAGATTTCCTTTAGCTATATGATTTGGAAATACGAAAAGTAATAATTAAAAAAATCCGCAGCCATCTTTAATTCTTTATTTAAGTAATGCATTGCCTAAAATCCAGGCAAGACATTTCAGTGGAAAGCCAAATTATGTCGAAGACTACCACGATCCGCGTTTCTTCCGGGAAGGACTTCCGGGTTTTGATCACTTCATAGTAGTATAATATATACAGGGTGAGTTTTTTTCCTTATTTAACAATTAAAAAGACATCATTTTTAAAATAATTTGTACCTTGCCAAAAAATTTTTCTTCCTGATCAATAAAAAAAGATATCGACTGCTTCTATAAGACGCTCATCTGAGTTAAAACAGTGTCCTCGAAGATGATTTTCTTAATGACCCGAAAAGGTAAAGATTAGAAGGAAGCAGATCAGGGACTATAAGAGAGGTAAAATGGTCTATCTCTACGAATCTGCAGTCCTAGAAAATCAGTCTGATTTTGGCAGTCGCATTATCACACATTGTTGTGCATTTATCGTTATTGGTTTCAGCGTAGATTCGATGAAGAGGATGCCTAGTGTTCCAGAAAATTGCTGCCATCCCTTTATGCATCCATTGCGTTGATATTGATTTCGTTTCTTTGTTTCAGTGATGTACCCAGATCTGGTCTCCTGTCACAATGTTTGCCCGAAAAATCAGAATTCAGGCTTTGACAAATTTCCAACCTGAGCAATTTTTGATCGCGAGAACCTAACTTGATAACACCTCACTCATGTTTATATTGTTATGTTTTGGTCCTGCCACTTCTCCCCATCGAAACTATTTTGATCAAAATTTTACAACATGCATCATTCAGACTTTAAACGTGCCTGTTTTCTTCCCATTAAAGCAAATCTGGGAAGAATTCTTTCGTAAATAGATTTTCGACCATAAAGGAATATCCATTCGAAACGTTGAGTTTGTAGAGACAATCCTCAAAGACCAAAGCTTTCGTAAAACTGCAATATCCGGCATTCGTCAGTGTGGTCTGTATACATTTGATGAAGATGCTCCAGATTACAGAGCCTATTGTGAGTACCAGTAATCCTTTTAATCCCAGTTAATGTCCAGGTTTCTGAAGAAGCCTAGGATGATTTTGGGGGGCTTCGAGATAGTGGAGTCTCTGCTCTCTGACCACCACCTCACAGTTGCACATTTATCACACTCCACTTCGCCCATCTTCTTCAGGTGGTACCTAAGATGGTTGTGGCCAGTGAGTAAAACCGTGATCGTGCTGAGGTCTCTTCTGAGCCACTTACTTTTAATCAAAATCATTTCAAATATTTATGGGATCAACATGAAATGGTGGACTTCAACAGTATCCTCACTAATAGAGAACTTTCTTCTTTTTGAGCTGAAGTCCATCACCAAGACTATAGAATTAAAAATTATAAATTTTTTATTAATCGCTAGTGAAGTAAACAAAGTCCTAAACAAACAGGATCTCAAGCGACAAACAAAAGTTCATGAGATAGCACTTACATGGGTTTTCCAATCCATAAGCATCTATGAGACAACTGACGAAGCAGTCAAAATGTGCAGGATATTCGAGGGGGATAAAACGACAAGAACAGACCTTATTAGTGTCAAAAATGTGGCACCAAACAATCGAGCAATCGAAAGGGATTTAAATGAAGTAAACTAGTGGAACGTTTTTGTAAAGTGACCTAATTTAAACTTAAAAATGTAGGCATCAATAAACTGCCACAGAAAAGATAACCCATTTCCTAGATAAACCAGGATCATTAGCTATTCGCTTACGATAAAAAAAAAATAAAAGAAAAACTCAACTTCATATCGTCTACCCGTCGTCGGACGTACGACCCATACACACACACAAAAATGCGTTCATCGTGTTTGACGAGTGTGTAAAAGCGTTTCCAATGTAGGGCGAAGGCCGCCAGCAATGACAAATGATAGCTAGACAACTTACAAACAGTTCCTGTCGTCGCCGTCTCCTAAGAACTGTCCCTTCCCTCTCTTCCCCCCTCCAGCCCGTACTCTAATTCTCTCGCTGGATGAACGCATGACCGAAAATGATGTTTGAATTGAGCCCTAACAGGATCCGGGGATAAATATGACAGCTCATATTTTTACGGTTGACGGGAACGTATTTCCTGCCACGATATCGTCCTTCAGAAATCGGCTAAAATTCCAAACCACGATGTGTAATTTTTTCTTAACAATATTTCATAATAAATGATCTTGAATTGCTATCCGGCGCGGACATGACTTTCATATATAGAATCGAAATTTCGCTCAGAATAACGGAGGATACTTCAGTTTTCTATAATCGAAAAATAAAAATCCAACGGTCGATTTATATTCAAATCAGTAACTCGAACCTTGGACAAACTCAAACAGCATTTTAAATCGGAAGTGCCCCTATCTGTAATTGGCGATGACGTAAAAGATAAAAAAAATTATCGTATGCCGTCCTATTCTGCACTCCTTAAACGAATTTAGATTATACTCCATTTTTTTTTTTTGCAAAATTTGCACCTTGAGGAAATTGTTAATTAAATTTGAAATTCCTGGCAAAGCTTCTATATAAAGAAAATACATGAAAATGTAATTTAACTAAATAACTTCCCTGTTTGAAGTTGAGATGTATTTCCTGCTTAATATAATAAAAAAAAATTAAACAATTTGAATACGTGACATAAAGTCCTTCCCTGCAATTTCGACAGCGATAGGATTAAGCTCCGGTTATCATGCATCTCATTTAATTCATTTTTGTTACCTATATATTATGATTTTCCTTATTGTTAGGCACCAGAAATCACATCCGTTTGAAATATTTTGATGGTTTTTAGTTTGACAGCTGTCAAACAGTAAAACATTGTTTTTTTTTTAACTTTAAAACAGAGATGCTTTCTTTTCAATTTTGACAATCTAATTACTATTATTTTATATAATAGCGGAATAACTAAACTTTTGACAGCTGTCAAACTCCAAAAATAGTTATTTTATGTTACGGTTTCAACAAGGTTAACTGTGAGAAATTGCAAAAATAAGTCAATTTTTACAATTTAGAATGTCTCAACCATCGAAGAAACATATTTCTGTTATTATTTTGATAGTTGTCAAAATCGTAATCTGTTTAACAGCTGTCAAATTGATTTGGTTCGATAGCTGTAGCTGTCGAAATACATCTGATAGCTATGAAATTGCAAAAATGAGTCAGTTTTTACAGTATAGAATGTCTCAACCAACAAAGAAATCTATTTCTGTTCTTATTATGATAGTCATGAAAATCGTTATATCTTTGACAGTTGTCAAATTGATTTGATTCGATAACTGTAGCTGTCAAAATACATCTGATAGCTGTAAAATTGTAAAATGAGCCTTGAAGTACGTTAATTATCAAAAAACGTATTCAAATTCACATTTTGATAGTTGTCAAAATCAACATATTTCTGATAGTAATCAATTGATTTCATTCGTTAATTATAGCCGTTAAAGTACAACTGATAACTGTAAAATTGTAATATAAGTCAATTGTTTTACAATCTTGAATGTCCTAGACGTAAAAAACATTATATATATAAAATATATTTGACAGTAGTCACATTTTTTTTATCGGATAACTGTAGCTGTCAAAATACATCTGACAACTGTCAAATTGTAAAATGAGTCAGTTTTTACAATTTAAAGTGTTCCAACCATCAAAAAGAAACTATTTCTGTTCTTATTTTGATAGTTGTCACAATCGTAATATCTTTGACAGTTGCCAAATTGATTTTATTCAATAACTGTAGTTGTCAAAATAGTTGTGACAGCTGTGAAATTGTAAAATGAGCCTTGGTTTTACAATTTTAATTGTCTTAACTATCAAAAAACGTATTCGAATTCCCATTTTGATAGTTGTCACAATTTCACATATTTCCGATAGCAGTCAAATTGATTTCATTCGCTAATTATAGCTGTTAAAGTGCAATTGACAGTTGTAATATGACTCAATGAGTCAGTTTTTTTACAATTTTGACAGTTGTCCAAATCAAAATATTTTTGATGGTAGTCAAGTTGTTTTTATCCGATAATTGTAGCTGTCAAAATACATCTGGCAGCTGTAAAATTGTAAAATGCGCCTTGGTGTTGCAATCTTAAGTATCGTAACTGTCAAAAAAACGTATCCGAATTCCCATTTTGATAGTTGTCAAAATCAACATATTTCTGATAGTAGTCAAATTGATTTCATTCGCTAGTTATAGCTGTTAAAATACAACTGACAGCTATAAAATTGTAATATAAGTCACTTTTTTTACAATCTTGAATGTCCTAGACGTAAAAAACTTATTTCTATTCCTATTTTGACAGCTGTCAAAATCAAAACTGTAGGTGTCAAAATACATCTGATAGCTGTAAAATTATAAAATAAATCTTGGTTTTACAATCTTATTTATCTATCAAAATCAACATACCTCTGATACCAGCTAAATTGATTTCATTAGCTTTTTAAAAGTACAACTGACAGCTGTAAAATTGTAATATGAGTCAGTTTTTTTTTACAATCTTGAACGTCCTAAACGTAAAAAACTTATTTCTATTCCTACTTTGACAGCTGTCAAACTCAAAATATGTTTGATAGTAGTCAAATTGTTTTAAATACATCTGGCAACTGTAAAATTGTAAAATGAGTCAATTTTTACAGTTTAGAGTGTTTCAACCATCAAAAAAACCTCTATTTTGACAGTTATCAAAATCGTAATATCTTTGATAGCTGTCAAAACACACATAGTTACCATACTGAACATTTTCAAACGACTACTAACTGTTCCTAACTTTAATACATTACCGAAATATTTCCAATATAGCTGTCAAATAAAATTCAGATTTCGCGCAATCGCAGCTGCCAAAATACATACATCGAACAGTTTGATAGCTTCAGATTTATCTCAATTTTAACAACTGAAAGCATTATAAGTTTTCAAAAAAGCTGGACACTGTAAGAGCGCTCAGTTCCTTCTTATTGTGACAAGTGTAACAGTTAAAAAACCGGTGACAGCTGTCAAATTATTATTATTAGTACTTTTGACAATTGTAACAATATAAAAGCATCTATTTTGACAATTTTAACAATTGCATGCATTGTAATTTTTTTTAAAAAGCTGAAACTGTTGGAAAGGATGTACCTAACTGTCAAAATATTTCTGAAAGCTGTCAAATTATAAAAACAGTACTGTTTTCATGTTTTATAATTATTACTTGTTGTGGTTGGTAATAAAGAGTTTGGGTCAATTAAGTAGCTGTCAAAACACATTTGACAGCTGTCAATTATTGCCAATATTAAAAAGATTAATTCCATGTTTCTTTAATGTAAATATTTCCGTAAATAACGTATAAAAGATTCATTTATGGTGTGGTATAGGGTGTGTAGTGCAATAATGAAACAAATTACCCTTGAAAATGTCTAAATTCATGAGAGTATTGTGCGATTGTGTCTTTCCACTTACGCAAGCAAAATTGAACGTGATTTTAGTGTTGGTTCCCTGCGGTGGGGTTGTGAATACGTGCTCTCTAGTATTCCAACCGTTCTGTAGCAGACGATGAGAAAGTAAATGCATTGTCACCACTACCGTAAAATAAATTACTAAATCTAAAACGGACTGGGAAAACTAATTCAGTTTCTGAAATAGGACTGTCTGTAAAACGAAGAGATATATCACATTCTACATATAAAACAAATAAACGCTACCTATCCAGTTCCATCCTATTTGACATATGTAAATACGTAATACGTCATTTTAGAATAATTATTTTCAATTTATTCCATTACCACAAATTTTCCAATTCCATTTAAATAATTTAAATAAATTAATAAATAAGAAAAGGGTAACTAACCTTTGCAGCTTGAGTCTTTTCCACTACGTTCGAGACCATAGTATTAGGCCCGTAATCGTTGGGTAAGGTCATTGACGGTCCGGTTAGATTACCGCTACCACCTGTCATGCTCCCAGGATGGCAGCTCGCTTTCTTAAGCCGTAGTTTGTTGACGTGAAACGCCGAACCGTAACAGTACATCAGGATCATAGTCGTCGGGAAGTAGAAACCGCACGCCGCAAGGATCCTGATCGAAGCTTGCGAGTAGAAAGGTTCGCAGGCCATCATCCCCGTCGAATTGAAGTAGTAGCCGCCTCTCGGAAGGACTAGGATGGCGAAGACTGTTACGGATAGTATCCATGTCATGCTAATTATTGCGACGCAGCCCTACCGATAAGAAAAATAAATAAGGGTTAAATTTAGATTTCTAACACAACTAACATATTAAGTGGAATTGCATCCTGTATTATAAAAGCCCAAGGAAGCGCAATATAAAAAGGGATTTAATTACAACAGGTCCCTGATTACTATTAAGGAAGTAATTACGGCTGAAATCCTCGACGGACTCTAAATGAGCGACACAGTCCCAACTAATTATCCAAATTCCTGCTGGACTGCTGGAGTTTTGCACACGATTTAGGTACGGATAGTGATTTTAATTCTGTGTAGTTTTCAAGCTCCGCAAAATGAAGCTTTTTTTTTCAAAGTAAGATTTGACGCTATAAACAACGGTCGTGAAAGCCTAGATACGCTCAATCAACTCAAAATATATCGGAAAAAAAATAAAATAAAAAACGATCCAGAAGAATTTTATTAGTATCAAACAAATAGTTCCTTTTTTATTTTGACAGTTGCAAGGATAAACCTATTTCTAGTACCTGTCAAAAACAGTTGTTCTCACAATCGAGGTATTCACAACTTTCTAGAAACCTATAAAAACTATAAAAGCGGTTATTTCTTTATTATTTTGGAGGATGCGACAATCAAAATGACTTTGACAGCTGTCAAACTAGAAAAACTTTTTATTTCTACGAAAATAAACTCTAACACGCATCTTATTCATAATTCCTTGGTTGTTTAACACCCTGTATGTTTAATGCAATTGATATCAATAGCGAACTAGTTGATTCGATAACCGACATTTTTTGGAAAGGATGATTTTGTCGTAAAATCAAAAAAAAATTACAGCTGTCAAAATAACTCGACGTTTCGCCGCTAATGTAAGTGGCTTCTTCAGGAGAAAAAACTGGGCGAGCGCTAACTCGACCTGTAAACCGCGCTAGAGGCAGACATCTTCTGATATACTTTACTATGAAGCGGTCAAAAGCCGTGGAAGCCCTCATAACAAACTATAAAAGCAACTAGTTTCGCTACGATCACATAGTTTGTGATTAGGCGTCTTACAAAACATTTTTTTGTGGTTACGATACTCAATATTGTAAAAAAATAACAAATTTTTCGATTTTGACACTTCTAACTGTCAAAATATTTCTGCCAGTTGTCAAATTATAAACGTAGAATATTTTTTCAGATTTGATTCAGCTGTCTAAATTGTAAAAAAACAAGTATTTTTCATACTTTGCCACTTCTAACTGTCTAAATGTTTCTGACAGCTGTCAAATTGTAACCGCAGTATAGTTTTCTGATTGAACAGTTATCAAAATTGTAACAAAAACTAATTTTTCCTACTTTGGCACTTCTAACGATCAAAATCTTTCTGACAGTTATTAAACTGTAAACGCAGAATATTTTTCAGGTTTGACAGCTGTCTAAATTGTAAAAAAACAAATATTTTTCATACTTCGTCATTTCTAACTGTCGAAATGTTTCTGACAGCTGTCGAATTGTAAACGCAGTATATTTTTCTGATTTGACAGCTGCCAGAATTCTAAAAAAAATATGTTTGCCTATTTTGGCACTTCTATCAAAATCTTTCTGACAGTTATCAAACTGTAAACACAGAATATTTTTCAGATTTGACAGCTGTCTAAATTGTAAGAAAACAAATATTTTTTCCGACTTGATTCCTAACTGTCGAAATATTTATGACAGCTGTCAAATTGTAAACGCAATATGCAGTATATTTTTCAGTTTTGGCAGCTGTCGAAATTATAAAAACATAACTATTTTTCCCTATTTTGACACTTCTAACTGTCGAAATATTTTTCTGACAGCTATCAAATTGTAAACGTTGTAAATAAAATTTTTCAGTTTTGACAGCTGTCAAAATTGTAAAAAAAAACTATTTTTTCCTATCTTGACACTTCTAACTGGCGAAATATTTCTGACAGTTATCAAATTGTAAACGCAGAATATTTTTCAGATTTGACAGCTGTCTAAATTGTAAGATAAAAACTATTTTTTCCTTTGTTCGATACTTTGAACTGTCAAAATATTTCTGACAGTTGTCAAATTGTAAACGTAGTATATTTTTCAGATTTGACAGCTGTCAAAATTGTAAAAAATAACTATTTTTCCTATTTTGACAGTTCTAACTGGAAAATATACTTCTACTGTTTTGTCAAATTTTAAACAAAATATTTTTTAGTTTTGGCTGTGTCAAAATTGTAAAAAATAGCTATTTTTTTCTATTTTGACATCTTCTAACTGTCGAAATATATAGTTTACAAATTGCTGTCAAATTGTAAATAAAGAATATTTTTTCAGATTTGACAGCTGTCAAAATTGTTAAAACATAACTAATAACTATTTTGAACTGAAAAAATATTTCTGACAGTTGTCCAATAGTAAACCCAATATAGTTTCCAGATTGGACAGCTGTCAAAATTGTAAAAAATCAAATGTTTTTCCTACTTTGTCACTTCTAACTGTCAGTATATATTTCAAATGACAGCTTATCAAATTGTAAACAATAATATTTTTCAGATTTGACACTCTAATTGTCAAATTTTTAATGATAGCTGTCAAATTATAAACGCTGTAATATTTCAGATTTGACAGTTTTCAAAATTGTAAAATTGTTTTTTTTTCATAAACCGAATTTCATAATAGTTTCATTGCTTAAAAAATCCGTATACAGGATGTGTAATATCACGATTTCCGAAAATTAATCAAATGTTGTGGCCACGGAAGATTTTTTGAACTTGTTAATACAAATAATAAATTTGAAATCACAGCTGTCTAAATTGTAAGAAACTAACTATTTTTCTTACTTCGACATAGTATAACTGTCAAAATACTTCTAACAGTAGCCAATTTGTAAACGCAGTATATTTTTCAGTTCTGACAGATGTCGAAATTGTATAAAATAGCTATTTTTTCTATTTTGACACTTCTAACTGTCGAAATACTTCTAAAAATTGTCAAATTGTAAACAAAGAATATTTTTCAGATTTGGCTCTGTCAAAATTGTAAAAAATAACTATTTTTTCCTACTTTGACACTTCTAACTGTCGAAATATTTAGGAAAGCTGTCAAATTGTAAACGCAGTATATTTTCCAGTTTTTCTAGCTGTCAAAATTATAAAAATAACTATTTTTTCCTATTTTGACACTTCGAACTAGTGAAATATTTTTGACAGTTGTCGAATTGTAACCGCAGTATATTTTTCAAATTTGACAGCTGTCAAAATGGTAAAAAATAGCTAATTTTTCCTACTAAGACACATCTAATTGTCAATTTTTTAATGATAGCTGTCAAATTGTAAACGCTGTATATTTTTCAGATTTGACAGTTGTCAAAATTGTAAAATTGGTTTTTTTTTGTTATAATTTTGCGACTTTCATAATAGTTTCATTGCTTAAGTCATCTAAATCCGTATACAGGATGTGTAATATCAAGATATCCGAAAGTATTATATCCGAGGAATGGGGTGGCCAAATATATCTGACAGGTGTGAAATTGCGGAAGATGAAGGTGTTATCAAGATATGTATATGAATTTGTGATATTAAATAACTAATTTTAAAATTTTGAGGTTAGGTGAGGTTAGATTAGTATTTTAATACAAATAATAAATTGTGAAACAAGTGCGACACGTAAATCAATACAAAAAATAATAAAATGCAAATCTGTGTGTTAAATCTGTAATACAATGATAGTATTACGTCACATTTTCTCGCTTCAAAAAGAGAAAAAATATCCTTTCCTAGGTTTATGTTATAACCCAAACATCTCTTCATATTGAATATCGAAAGAGGTAGGTACCCTTTTCTTATCACCGAACCAGTAGCTCTCATCGAATAGTGGTTCCCTTTCTGAATGCTTTCTATATGCAAATTAAATTATAGATATCCAACATATTCGAGGACAGTAATCTTCTACCATACTTCTCCATCGCGCTTTTACATTTATTATACATATACGACCTTACGGTACTATATTCTACGACAAAATCTTGTATTCTCGTCTTATTTCATCCATACATACACGTTTATGAATAAATGATGTTACGCGCGTCCAACGGTTGGCGAAACCGGCGCACTTTCCGCAAGAAAAACTTTTTAAGATCGTTAACTATCCGAGATTCAGGATCAAAGCTGGAAGTTCTTAATTCGATCCGTGTTTATTATGCGGTTGGTATTAAGTTCTAATCCTTTCTAACCGTATTCGTTCGCTAATTTGCTGAATAGAACAATGCCGCGATGATAATGTTGTATTTCGGTTAAGTTGTTAAAGTACCTAAATCTATGGATGATATAAACTTACTGTTTCACGTAAATCGCGGTTTAATGCTCGGGTAACGGAGGATTTTCGCGTAGGTATAATAATATAGTTAGTAAAGTGCATTCGAATTAAGTTAACGTCGTGCAATTCAAATTACATCCGTACATATTAGATTGGCGCCCTAGCAGGCACTAGCTAGAACAGCAGCTCCTTTTATAATACCTGCGTTACCTGTGACAGAAGCTGAATCCAAGCTCAAGTTTTTGATTCATTTCAAGTACAATACATGGATAGGAAGACCTGGTCCTATTAAGTTTATTTTTACGGGAAACCTATTTCTCGTCTTATTTTAATAGTTGTTAAAATCGTAATATCTTTGACAGCTGTCAAATTGATTTGATTCGATAACTGTAGCTGTCAAAATATATCTGACAGGTGTGAAATTGCAAAAATGAGTCAGTTTTTACAGTATAGAATGTCTCAGCCATCAAAGAAACCTATTTCTCGTCTTATTTTAATAGTTGTTAAAATCGTAATATCTTTGACAACTGTCAAATTGATTTAATTCAATAACTGTAGCTGTTAAAATACATCTGACAGATGTGAAATTGCAAAAATGAGTCAGTTTTTACAGTATAGAATGTCTCAGCCATCAAAGAAACCTATTTCTCGTCTTATTTTAATAGTTGTTAAAATCGTAATATCTTTGACAGCTGTCAAATTGATTTGATTCGATAACTGTAGCTGTTAAAATACATCTGACAAATGTGAAATTGCAAAAATGAGTCCGTTTTTACAGACAGTCAAATTGATTTGATTCCATAACTGTAGCTGTCAAAATATATCTGACAGGTGTGAAATTGCAAAAATGAGTCAGTTTTTACAGTATAGAATGTCTCAGCCATCAAAGAAACCTATTTCTCGTCTTATTTTAATAGTTGTTAAAATCGTAATATCTTTGACAGCTGTCAAATTGATTTGATTCGATAACTGTAGCTGTCAAAATACATCTGACAGATGTGAAATTGCAAAAATGAGTCAGTTTTTACAGTACAGAATGTCTCAGCCATCAAAGAAACCTATTTCTCGTCTTATTTTAATAGTTGTTAAAATCGTAATATCTTTGACAGCTGTCAAATTGATTTAATTCAATAACTGTAGCTGTCAAAATACATCTGACAGATGTGAAATTGCAAAAATGAGTCAGTTTTTACAGTATAGAATGTCTCAGCCATCAAAGAAACCTATTTCTCGTCTTATTTTAATAGTTGTTAAAATCGTAATATCTTTGACAGCTGTCAAATTGATTTGATTCGATAACTGTAGCTGTCAAAATACATCTGACAGATGTGAAATTGCAAAAATGAGTCAGTTTTTACAGTCAAATTGATTTGATTCCATAACTGTAGCTGTCAAAATATATCTGACAGGTGTGAAATTGCAAAAATGAGTCAAAGTGTCTCAGCCATCAAAGAAACCTATTTCTCGTCTTATTTTAATAGTTGTTAAAATCGTAATATCTTTGACAGCTGTCAAATTGATTTGATTCGATAACTGTAGCTGTCAAAATACATCTGACAGATGTGAAATTGCAAAAATGAGTCAGTTTTTACAGTATAGAGTGTCTCAGCCATCAAAGAGACCTATTTCTCGTCTTATTTTAATAGTTGTTAAAATCGTAATATCTTTGACAGCTGTCAAATTGATTTGATTCGATAACTGTAGCTGTCAAAATACATCTGACAAATGTGAAATTGCAAAAATGAGTCAGTTTTTACAGTATAGAATGTCTCAGCCATCAAAGAAACCTATTTCTCGTCTTATTTTAATAGTTGTTAAAATCGTAATATCTTTGACAGCTGTCAAATTGATTTGATTCGATAACTGTAGCTGTCAAAATACATCTGACAGATGTGAAATTGCAAAAATGAGTCAGTTTTTACAGTCAAATTGATTTGATTCCATAACTGTAGCTGTCAAAATATATCTGACAGGTGTGAAATTGCAAAAATGAGTCAGTTTTTACAGTATAGAGTGTCTCAGCCATCAAAGAAACCTATTTCTCGTCTTATTTTAATAGTTGTTAAAATCGTAATATCTTTGACAGCTGTCAAATTGATTTGATTCGATAACTGTAGCTGTCAAAATACATTTGACAGATGTGAAATTGCATAAATGAGTCAGTTTTTACAGTATAGAGTGTCTCAGCCATCAAAGAAACCTATTTCTCGTCTTATTTTAATAGTTGTTAACATCGTAATATCTTTGACAGCTGTCAAATTGATTTGATTCGATAACCGCAGCTGTCCAAATACATCTGAAAGCTGCAAAATTGTAAAATGAGACTTGGTATCTTGATTGTCAAAAAACGTATTCTAATTCCCATTTTGATAGTTGTCAAAATCAACATATTTCTGATAGCAATCAAATTGATTTTATTTGCTAATTATATAATGTCCTAGACATAAAAAAAATTATTTCTATTCCCATTTTGACAGCAGTCAAAATCAAAATATGTTCGATAGTACTCAAATTGTTTTTAACCGACAATTGTAGCTGTCAAAATACATCTGACAACTGTAGAATTGTAAAATGAATCACTTTTTGCAATTTAGAGTGTTTCAATCATCAAAAAAAAAAAAAACTATTTCTATTTTGACAGTTATCACAATCGTTATACCTATCTTTGATAGCAGCCAAGTTGATTTGATTCGATAATTGTAGCTGTGGGTGTCAAAATACTTTTTGATTTTTTTGATAGTTACGATACTGAAAATTTTCAAACCGGTTTCTGTTCTGTCTACTTTGACACATAACCGAAATATTTCCAACAGCTGTCAAATAAAATTTAGATTTCGCGATCACAGCTGCCAAAATACATCGAACAATTGTAAAAAGCTGTGAAACTCTAAGAGCGGTTACTTCCTTCTTATTTTGACAAGTGTTACAGTTAAAGTAGCGGTGACAGCTGTCAAATTAAAAATCTGTTATTTTCGTAATTCTTAACCATAAATGAAACCGTTACGATTCATATTTTGACAGTTAAATTGCAAATAAAAAGGTGTGAAACTGTTGAAAAGGGATACTCTCTCTTTACTGTAACGGATGTAACTGTCAAAATATTTCTGACAGCTGTCAAATTGTAAAAAGACAGTACTGTTTTCACGTTTTACAATTATTACTTGCTGTGGTTGGTAATGAAGGCAGTTTCTCACTTATTTATTTCATTTTATTAACATGTAGAGTTTGAGTAAATTGAGTAGCTGTCAAAACACATTTTTTTTGATTTGGATTTTATGTCCGATTAGGATGCTGTGTACTCCCCCTTCCCCTCCCCCTCCCCTCTTCTCACAGTTATGTAAAATCGGTTTTGAGAATTTATCTAAAAGAAAACGACTGCTCAAGGGGGAGTTTTCTAAAAAAACCATCGTCGGATCCGTTGATTTTTATTGCTAGTTTAGAGTTTTATTACGTGAAACTGAAGTATACAGGGTATCTCAAAAAACAAGTTATTGTAAAATTAGATTAAACGTTCGAATTGAGCACAGTTCACAATCTGAAAATAGCTAAGGCGATTGAGGAATTCTTTTTGAACGTTGTCGATGATATCTGCGGTAATGTTTCTAATTTCTTTGGCGTATTCTTGTTTTTCTTCCCTCCCTATCCAATAAGTTGAAACTAAATTTCCATTTTGTTGGAAAAAAAAGAGATGGTGCAGATCCGGATACAAAGTTGTTAGATAAAGGATGAGTTTATTTGGCAAAAATCGAAATATCTTGCACCTAAAAATATTAAATTCAGCGACAAAAATAAGGATTTTCCGTTGCCCAATAATACCACAACTTTATCGGTTCACATGATCGTTTAAAAAAAAAAATGTTGCTTCATTAGAAATAATTATTCTCTTTACAAGATTACCATTACCATCGTATAATTCTTGCATTACAATCGCCATCCATGCCTATTTACCTGACTTTGTTAACACTAAATTTAGAACACCCTGTATATATCCCACATCCCCCTGCTTGCAGAAAAAATTCTTCCTTCTTTCTTCTTAAATGTAAATTACACCATACATTATAAAATTACTTAATGACACCGAAATATAACTTCATAATTACGTTAATAATGATTTATTAATGACATTTTAATAACATAATAATGACATTACATTGATGTAATGATGTGGGAGTAACATACTCGGGCATTAAGTTTAATAACAGACAGTTGAACGTCGATAACGGAAGAGATAACGTCCAAAAAGACAGACGGTTCACGTTGGATGAATTGAATTTGACACTCTGAGACTCTATTTGAGTGGGTGCTCTAATGGCATAGTTCCGCTGACACCACATATCCCCTTGCGGCGCGGCGTCTATCAAGCGATTAGAGATGTTGTCGTCGGTCTCACAGTCTCAGAGTCTCAATATAGAATATCCAAAGAAACGATTCATATTTGACCTGTTCTTATATCGTTGATGGTTGCAATGAAGTTAGTCTGTCTTTACAACTCCTATAGCTAGAACAACCTCCTGTATATATAGCTATAATTTATGCCAGTGTCACCTTGTGATAACCTCATCGTATATATACAAAATTCGCGATATAAATCGTTTTAGGAAGACAACGTCGGCGTTTGTTTTCGACCAAGTTGTTCTGCACAGATCACAATAAACATTCATCAAGCGATTCCCTTTGTGATATTTCTGCCCCGGCGTGTCAACTTCTACCCCTGCACACGGGCATGGAAGCGCACACAGCCGGCGGGAAATGTCGGCGAATAGTTCGCGAGTAGCGCCATATTCGCGAGCGCTGGAGGGCTAGAGAGTTCCATCGTCGCGTCAGCTCGAAATAGGAAAATGGAGAAAAACGGATTTATTCCAGATATGCCGGCTTCTACCTAAAAATTTCGCTTCCTTTTTTTTTTGCTTGTTCTGTTTTCTTTTTGTTCTATTTGATATCGTTATCTTGCAGCATATTGCGTGGATTTGCCAGTCCTCACTCTAACGTAAGTGTAGTGGGAAAATGTCAATGATAGTATTAGAGTTTCGGTTGGTTTTTATCGTTCCCCAATCGACTGTATATTCTAATATAGACGACAGGTGTTGTACGACTTACTCAGCGAGAATCTCGTCAATTTTTGCAAAACTTTCTTAGAGTTCGTTTCTTTTCCATTGAGATCTTGATTAAAGGATTAAAGGCACCGCCACTAGGATATGCTTACTTATGGACCCCACTTCATATTTAACTTGGAATGATGAAGTAGTTTGTGAAAGATCTTAAATTAAATCTGGATAGAATTACCAAAAAAGCGGTGACAGCATTAACACTTGTCAGACACTTATATGGGAAGAAATGGCGACTAAGACCAGACATCCTGAATTGGATATATAGCGTGGTTGTGAAGCCAACAATGACGTATGTGGCTTTGGTATGGCGGACAAAAAACGCATCAAAGAAACGCCATTCAGAAGCTGACTTGCTTGCTTAGGAATTACGGGAGAAATGCAGCTAGGAGGCACTCTTGGACTTGCAATCGTTGCACCTGGTTATACAGGGGAGGCAAGGATGGGGGCATCCAGGCTGCAACATACGACTCCAAAAGGAGTCAAAACAAAATATATGTCGATAAGGGAGGATGTGGGAAAGGGCGTCGGGGTGGAAAACGGGCATAGGTATGGGAATCCCTTCATGGTGTCTATACCAGGTAGACAGGAGAAGGCTGCCAGGTATGCACTTGATATGGGTGTACTCTCAGAATAGGTAGCATCCTCCAGCAAGAATGAATGTGAAAGCGGTGACTAACAGAGGAATTCACATCATGTCTGATAGCCAAGCAGCACTAAAGGCATTACTAAGCCGGAGAGTGTCGTCCAGGCTGGTAACGGAGTACCTCGTGGAACTTTCGAACCGGAACAAGGTTTGCTTGACTTGGATACCAGGTCATCAAGGTATCGATGGCAACGCAAAGGCTCAGAGGGTCAGAGATGGAAATGTACAGCCCAGAACTTTTCTTCGGGGTTACAAGGCAAATGCCCCGGAGATAGCTACATAGGCGACTGGGTCTGTACAAAACAACAAGAATATAGGGGAAACCATATCGGAAGAGGGCTAGAGAACTGATACAGCTTAGCAGGAAGGAACACCTACACAAAATCGGAGTGTTTGACAATGACACAAGGTGTAGACTTTGCGAGCTAGAACTGGGGATAGCAGAAGGCAAAACCTATTTGGGAGAACGAAAGGAGACTCAAAGACGTGAATTACCCACTCGGTTAGGGACCTGTACAGATTAGTGGAGATGACTATCGTTTTAGAGTGGGTGACTTGAATACATAGACATGGGACAATAAGCCTGAAGGCTGCGGTGCCTTACCGGTGACCATTGGTCGGACGGGTCTGGTTTTAGAGGGAAAAAAAAACTTTATTGCAACCATCAACGATAAGAACAGATAAAAAATATGAACCAGGAAATATGACACCAGGACATAGGATAACAGCTACACTGTGTTGGCTGCCAAACTAGTTAACTCCCTTTCTCCTTCCAAACTCTCCGTTAAACACGTACGAACCAACAGCGTTTATCTCTATTTTTGGTATCGCTGCAAACTGTCTTAGGACACCTTTCTGAACTATTTTGTTAATTCATGGCAAACGAGAACAAAATTTCAAAACTATCTAACACGTCTTGAAGATTTAGAAGCAATAGATAATTTGAGCGTTGATTTGCCCAAAAACTAACATATTGTTCTGGTAAAGATGTTCCTTTAATAAAAAGCAACCGAAATAGAATTGATTGCCCATAATAAGAAAGCGAAGAAATTTCTCAACAAAATTGCAATTGAAAAATAAATTTGTGCTTCTCAGGACAATTCCAAAATTTCAAGATTACTAAATCTGTATTTCATGTTTATCAACTTGAGGTACAACCATGATTTTTAGTGACTTGATGCTGAGTCATACAGAATAATTTGGCCTTGCTTTCAAGCAATGAGAATTCACTGTCAAAGTGGTCTGATCAGAAATTCGTCTGTCTACTTTAAAAATAGATATAGAGTAAGGAATGCACATGGAGTCAGCATAAAACTCAAATTTTGAGCGTAAAAAGATTGGCTACAGTATGACGTAAGAACTACCCATGAAATGGAAGTTGTACTTCTCTACCGCTCTTATGTCAGATTCTCTTTCTTTATTTGACACTCTGCGATTCTGTTTGAGTGGGTGCTCTAATGGTATAGTTCCGCTGATAGAGAGAGATGAGAAATGTCTGTGCTTCTCAGGACAATTTTGTCGCTTTACCTTTCGACTTTCCCCCCAAATTTGCTTTCCTAAATATTCCAAAATTTCAAGATTAGTAAATCTGTATTTCATGCTTATCAACTTGAGGTACAACCATGATTTTTAGTGATGCTTGATGCTGAGCCATACAGAGTAATTTGGCCTTGCTTTCAAGTAATGAGAATTCACTGTCAAAGTGGTCTGATCAGAAATTCGTCTGTCTACTTTAGAAATAGACTATAGAGTACTGGAGGTATGCACATGGAGTCAGCATAAAACTACAAATTTTGAGCGTAAAAAAGATGATGGCTACAGTATGACGTAAGAACTACCCATGAAATGGAAGTTGTACTTCTCTACCGCTCTTATGTCCATCAGATTCTCTTTCTTTATTTGACACTCTGCGACTCTGTTTGAGTGGGTGCTCTAATGGCATAGTTCCGCTGATAGAGAGAGATGAGAAATGTCTGAAATAAAAAATAAATTTGTGCTTCTCAGGACAATTTTGCAAACTTTCCCCCCAAAAATAAATTTGTTAGCTTCATGCTTATCAACTTGGACAATTTTTTAGTGATGCTTGATGCCCATACCAAAATTTGCGTTCCTAAATATCTTCGTCTGTCTAAAATTTGGCGATTGCACATGATCAGCATAAAACTACAAATTTTGTAAGAAAGATGAAGTATGACGTAAAACCCATGAAATGGAAGTTGAGCATCCATCAGATTCGTTTTAGGGGTGCTCTAATGCCGCTGATAGAGAATGAGTCTGAAATAAAAAATAAATTTGTAACGTTGCTGCAATTTTGTCACCTGATTTCCCCCCAAATTTGCTTTCCTAAATATTCCAATTATAGAAATCGGCTTCAACATCAACCATGATTTTTAGTGATGCTTGAAAATATGCTTAGTTCCTGTCAAAGATGACTTTTAGATCGAGGAAATAAAACGAAAATTTTGAGCGTAAAAAAGATGATGGCTACATGCAACTAATGAAATGGAAGTTGTACTTCATCTTAATCGATTCTCTTTCTTTAACACTCTGCGACTCTGTTTGAGTGGGTGCTCTAATGGCATAGTTCCGCTGACAGAGAGAGATGAGAAATGTCTCAACAAAATTGCAAATAAAAAATAAATTTGTGCTTCTCAGGACAATTTTGACTTTCCCCTCAAAATTTGCGTTCCTAAATACTCCAAAATTTGGCGATTACGATGGTGGTAAGAGAAAAATAATTGAGCATCGCGTTTTAGGCAGCTTCGACGAGCTTAATGTTGTTGCAACATGATCTTGAAATCGCAATTATAGAAACGGCTTCCATCCCTTATGCTTACTTCCTGAGATGATTTTGATTGAGGAATTTTGTGAGCGAATGAACAATTATGCGATCATAACGATAATTTTGTAAAGAGAATAAGAGACTTGACATAAGGAAAGTTGTGAATACCTCAAATTTCTTTGATTCGAATATTAGACCTATATCTTTATCCTTAAAAAGCGTTAACAAGAATTTATTTTGATGATTGCAGACAATAACAATGTATTACGATTTAGTGCAAAATTGGATTCTATCGAATTGAAACTACCGTAGCGATCGTAAAACTCCTACAGAACAAGAAATATATCATTTTTATGTTACCCTAATCATGAAAATATCTTTTGCTTTATCGACAGACCATCCATAAAAAAAAAGTTCGCCAACCTATCCTCGAGCGATAAAGTCCATACCGAGATTCGACATTCTCCACTTCGCACGCATGGTAGTATTGATGGCTGATGATCGTTAAACGTAAAATAATAAAAAAAGAAGTCGTAAAAACAATGGCATAAAGAAAGTTTGGATAACCGTAAGATATAAACAAAGAAATTTTACAAAATGTATCTATGTAGAACACATACGAGTTGCATTCCAGTTAACCGTTAAAAGTTTTTGGCTTTGTGCCCACTTGGTTTTCCCCGTACAGCACTGAACTCGAACCCTTTCATTCAGCCGCCAGCGTTATTCGACCGCTTCGCCTGCAATAACATCCCAGCAAACGGCCCGTTTTGCACTCGATTATACGAATATTAGAGTGAAAACTGCTCTGAATTATCGAATGTTTATTCGCCCGGCGATTATACGAGGGTGACTGCCGTCGTCGTCGCTGGTTGCTCTTGAGAGGGTATAATGGCATGTCGTTCTGCGTTGGCTGGGAAAAACAAGGGTGTTATTAATATTTATTCGGCGATGTTTACATCCATTGTGAGTAGTGTAGATGATCAATGTTATTAGTCTTCTCCATCCAATTATGTTTTGTCTATCTCGAAAGATATTTGATGTTGTGTGCTTTGCGTGTGGGAAGGGTGACTGTCATATTTATGACTTTTTAACCTTGTTTGACCTTGTATACATGTGATAATATTTTGGCAAATATTATCACAAGGATGATGATTAATAAATCATACGAGAATTCAACTTTATTTGAGTTATCTGTAGCAGTGTTTATTAACATGTAGAGTTTGAGTAAATTGAGTAGCTGTCAAAACACATTTTTTTTGATTTGGATTTTATGTCCGATTAGGATGCTGTGTACTCCCCCCTCCTCTCCCCTTCCCCTCTTCTCACAGTTATGTAAAATCGGTTTTGAGAATATATCTAAAAGAAAACGACTGCTCAAGGGAGAGTTTTCCAAAAAAAGCAACCGTCGGATCCGTCGATTTTTATTGCTAGTTTAGAGTTTTATTACGTGAAACTGAAGTATACAGGGTACCTCAAAAAACAAGTTATTGTAAAATTAGAGTAAACGTTCGAATTGAGCACAGTTCACAATCTGAAAATAGCTAAGGCGATTGAGGAATTTTTTTTAAACGTTGTCGATGATATCAGCGGTAATGTTTCTAATTTCTTTGGCGTATTCTTGTTTTTCTTTCCTCCCTATCCAATAAGTTGAAACTAAATTTCCATTTTGTTGGAAAAAGAGATGGTGCAGATCCGGATACAAAGTTGTTAGATACAGGATGAGTTTATTTGGCAAAAATCGAAATATCTTGCACCTAAAAATATTAAATTCAGCGACAAAAATAAGGATTTTCGGTTGCCCAATAATACCACAACTTTATCGGTTCACATGATCGTTTTAAAAAAAAATGTTGCTTCATTAGAAATAATTATTCTCTTTACAAGATTACCATTACCATCGTATAATTCTTGCATTACAATCGCCATCCATGCCTATTTACCTGACTTTGTTAACACTAAATTTAGAACACCCTGTATATATCCCACATCCCCCTGCTTGCAGAAAAAAATTCTTCCTTCTTTCTTCTTAAATGTAAATTACACCATACATTATAAAAATACTTAATGACACCGAAATATAACTTCATAATTACGTTAATAATGATTTATTAATGACATTTTAATAACATAATAATGACATTACATTGATGTAATGATGTGGGAGTAACATACTCGGGCATTAAGTTTAATAACAGACAGTTGAACGTCGATAACGGAAGAGATAACGTCCAAAAAGACAGACGGTTCACGTTGGATGAATTGAATTTGACACTCTGAGACTCTATTTGAGTGGGTGCTCTAATGGCATAGTTCCGCTGACACCACATATCCCCTTGCGGCGCGGCGTCTATCAAGCGATTAGAGATGTTGTCGTCGGTCTCACAGTCTCAGAGTCTCAATATCCAAAGAAATGATTCATATTTGACCTGTTCTTATATCGTTGATGGTTGCAATGAAGTTAGTCTGTCTTTACAACTCCTATAGCTAGAACAACCTCCTGTATATATAGCTATAATTTATGCCAGTGTCACCTTGTGATAACCTCATCGTATATATACAAAATTCGCGATATAAATCGTTTTAGGAAGACAACGTCGGCGTTTGTTTTCGACCAAGTTGTTCTGCACAGATCACAATAAACATTCATCAAGCGATTCCCTTTGTGATATTTCTGCCCCGGCGTGTCAACTTCTACCCCTGCACACGGGCATGGAAGCGCACACAGCCGGCGGGAAATGTCGGCGAATAGTTCGCGAGTACCGCCATATTCGCGAGCGCTGGAGGGTTAGAGAGTTCCATCGTCGCGTCAGCTCGAAATAGGAAAATGGAGAAAAACGGATTTATTCCAGATATGCCGGCTTCTACCTAAAAATTTCGCTTCCTTTTTTTTTTGCTTGTTCTGTTTTCTTTTTGTTCTATTTGATATCGTTATCTTGCAGCATATTGCATGGATTTGCCAGTCCTCACTCTAACGTAACTGTAGTGGGAAAATGTCAATGATAGTATTAGAGTTTCGGTTGGTTTTTATCGTTCCCCAATCGACTGTATATTCTAATATAGACGACAGGTGTTGTACGACTTACTCAGCGAGAATCTCGTCAATTTTTGCAAAACTTTCTTAGAGTTCTTTTCTTTTCCATTGAGATCTTGATTAAAGGATTAAAGGCACCGCCACTAGGATATGCTTACTTATGGACTCCACTTCATATTTAACTTGGAATGATGAAGTAGTTTGTGGAAGATCTTAAATTAAATCTGGATAGAATTACCGAAAAAGCGGTGACAGCATTAACACTTGTCAGACACTTATATGGGAGGAAATGGCGACTAAGACCAGACATCCTGAATTGGATATATAGCGTGGTTGTGAAGCCAACAATGACGTATGTGGCTTTGATATGGCGGACAAAAAACGCATCAAAGAAACGCCATTCAGAAGCTGACTTGCTTGCTTAGGAATTACGGGAGAAATGCAGCTAGGAAGGCACTCTTGGACTTGCAATCGTTGTACCTGGTTATACAGGGGGAGGCAAGGATGGGGGCATCCAGGCTGCAACATACGACTCCAAAAGGAGTCAAAACAAAATATATGTCGATAAGGGAGGATGTGGGAAAGGGCGTCGGGGGTGGAAAACGGGCATAGGTATGGGAATCCCTTCATGGTGTCTATACCAGGTAGACAGGAGAAGGCTGCCAGGTATGCACTTGATATGGGTGTACTCTCAGTAGGTACACAGAATGAATGTGAAAGCGGTGACTAACAGAGGAATTCACATCATGTCTGATAGCCAAGCAGCACTAAAGGCATTACTAAGCCGGAGAGTGTCGTCCAGGCTGGTAACGGAGTACCTCGTGGAACTTTCGAACCGGAACAAGGTTTGCTTGACTTGGATACCAGGTCGTCAAGGTATCGATGGCAACGCAAAGGCTCAGAGGGTCAGAGATGAAAATGTACAGCCCAGAACTTTTCTTCGGGGTTACAAGGCAAATGCCCCGGAGATAGCTACATAGGCGACTGGGTCTGTACAAAACAACAAGAATATAGGGGAAACCATATCGGAAGAGGGCTAGAGAACTGATACAGCTTAGTAGAAAGGAACACCTACACAAAATCGGAGTGTTTGACAACGACACAAGGTGTAGACTTTGCGAGCTAGAACTGGGGATAGCAGAAGGCAAAACCTATTTGGGAGAACGAAAGGAGATTCAAAGACGTGAATTACCCACTCGGTTAGGGACCTGTACAGATTAGTGGAGATGACTATCGTTTTAGAGTGGGTGACTTGAATACATAGACATGGGACAATAAGCCTGAAGGCTGCGGTGCCTTGCGGGCGATCATTGGTCGGACGGGTCTGGTTTTAGGGTAAAAAAAACTTTATTGCAACCATCAACGATAAGAACAGATCAAAAAACTATGAACCAGGAAATAATTCGATCACATATTGCTCTGGTACACTGCGTTGGCTGCCAAACTAGTTAACTCCCTTTCTCCTTCCAAACTCTCCGTTAAACACGTAATTTTGTCGAACGAACCAACAGTCGTTTATCTCTATTTTATGGTATCGCTGCAAACTGTTTCAGGGCACCTTTCTGAACTATTTTGTTAATTCATGGCAAACGAGAACAAAATTTCAAAACTATCTAACACGTCTTGAAGATTTAGAAGCAATAGATAATTCGAGCGTTGATTTGCCCAAAAACGAACATATTGCTCTGGTAAAGATGTTCCTTTAATGCAAATATTCTTGGATTAGTTAATCTGTATTTCATGCTATCAACTTGAGGTAAAGCCCTGATTTTTAGAAGCTAAAAAGCAACCGAAGTAGAATTGATTGCCCATAATAAGGAAGCGAAGAAATATCTCAACAAAATTGCAAATAAAAAATAAATTTGTGCTTCTAAAGACAATTTTGTCGCTTTACCTATTGATTCCTTCTCCCCCTTCCCCAATTTGCTTTCCTAAATATTCCAAAATTTCAAGATTAGTAAATCTGTATTTTATGTTTATCAACTTGAGGTACCACCATGATTTTTAGTGACTTGATGCTGAGCCATAATTGAGTAATGAGAATTCACTGTCAAAGTGGTCTGTTCAGAAATTCGTCTGTCTACTTTAAAAATAGACTATAGAGTACTGGAGGTATGCACATGGAGTCAGCATAAAACTACAAATTTTGAGCGTAAAAAAGATGATGGCTACAGTATGACGTAAGAACTACCCATGAAATGGAAGTTGTACTTCTCTACCGCTCTTATGTCCATCAGATTCTCTTTCTTTATTTGACACTCTGCGACTCTGTTTGAGTGGGTGCTCTAATGGCATAGTTCCGCTGATACAGAGAGATGAGAAATGTCTGAAATAAAAAATAAATTTGTGCTTCTCAGGACAATTTTGTCGCTTTACCTTTCGACTTTCCCCCCAAATTTGCTTTCCTCAATATTCCAAAATTTCAAAATTAGTAAATCTGTATTTCATGCTTATCAACTTGAGGTACAACCATGATTTTTAGTGATGCTTGATGCTGAGTCATACAGAGTAATTTGGCCTTGCTTTCAAGTAATGAGAATTCACTGTCAAAGTGGTCTGATCAGAAATTCGTCTGTCTACTTTAAAAATAGACTATAGAGTACTGGAGGTATGGACATGGAGTCAGCATAAAATTACAAATTTTGAGCGTAGAAAAGATGATGGCTACAGTATGACGTAAGAACTACCCATGAAATGGAAGTTGTACTTCTCTACCGCTCTTATGTCCATCAGATTCTCTTTCTTTATTTGAAACTCTGCGATACTGTTTGAGTGGGCGCTCTAATGGCATAGTTCCGCTGACACAGAGAGATGAGAAATGTCTCGACAAAATTGCAAATAAAAAATAAATTTGTGCTTCTCAGGACAATTTTGACTTTCCCCCCAAAATTTGCTTTCCTAAATACTCCAAAATTTGGCGATTACGATGGTGGTAAGAGAAAAATAATTGAGCATCGCGTTTTAGGCAGCTTCGACGAGCTTAACGTTGTTGCAACATGATCTTCAAATCGCAATTATAGAAACGGCTTCCATCCCTACAAAATATGCTTACTTCCTGAGATGATTTTGATCGACAAAATGAATTTTGTGAGCGAATGCAACAATTATGCGATCATAACGATAATTTTGTAAAGAGAATAAGAGACCCAGAAAAGGTGTGACATAAGGAAAGTTGTGGCGAATACCTGTGTGACAAATTTCTTTGATTCGAATATTAGACCTATATCTTTATCCTTAAAAAGCGTTAACAAGAATTTATTTTGATGATTGCAGACAATAACAATGTATTACGATTTAGTGCAAAATTGGATTCTATCGAATTGAAACTACCGTAGGGATCGTAAAACTCCTACAGAACAAGAAATATATCATTTTTATGTTACCCTAATCATGAAAATATCTTTTGCTTTATCGACAGACCATCCATAAAAAAGTTCGCCAACCTATCCTCGAGCGATAAAGTCCATACTGAGATTCGACATTCTCCACTTCGCACGCATGGTAGTATTGATGGCTGATGATCGTTAAACGTAAAATAATAAAAAAAGAAGTCGTAAAAACAATGGCATAAAGAAAGTTTGGATAACCGTAAGATATAAACAAAGAAATTTTACAAAATGTATCTATGTAGAGCACATACGCGTTGCATTCCAGTTAACCGTTAAAAGTTTTTGGCTTTGTGCCCACTTGGTTTTCCCCGTACAGCACCGAACTCGAACCCTTTCATTCAGCCGCCAGCGTTATTCGACCGCTTCGCCTGCAATAACATCCTAGCAAACGGCCCGTTTTGCACTCGATTATACGAATATTAGAGTGAAAACTGCTCTGAATTATCGAATGTTTATTCGCCCGGCGATTATACGAGGGTGACTGCCGTCGTCGTCGCTGGTTGCTCTTGAGAGGGTATAATGGCATGTCGTTCTGCGTTGGCTGGGAAAAACAAGGGTGTTATTAATATTTATTCGGCGATGTTTACATCCATTGTGAGTAGTGTAGATGATCAATGTTATTAGTCTTCTCCATCCAATTATGTTTTGTCTATCTCGAAAGATATTTGATGTTGTGTGCTTTGCGTGTGGGAAGGGTGACTGTCATATTTATGACTTTTTAACCTTGTTTGACCTTGTATACATGTGATAATATTTTGGCAAATATTATCACAAGGATGATGATTAATAATTGTCATACGAGAATTCAACTTTAGTTGAGTTATCTGTAGCAGTGACACCATTCGCAAAAATTATGGTACTCAACCGCATTTTTTTTTAAACACAAATTTTTGTTACACATTTGTCCTGTTCAAAATATCTGTCAACTTAAATTTCTTTCATTCAAATATTATTGAGACAAATTCTCAAGTTTATAACGCCAACATCTCAACATTTTTTTCAGCTGCAAACTTTGGAGTCAGATTGTTTCGAACTTCAGAACTTTTTGTGACACATTTTTTCAGGTTGGCACTCCCGTTTAGCTATTATTAACAACAAAGAAACAATTAATAACAAAAACAGGAAGCAAAAAATTAATTTATAGTTTCACTGGACAGCTCCGCAAAATCAGCTAAGTATGTTTCGGCTCTATTTTGACAGCTATAATTGTAAAATCTCAAAATATGCTGTGTTTACAATAGTTAGATAGTTGTCATGAATATTTTGACAGGTGTATAGGTAAGAGAGTGGCTGGTCGTAGATGGTGTAGTCCTCATAGTTCTAGTTTCTTGTCAGTCTAAGACAATTAGTCTGGAAATGTCTTAACAGATTAAACAACCTAGGCACAGAAAACAGGACATACTGGAATCAGAGGCAACGAAAAAGCTAATCTACATATTAGCTTGCGAGACGGGAACCGTTCTGTGGTATAGGGATGAGTACTTACGAAAAAGATCTTAAAGACAGAGTAGAGAGGCTCAGAGCATCCCTCTGGAAGAATCTTCCTGGCCTGAGACACTTTAAGATCGTCCTTGGAAGCTACAATAAGCACAAACTTTGCTAGAACTAAGCACCTTGGTGAACACATGACGGTGATAAGTCTAAATCAGAATACCGACTGAAGGGTCTGCGGGGTTGAGGATGAAAATCCGAAACACCTGACATCTTACTGCACCACCATCATGAAAACCCGAGTTAACTATCTCGGCAAAGACGTCAGAGACGAAGAAGAAATACCTTCTCTGAAACCATCACAACTAATGCAGTTTCTTAAAGCTCTTAGACAGGATGGAAAGATTTGAGAGTTCATGCAAGAGGGCACAATAGATAATTTATAAGACCCATAATCATCTATGCTGCTTTGGAATGGTGGCCAAAAACAACACAGAAGATTGTACAACAACAGCTTCAACAAATCCCAAAGACTCAGTTGTCTAAATGTCACAGGAGCGATGCGGACCTGTCCCACTGCAGCGCTAGATGAAGTACTGCTGGGAATCACGTCACATTAGAGGACACCTTCAAATCATTGAAGATCGCAACATCAACTACCTAATTCACATTGCAAAGGACAAGATTCCTATGCAATACAACTTCGACCCCCTAAGTGGTCATCGAAAGCCGTACTAACAAGGAAACACAAGCAAGTGGTGATGATCGATTTAAATGAAATTTTTTCATAGATGCTAAATCACCGTTTCTCGGGGGGAGAGAGAGGGGTGAGGCGCCCTAAAGCCAACGCTACCCTTCGCTATTTGCTTTAATATCTCCAAAACTATAAGACATATCAAAAAAAAAGTTAAGACAAATATATAACTGTTTTGTAAATACTAAAAGATAGAGACAATAGTTTTAAAAAATATATAGGGGGTGGGGGTTGTTTCTGGAAAACAAGAAGTATGACAGGCAAACTGTTGTTGACTCTGAGTTTATGAGTCACAAAGGCTTTTCGATCGAAAATATTTATTCATAAATTTACGAGGGCGGCTTGAAATGTTTCCGAAATCGAGAAGAGAGGGCGAACGAAGGTTAAAATTGATTCATTGGTCAGCAAGGGCAACCTTTTTTTATAGCAACTGTCAAAATTTCAGACGTATCCTGCTAATAATAGTTCGTGCAGAAATATTTTGCTAGAAGTTCATGGCGGGTCTACTCTATCATTTTCGACCATCAGTTTCTGGGTGAGCAGGCACAAGCACAAGTGACGAACCACGCAGTCGACACCCAAAAACCGTTACCACCGCATGATGCTTTTTGCTATCTCTTTCAGCTTCAATTGGCGATCGGCTAACACGACTGCTGATTGAAGCTGAAAGAGATAGCAAAGGTAACAGGCATCTCACAGGAACGCGTTGGCCATATTCTATACGAAATTTAGGGTATGAGAAAGCTTTCGTCGCGATGGGTACCGAATTTGGACACACCAGAGTAAAAACGAAATCGGGTGAGCGTCTAGCCAGGATTCAACGCAATTCAAGGGATTTCTTCATGCTAGTACACCACTACATAATGGAGACCAAACAACAGCCGAAGCTGTGGACTTTTCCGGGCGAATCTTCATCGACTATCTAAGCAAAGACCGTTCCGTCGACCGGTTTTGGCATTCCTAAGGTGTGATCTTCATCGACTATCTGCAGAAGAGAAGGACGATCATGGAGCAATACTACAGACCTCCGACGGCTTGAAGAGTCTGAAGCACCGTTTGAAAAAAGTGTATTGATCTTCGAGAAGTCCATCAACATAACGGATGTAATTTACATGACTTGCAAAAGCGTATGAAGAAATTCTTAGCTCAACATTCATCAAATCTTGGCGAAAGGCTTGGCCAGATATTGAAAAAGAGGTCAACACCACACTTGACAACGAACTACCTCATTACCATCTAGTAACTGAACAAGGTGACAATGTAATGAAATTACTACCAACTTCCAGTGATGACGAAATTGTACAGCAAGATGTCGAAGAGTGGATGACAGGTGATGACGACTTAGAGAGCGATTTCTTGAATGATGATCAAATTATACAAGCAGTTGTGGAGATGGAGACACTTGAGAACAGCGTTGCAGAAGAATCAGAAGACGAAACCCAAGAGGAAAAAGTAAGTTACGAGTTACAGTTGGCAGCGATGTACATTGAATAACAGGGCGAATCTATTGGTGTTGAGGTGATGATCATAAAAAAGTGAAGAGAGTTCATTCTTATCTTGGACACAGTGTACATTTATATACCGGGTGGCCAGCTAAGAATGTCGCTCGGTCATATCTCAGGAACCGCAAGATCCGGGTCGGCGTTTACCCTATAGCGACGACCGTTAAAACTCTGCGGCTGCACTACCCAATCCCTGATTTCATAGTTTCAAGGCAACGGGCGTGGCGGGAGTAGACTTCGTATATAGGGGAGGATGCTTGGGCGTAGGCATGGGTATACGCTCCGGTGTCCTGCCGCTAACCGTCGGAATATACGGTGGGTAAGTGAGGCACCCTACGGCGCTTACCTAGAGAACTCTGCAGCTGCACTACCCCATCCTTGGTGGCCACACTCAGCGAAACGGGCGTGGCGGGAGAATTTGGCGAAGATAGTAGGGGAGGACAAAAGTCGGTTCGCCGAGGAGCAGTTCGCCCGCTGGTTGTCTGGTTGGGGAAACCTTTGGTTTCATCCTTAAACAACTCGGTGACTCCGGAACCCTACGGTTTCACTGTAGCTGCCGCGGATACTTGATCGCCGGAGGGGCGAAAGAGTTGGCGCGGTTGGCATATTGGGGTAGGGCTTCGGCCCGGCCGTCCCCGTAGTTCAGGCTTAATTCACGGGCGGGCTGGTTGTACCTCACGGCCAGATTCCGTTTCCCACGCTTGGCCGATAGTAGCCATCCGCAAGAAGGCCTAGGCCCCGTGGGGTTAGATGTGAGGTAGGAGTTCGCTAAAGCGTCTCCAGCGGTGACCCGTCTAACGCTGACAAGGAAACTTGTCTAACATGGGTAGCACGGGAGAGAGGAGCCCTCCGGCTCGCCTGTCCTCTCCGAGAGGTGTCGGTCTTGTGCGGGCGGTGAGATATTGGGTGACAGTTTCAAGGCACATAACTTGTTATGTGCGGTGTG
Organism: Holotrichia oblita; assembly: GCA_023690525.1. Taxonomy (NCBI): domain Eukaryota; kingdom Metazoa; phylum Arthropoda; class Insecta; order Coleoptera; family Scarabaeidae; genus Holotrichia; species Holotrichia oblita. The sequence continues at coordinate 98,129,711 of CM043021.1, read as the reverse complement.
GTACCTGAAAATTGCAGGATATGGGCTGACGGCTAGGTGCCTGCGGCTGATCATCCAAGCCATTTTCAATCAAATCGTGTCACCGCAAGAGGGCGGTAAAAGAAAATAGAATAGAAGACATGTCGCTTGCAATTCGCAACAACATGCTTTTGAATATGCTAAGTGTAGTGTGTATTTCTCCGCAAATTTCTGGCCCCTGATAGGTCAATGTAACACGCCAGTCTATTTCCATGGCCATCCAAGACCCCAAATTTGATTTGTTTAAATTTTTATTCGCGGGGTCAGTATTTGCAGTATTTCTGAGACAGAAACAGAAACTGTAGTTCTATCCACTCGTTGTAGAGTGAAAGTTTGCATCGAAAATAATAGGTAACAACTTCGAGATTTAAGCCGCCAGCAATATTAACTTTATTATGCTGTTTCGTTTTTTTTTCTGCATTGTTTATTTGAATTATACCGTTGTGCTTTTCATTAAAATATTTCAATTCATTCTTTTATAGTATAAGCATAAATATAATCTTTCACGCACTGTTCTTTTCAAAATGATGAAGTAATGAACAAAACAATATTAAACAATTTGAGTCGCGAAACATAGGCCAATGAAAATCCTTTCTAACAAGCCCAAATTTGCTAAATTTCGTTTTCCCAAAAAAATTAAACAGCGCCCTCTAGCATGCACGTCACTTATTAGATCGGGTCCAACTAGTAAGCATTAGATTGGAGGACTAATGCTGTTTTCAACGAGACTATGTTTGCAAAAAAGTTATAAGCGTTTCTTCAATACAAAATTTCCCATTCTCTCCTCCCCTTATTTGACGAAATACAAAAGTTTGGTCCGATGTAAAATATGCAAAATTTTCAGTCGATTCCGATTTTTGTATTTATGATAGACCTTAAGTTGGTAAATTTTGCGTGTTGAGTGACATTCCTAGTTCGCCAATCGTTACTTTAATTTCGACCGGTATTTGCCTATACGGGGTGACATAGAAAAAAGTACATTGCATAGTGCCACACAATAGAGGACACTAAAATAAGAAAAAAAATTCCTATGAACATGGGTCCGCAAGACCTTCGGTTAAAAGATACGGGGTGTTGAATTTTATTTCTTTTTTTGGATTTTTTTTTGAATATCTATGGTTCCAGTTGCATCTGAAAGCCGACAATGCACGCTAATTAATCAAAAAATAACAATTGAATAATGTGTCATAATGACACTTGTCAAACTGATGTAATTGTTGTTTGAGGAATTTTGTGTTCGTGATTAAGTTTTTCTCACTGATTATTCAAATTTGCTTTCAAAAATGGTTCACTACACTTTTGAAGAATACAGGGACATGATTATGTGCTACGGCGAAGCTAGATCAAATTCTTACGAAGCTCAACGTATTTATCGAGAAAGATATCCTTTTTAAGACAAGTTCCTAATGTTCGAACATTTATTGATGTGCGTAGGCGTTTGAGAGAAGATGGCTGTTTTAGAAAACCAAAATTGAATAGTGGGGTTTCCAGAACTCGTCGCACTGTGCGAAACGAAGAAACTGTTTTACGAATGGTAGAAAATAATCCAAGAACAAGCACCAGAAAAACAAGTTCAGCGGTACGAAACCTTAACCGTGAATCAGTTAGACAAATTTTCAAAGAACAACTTCTTCGCCCATATCATTTCCAAAAAATTCATTCACTATTGGAACATGACTTTGTTCCTCGTGTACAATTTTGCTAATGGTTGCAAAACCAAAGACAAAACATTATTTCATCAATTTTGTTTACTGACGAAGCTGGTTTTAGTCGCGATGGTATACTGAACCTACATAACATGCACCATTGGAGTGATGAAAATCCTCATCAAACTGTAATTCGAAGTCACCAATATGGGTTTTCAATTAATGTGTGGGCAGGTATAATTGACAATTATTTCGATCGATTAATCGATTGACAGGTGCACTGTATAGAAATTTCTTGGAGAATGATTTAAACACATTATTAGAGGATGTCCCATTGGCTATTACTGGAAGAATGTATTACATGCATGATGGGGCGCCAGCTCACTTTTCTCGAGTGGCAAGGGAATATTTGGACAGGAGATTTGGAAATATGTGGATTGGTCGAGGGGGGCCAGCTCGTAGTCCCGATACCTTAATCCCCTCGATTTTTCATTTTGGGGATTTATAAAAAATGAAGTTTATGCTGTAGAAATAATGAAGAACAATTGTGGATAAGAATTATGGAATCGGCAGATAGATTTCGTAATAACCCAGGAATATTTCAAAGATGCCGTCAATCATTAAGAAGAAGAATGGAAAAATGTATTGAAGTGCAAGGGCAACAATTTGAACATCTTCTAAAAACTTAATTTTTTGTTTTAATTAATCATTGTTTTTGCAAATAAATTAAAAAAAGAAAAATTCAACACCCCGTATCTTTTAACCGAAGGTCTTGCGGACCCATGTTCATAGGAACTTCTTTTCTTATTTTAGTGTCCTCTATTGTGTGGCACTATGCAATGTACTTTTTTCTATGTCACCCTGTAGATATGGTTACAATCGTCTGTAATGGTTGGCTTAGTGAGCAAGGGAGCAATTAGACCAGCAGATATTCCGTGATTGGAGTGTTAGGATGACAATTCAATCCACTGTGGATTATATCCAAAGCTAATTGTGAACAATCAAAATCAGACTTGGTTTTATCTTTAATAAATATCTAACCATTTTGGAACACCAGGTATATTGCACAAGAAAAGCACCCTGTATATTGATATCAAAATTAAAATAACGATTAATGAAAAAATATATAAACTAATTGAATCTAGTCAAACAATTCTCAAATTTATAAAAGAAAATACTGCTGAAAGAAGGAATTTTCGGAATTATATTTCCAGTAAAATACTAGCTATGACTTGTAAATATTATTAGAAATGGTAACTATAAAAAAAATGACAAAAAAGTTTATTGTAGAACTATCGTTTTAATAGAGATGACATTTTGCCATGAAAGAATAATACTTCCAATAAGATGTAACACAAGCTTACTATTTCAATAGTTTAAAAAATTGTCCAATTCTACAGTTTCACATCGGCACCATTCCCAAGTGTCAAACACAATTGTCAAACAACAGAGTTTTTAAAGAATTTATGTATTAACCCTATCGTTTCGACACTCTGAGTCCGATTCCGAAAAGTTATTTCCAAAATTTAAAATAAATCGAATTAAGTTTTCCAAAATTTCATTTCGTAAACGATTCCCTTTTGTTTAAGATATTTTACCTCATCCAATAAGAGCCAATGACGCCAAAAATGCTTCCAGGATTCAACTGCTTCAAAAAATGATGAATGAATCAGTTGCTATCAAATATCGTATATCACGTTAACAAAATTTAATACAGACGAGTTTTCGAATGCTATAGATGTTCGGAAATCAAATCTATGATGACCTAGAAATTATTTAAACAACGTTTAACAATTTACAATTTTCCCCAAACAAAACTCCCTTTTTTATTTAATTCTAATTCGAGCCTAATCTGGTAATTCGCCCCTCATTTTATCTCAGGATAAAATTTACCTTTAAAACCATCGACCGTACACTTAAATCGAACGAGGCCGGTTTTATACTAAGTTCCAAAACCTAAATCCTAAGAAAAGTGAGTAGACTGAATCGAACTGTGGAACATAATTAACCGTGTTATCTCGATGCCTATGGACCAGATTCGCACTACAATTCATACTTCGATTGATATATAGCACCCGTTTAGTTAAAGGAAGGGACCCGAATCTGTGTACATTAAAAATAATGTCCACCTAGAATTTCGAATTCGTATGGTAAGAAAAAAATCCTTCCAAGATGAAAATAACGACCGCTTTATTTTAATTTTGTCTATAGGTGACGATTAGAGGTCCATCTAGAATAAGTTTTTTTTAATTATATTATTTTGTTTTGTTAAATCAATTTATAAACCGAATCATTTATTATACATAATTAAATAAATCCAGTCATTCTAAAGAAAGAGTTCGTTCGCAGCTCCTTTTAGATTACGGCAGGGTATTATGTCCCTAAAACAAACAACGAACTCAATTCTAAAAAAAAAACCGAAATATTTGAAAAATTGGCAAGCATATCAGTGAACAATATTGGCGCTAAAATCGCTTCCTATCAGGATGAATGTTTTCATGAGGTATTAATACGATTAAGGTGAGTAATCTTCAAACAATCCTAAAATCAGCTTGGTTTTATCTTTCTGGATATCTAAATTCGCTTAATAAGGTTACGTGCTGCTAAAAAGCAATTGTTTCAAATGTGTATTGATTTTTGAAAAGATGATAATTTCCTTCAGTCAAAATTTCTCAATTGAAAATCAAAATACTATGCAAAGAAGTTTATTTCCTAATTATATTTCCAGTAAAATACTAGCTATGACTTGTAAATATTATTAGAAATGGTAACTATAAAAAAAATGACAAACAAGTTTATTGTAGAACTATCGTTTTAATAAGATGTTTACATTTAATAAAATATTCCCAGTCGGACTTTTATTATAACGTTTTTAAAGCTTGATATCGTTTTATGCAATGGGGAATCTTTTTTTTTATGCCAGACCCGTCCGACCTATAGTCACCGGTCGATATGTATTATGCACGTCGGCAAATTCCGCAGCCATCGAGTTTATTTATGCCAAATCTGATGGCAGTTTATTCGAACTTGTACTGTAACAGAATACGCTCCCCTCCACTAACCTATTTAATGGTCCCTAACTAGTGGGTAATGTTATCTCTGGGTCAACTTTCTTAATCCCAAAATGATGAATGAATCAGTACACTATCATATGTATATCGTATATCATGTTAACAAAATTCTAATACAGACAGTGATTTCGAATGCTGTAGATGTTCCCGGAAATCAAATCCGATTCTTATATGATAAACAACTTTAACAATTTAGCAATTTCCCCAAACAAAACTCCCGTTTTTATTTAATTCTAATTCCCTAATCTGGTAATTCTCCCCTGATTTTTTCCAGGATAAAACTACCTACAAACCATTTGACCGTACTATACTAAAATCGCTAACGATTCCGGTTTTATACTAACCCAAAACATAAATTCAGTCCAAGAAAAGTGAGTTTGACTTGACCCCGAACTGAAAGGTTCTGGACCGTGCATTATCTCGATCCTATGGACCTTCTCTTCGCGAGTTCGTCAGGCCTCTTTCGAGTTGATATCACTTCAATTAGTAGATGGAAGGGATCCAAGGAACGTGAACCTTGTCCCGGTAATCGACAGATTTCAATCTCGAGGTAGAGTCAAAATCCTCCAAGACAAATTACAACGCTTTAGGGAAGCCTTCAATGTCTATATGCAGACGATTAATTCATCTCCTTCGTTTTCACATTTCATTGTTGTAGTTAATACTTGTCTTGCCTGAAACTACGACTACGTATCTATATGTAATACGTTCCAGGATGGTTCTTATCCCTGAGTTCGTTCACAGCTCGTCTTAGATTACGTCCGTGTATTATGTCCCTACTAAGTCTTGATATCAATTTCTTGAACAAAGCGGCGAAATCGGTCCTATAAGGATCCGTTTGGACAGGTATTAATACGATTAAGGTGAGGAAGTTTCAGCTAACCGGCATGATTGGTTGGATCCGATTTGAGCAAGCACCCCCGTTTCCTAAATGCAGGATATCGATCTTATGATTTGTATTGATTTTTTTCGAATGTAAGCGATAATATAGCAGCTTATTTCCTATCCTTCTTACAAGTTAAAAGAATTATATCAGTTGAAGTCCAGGAGTGATACATGGCTGAAAATATTGTCGAACGCAAGACAGAATTCATACATACAAGTCTTTCCACCTTGAAAAATTCTGAATTAAGCTTCCAAAATATGTCAAAGTCACCATATCGGCAGGAAAGGTGATGGATTTACGTTTTCTGGGATGCAATGGAATCTTGCTAATCGATTACTTGTCAAAGGGACGAACGATTACTGCACTATACTATTCTAAACTTTTGGATCGATTGAAGGCAGCTATCGTCGAAAAAAAAGACACCTGTTCAAACGAGCCAAATTGGCCAGATTAAAGTTCGAAACGCTTGAACATCCTCTTTATTCGCCGGATTTAGCTCCGTCAGACTATCATCTGTTCCCCAAACCGAAGAAACACCTCGATGGTATGAAATTTGCTTCGGATGAGGAGTTAACCACCATTTTGGGGAGCTCGAGGAAAATTAGTACTGTGAAGGCGTAAAGAAACTTGAGCATCGATTAAATAAATCTATTGATTTAAAATTCTTCACTGGATCTCTTGGTGCAGAAGTAGAACACTAAACACTTTAACCCACTAAACACCAAAAAAGTTTTAACTAAAACACCGACGCGTTTCAACAGCAATCATTATCAAGGCGATAATAAAACTGCCTTGATAATGACAGCATTGCTGTTGAAACGCGTCGGTGTTTTAGTTAAAACTTTTTTTGGTGTTTAGTGGGTTAAAGTGTTTAGTGTTCTATTGATTTAGAAGGAGATTATGTCGAAAAAAATAAATTGAAATAATTGTTATTTTTTTATACTTTAGTTACCAAATTTTTCAACTTGCCCTCGTAGATGAAAATAGTTTGTGACAACATACCTATCTGTTGTTATTTTTGAGTTACAACATCACAATTTTTGTTAGTAATAAAATTTCCAATCACGAACCGCTTATATTGGAAAATTTCGTGAACCAGGCACAGTCTAATTCATAAGCTTGGAGCTGTGACACGAACCACAGATTGCATAGAGGTTATCCGACGTCAAATTGACATTTGATAGTCACTTTAATACTGTTTGTCGATGTATTCGGATAAGATTAAATAAAACAATTTTTTTAGACAGTATTTGATCACAATTTGCAGCCTTTATTGTTACTGACGTGGTCAAACATTAAAATCCTATCAATTTAACCACGAAAATGTCATGATTGTGATGTCAAATATCTTGATTAATAAGAGAGATAATTAAATCTTTTTATTTCATCTGTCTACTTTTTTTCAAGATCTACAAACTTAAAATAATGTCTGTACAGAAATCAACTTTGATTTTTCTAACAAACCTATATTTTTTATCACTTATTTTGAATCTACATGAAAAATAAAAGGACCTTATGCATGATATTCATATGAAAAAGCTACGGTCTTTGAGATATTTGGCTTTTATTTTTCTAATAAATTTTCGTCAATCATAATATCGCAAACTTTGTGGTTACGCTAATTAACAGAAAACCAATTTTTTGATCAAATGTTAGGCAGTAATGGTTCTTCAAAACACCATGTCAGAAACTGACCTACAGTATAAGGGGTGACCAGAAAATGTTGCCGAATTTGACAAAGAAAAATATGCTCTACGATCATCTTATTTACGTTTAATATGACAAATCTTCGTTAATTCAAATGGAGCACCCTGTATATTATTGATCAGTACAACGCAAAGTTGTAGAATATCTAATTCAACGTTTTACTGATCAATAATGTACAGGGTGTTCCATTTAAATTAACGAAGATTTTTTATATTTTTCTTCGTTAAATTCGGCAACATTTTTTGGGCACCCCTTATACTGTAGGTCAGTTTCTGACATGGTGTTTTGAAGAACCATTACTGTCTAACATTTGATCAAAAAATAGGATTTCTGTTAATCAGCGTAACCACAAAATTTGCGATATTATAATTGACGAAAATTTATGAGAAAAACAGTAAACCAAATATCTCAGACTGTCCCTTTTATTTTTCATATAGATTCAAAGTAAGTGATAAAAAATATAAGTTTGTAATTTAAAAAAACAAAATTGCTTTCTATACAGAGAAAATATACCACCCTGTATAGTCGGTATTATTTTAAATTTGTAGATCTTGAAAAAACTAATACACATGAAATAAAAAATGATTCAATTATCTCTCTTATCAACCAAAATATTGGACTTCAGCGTATTAGGTGGACACACTGTATATCGAAATTGCAGTCAAACCAACACAAAAAAATTCCCTGTTGCCATGCATGACGTCAGTGCTTTTTGTACTTCAATAGGTGGCCGCATTTTCGTAATGGCGCTCAAAAAATGACATTTTAACAATTTTTTTTTTCGGTCAAAATTTATTGCTTCGGTTGTAGATTTCTACATTTTCAGCCAGAAGTTTTCGCAGCCGTATTTTTCTTATTCAGGCGCAAATTTTTTCAATCACAATTTACAAATTTAATTAATTTTTTAGTCAAAATTATCCAATCGAAATTTGTTTTCCATTTAATTTTTCAGTTAGATTTTGTTGAAACCTAACTGAAACTTTTCAATCACAATTTTTTCAGGTACTACAATTTTTTTTAACCAATTTCTTTTAAGCTTTCATTAATGTATACAGGGTGTTTAGTTTTATCTGTACGAGATGCTTCTTTATTGTTCTTAAGTTAATACCATCCGGGATTTTGTAAAATTTTCAGATTATTTGATTTTGTTCCCGAGATAATCGTTTGTTAGTTATCTATTTCTGTTGAGTTTGTTATTTTTTAGCGGTTTAATTATGAAACGAACTGTAAAGTTAAAATTTGATTTTTGTAGTGTTCTTTTACATCTTCAATGAATGCATCTTTGTATACATTTTTGCATCTGTAGTATTCTTCGGTTTGTTGTTGTTTTCATTAATAATACTTTTTTTACAGGGAAGTATTCATTGTAGGACAGTCTTAAGACGTAGAAGAAACTTGAGCACATTTCTTTACAAGCTTTGTTCCGAAAAAACATTTTTTTTTTTTTTATAAGGGGAAACCGCTTGGCACCTAGGCACGGGTTCGATGTGCCTAGCTAGTGTCGGGCGCTACTCCGACTAAAACCCCTTTAGTGTCCTTCTCTGACGTTTCGCGACCGTCCTGCTCTTCTGTCTACTTAACTCGTCGTGTTCTTTCTGACTCATTATGTCTATGATAAGCTTGTGGATGGCTCGCCAATTTCCTTCGCGCTCTATCATCTTTTGCACCATGGTGTCCGGCGTCAACGTACAGCCCACTTCATTGAATGCATCTCGTCTAAGATTTTCCCATCTATTACAAACAAAGATGGTATGTTCTGCTGTATCAGTGTTGAAGCAGTATATGCAGCTATCGGTGTTGTCTTTCCCAATACGCTTAGCGAAAGATCTAAAGGTTCCGTGTGCCGTTAGTGCTTGCGTCAGGAAGTAGTCAAGCCTGCGGTGGCTGCACTGTACCCACGGTCTTATAGCAGGTATGAGTCTCTTGGTCCATTGGGCCTTAGTAATTTGTGATTCCCATCTCTTCTGCCAGAGCTCAAGCGACCTTTCTCTGGATATTGCTCGACTCGTTTGTCTGTTTTCCTCATTATGTTCGTAAACATACTTCCTCTCCGCAGCCAACAGGTCGATGGGAACATTTCCAGTAATAACCTGGAGCGCATCGCCGGAAACGGTCTTATAGGCTGATACAACTCGGAGAAGGATGTTTCTCTGCACCCGCCCATACATCTCTCTATACTTGTGGAACCTCAGATCCTCGTACCAGATGGGTGCTCCGTAGAGTAGAATGTTTTGCACTGCGCGGCACAAAACCATCCTTCTGCCGTCTGCTGGTCCGCTCACGTTTGGTAGGATTTTGCTGAGCATCGATACTCGCTGCTCGGCCTTTACTACGGCTGCCGGGAAATGTTTCTTAAAAGTTCCCCTATCGTCGATTATTATTCCCAAATACCTAATACTTTGTTTAGGGGTCAAGGTTACTCCGTCCAGGCTGAAAGCAATCGACTGTCTATTTCGTCTTCCTCTGAGAATCACTGCTTCGGATTTTTGGGGCGCTACAACCAGTTTATGTTCCCTAATCCACACACTTATCCTTCGGAGGCATTCGTTGGTATTCGCAACAAGTATATCGCTATTTTCTGCCCCGACCACCAGTGCCAAGTCATCCGCAAAAGCAACCGTTCCCGCGTCATCCGTCAGATCCAGACCAAGGACACCGTCATAAAGGACGTTCCAAACGAACGAAAAAACATTGGCCAGAGATAAGTATTTATTTTCATTTTAAATTGATGTATATTTTTATCATTAAATATTTTGACGTATTTTATTTTACTCTTGACAGGTTCTCGATCCTCCTCCCAAAGAGACGAAATAACAAGTTGTACCATTTTCAGCCTTGGTACCACTTTTCAAACTTTGTAAAAAGTGCAATGAATTTTGAAAATTCCTTCTTCACCCAGTTTTTTTTTTTTTGCTACTGAAGTAGCTACTTATATCAGTGTCGAAACGTCGAGTATTAGTGAGTTTTTGTATATATTTTTTTGAGTCTTATATTCTCAATCATAAATTGTTTTCATTCACAGTTAGGTACGAATGTTTCGTCCACTTCATTTTTTTTAATTAAATTTAGATACAAATTGCCCGAACTTGTCATTCAAATTTTTTCAGTCCTAAATGTTTAAACGCATATTTTTCAATCAACTTTTTCAGGCACAAATTTCTTTTGTCACTCTCAGTTTTGCTCTTGGTTTTCATTAATTTGTTTTCATTCGAATTTTTTGATCACAAATGCTTCATCACAACTTACTCACTTTAACTCTTTCGGGTAAAATGTTTTCTGTTTTTATTTCAACTTTTAACTTTATTTCTAACACAAACCAGAATTTATTTACAATCAAGTTAGCAAATTTTTTACTCATGGAACTTTTCAATCACATCGTAAATTTTTGAGTCCTAAATTTTCCAGCCACAACTATTATCGAGTCAATTTTCTTTTCAGATTTTTATCACAGTTTTTCACACACAAAATTGCTATCGTCAGTCACCAAATAAAGTTGTCCGTCAAAATGTTTTAATCACAATATTTTTTATTCAAATTAAGTATTATTATTTTGTGTATGAAATGTTCTCTCGCTTTTAAGGACCTGATAATAACAGTCGTTTGTTTTTTGTAAATTAAATAAACAAAGTGTAAAAACATAGTACTAAAGAATTAATTAATTCTTCGGTTTTCTTTAATTATCTCCCCCTTAAGATACATTACATCATCTCCATACTCATCAAAGATGCAGACTATACGAGTATATCTCTCAATGCTCCTTACAAATTCTTTTGTATGACGACGTATAACGATTGAATACCTCGTCATTAGCCTTTAAAGTCAAGGGTTAGATTACAATTGTTAGGTATCCAACAAGCAACCCGCAGGCCATGATTAATGAAAACCAGAGCGACAATGAATTCGGATTCTAAATCAGCCTCGAAGGGCGAGCAGAGACCCTTAAGAATTAGGAGAAAGAATCCTACCCCAATTTTCCCCGTTCATTCAGTGTTGGTTGCCGTTCATTCGCGACGGAATTAAATTGCTAATTAGAAAGTTGCCGCCTTAGGAAAGGCGTGCGAAAAACGAATGAAATATCAAAGACGCGGTTAAACGATTAAAAAGGGTTTAATTATTCCAAAAAAGAAAAGAAATCTACCCTAATAAAAATTTAATTTGGTTAATGGATTCCACGTATACCCAACATCGGTTGATATTTCATCTTATACTAGACGTAACCTCCCCGGATTTTTACCCGGAAAAGATCAAACTCCAGGAATGTATCTGTTGAAGTTCGAGAAAGTTATTGAATTGTCAATTGAAAAAGTTTTTCCTCCCCTGGTATATTTAATATGTCGTATCGCCCAAAAAGGAGTACATTTTACGACTTTTCAAAAAGCATCAGTTCCTCCTTTTACTCTATCTCAAGGCTTCGTTTTTTTTTGTATATGATTGATGTGTTATTTCCTATATTGATATTGGCGCCCAACGTGTGACAGTATTATCTGTGGCTTGTGTCCTACTTTCGCGAACCTTTTTTGTTTTTTTCTAGTTGGTCACATATACAGGTGCGGGGGGGGGGGGTACGAACCATTTCCGTGAATATCCCCCTGTACAGTTATACAAACATTACTAATTAAAACAAACGTTTAAGTGATTCATCAGAATGAATATTCATACAAACGAATTGTATTTAATTTCATCAATTATACGCATCATACATAACGCCCTCTCGATTTTCAACAAAACTCATAAATTCCAAGAATTTTATCGATCCGTTCCGGGGACCCGGAACGGACGTAGGACTCCGGAGAGTGTCCGGACTGTAGCGGTGAAGTATTTCCATCGAGAACTTCACGCTTGAAACACCGGCGAAATGTTGCATCGGAGCATCAGCGCGTAACCGAACAAATATGCAAGGATTTTCAATTAAATGGAAAATCCCCAAACGGTTCGGAATGGATTTGAACTATAGTTGTTATCAAATAATACCGGAATATGGAAATATTTATTTTGTTGCGTTGGTAAATGTGTGTGTAGTGTATTAGTTAATAATCTAGTATTTATAGTTTGATTAAATGAATTCGTCCTAATTGTAGAGTTAATATTGAATTTATCCGGCAACGTTGCAAGTATCAAATATTATTTGTACATTTTGACAGCTGTCATATAGCGTATTAAAGAGAAAATTGTAAGTGGGACAAATTAAACTTGTTAATATTATTTTATACAAACGATGTTGACAGTAGAAGAAGAAAACGAAAATATTGAAACGCTATCTTCACAATTTGACAGCTGTCACATTTTAGCAACTCTCAAAAATAATTTCAGAAGTATTTCTATGTTTAAAACCATTACAATATGGAAAAAAGAGGCCGATTTTACAATTTGAAAGCCGTCAGAAAATTTTGACAGATACAGTACTCAAAATTAGAAAGAGGAACTGATTTTATTAGATATGTGTTGACAGCTAGAAAGGCGGAATCTGAACGAAATAATTGTAATTCGCAATTTCGCGGCTGCCAGAAATATTTTGATTGAAATCTTAAACGACTAAATCTGTAAACATTTTGACAGATGTCAGGAATATTTTGACTCTTATATCTTTAAAAGTAGGTAGGAAATGTACAGCTTGACATCTTCCAGAAAACTTATAATGCCTTTAAGTGTAGAAACTACTGAAAACGTTTATTTTTAAAATTTGACAGCTGTCAAAAGTATGTCGACATTTACAGTTGTAAAATTATCTAAAGCACTTAGGTGAGTTTAGAATTCGATCGCCGTCAGCAATATTTCCACAGTTAAATCTATTACAACCGTAATTACTTCACATTTTGACAGCTGTCAAAAATATACGCACCGGTTACGCTCTCAAAATAGTTGGACGATGATAAATAACAGGTATTGCAATTATGAGAAATGACTGGTTTTCCATTTGGCAACTGTTAGGAACGTTTCTGTTAAAACCTCAATATTTTGACAGATGTCAGAAATATTTTCACTATTATATCTCCGAAACGAAAGGAAATTTATAGTTTGTTTGCTGGTTTTAGTTTCAGAAAAATTATAACGTCTTCATCAAGTGTTGAAAGCAGCGAAAACGATTATTTTTACAATTTGACTGAGCTGTCAAACGTATATTGACCTCGGCATATTGTAAAATCTCTAAAGCTCCGGAATGCGTTTCGAATTCGATAGTTGTCAGGAATATTTCGACAGTTAAATCTATTACAACCGTAATTACTTTACCTTTTGACAGCCGTCAAAAGTATACCCAACGGTTACACTCTCAATACAATTTTCACAGATGTCAGATATATTTTTATATCTTCAAAACTGAAGGAAATTTATAGTTTGACATCTTTCAGGAAAATTATAACGTCTTCGTCACGTGTAGAAAGCAGTGAAAACCGATTATTTTTTCAATTTGACAGCTGTCAAACGTATATTGCACTCGGCATGTTGTAAAATCTCTAAAGCTCCGGAGTGCGTTTAGAATTCGATACCTGATCAGGAATATTTCGACACGCAGATCTATTAAGACCGTAATTACTTCACATTTTGACAGCTGTCAAAAATATACGCACCGGTTACACTCTCAATACAATTCGAAAATAATAAGTTACGAGAAATAACTGGTTTTCCATTCGACAACTGTCAGAAATGTTTCGGGTAAAACATCCATGTTTTGACAGATGTCAGAAATATTTTCACTATTAGATCTCCAAAACGGAAGGAAACTTATAGTTTGACATCTTTCAGAAATATGAAAAACAATTTTTTACAATTTGACAGCTGTCAAACGTATATTGACCTCGGCATGTTGCAAAATCTCTAAAGCTCGGGAGTGCGTTTAGAATTCGATAGATGTTCAGGAATATTTCGAAATGCAGATCTATTAAAACCGGTAACTTCACCTTTTGACAGCTGTCAAAATATTTTCAATTTTGACAGATGTCGAAAATATTTTGACTATTATATGTATCTCCAAAACGGAAGGAAATTTATAGTTTGACATCTTTCAGGAAAATTACAACGTCTCTATCAAGTGTAGAAAGCAGTGAAAACGATTATTTCTAGAATTTGACAGCTGTCAAACGTGTATTGACCTCGGCAGTCGTATAATCGACACGAAGATCTATTAAAACCGTAATTACTTCCACATTTTGACAGCTGTCAAAAATATACGCACCGGTTATGCTCTCAAAATAGTTGGATTGCAGTTATGAGAAATGACTGGTTCACAATTTGACAGCTGTTAAAATTGTAAAATCAGTAAATTGCAAAATTCGAAAATATATCGTATGTACAGGATGACGACTGCCCACAAATGTTTTGACAATTCTCGCCAAAATATCGACAAATTAAATACTTGCAAGCGTAAAACATGACCGCTTTTATAATATGACAGCTGTCAAAAATGTGTCGATCCGTTGATTTTTCAAAAATAGTACGTGTTAAACGGTTATTAAGAGATGACTATTCTACAACTTTTAGCAATATTTTGACGGTTATATCTATTAAATCAAAAACATTTGACCACCAACCACATTTTGACAGCTGTCAGAAGTATTACAACGCTCAGGAAAGTAAGAAAATAATCATTTGGATCGCTCAATTAAATTTTTATTATTAGAGATGTTTCAGGAAAAGTATATAGCTTGTATTTAGCCTGTGAAATATACGTTAGACATATTTTGACAGCTGTCAAAAGTATTCCAACCCTCAAGACAGTAAGAAAACAATCATTTGAATAGTTCAATTGAATTTTTATTGTTAGAGATGTTTTAGGGAAAATATATAGCTTGTGTCGAGGCTGTGAAATATAGGTTTGACACATTTTTGACAGCTGTCAAAATATTTCTACTTGCTATAATCCTAATTTTGTAATATTACAGATAACAGTTGTACCTATAACTGTTTAAACTGTCAAAAATGAATCTCTTTCTAAAATGAGACAGCTTTCAGAACTATTTTGATGGTAATATAGCTGTGATAAATAAAATAAGGCAACGTTGCACGTATTTAAAGTTATACAAACCGTTGTAATCGCGTTAAACTTTTACTAATTTCCACAAAGGAAAAATATGCACTGCAGCATTTATAACTCGCTACTAGTTTTCCAGTGCTGTTGCTAAAGTTTTAATCTTGCATTATTTATTCTTGCACAAAAGCTAGTTAATACCATCACAAGTTGAATTGTGAATGCAGCGTTATTTTCGCTGCATTTACAGTTTTACTCCGAATAAAATAGCTTGATAATTTAACTCGAAATTTGCGTTGTATTTTATAGTATTTAGTTGTGGTGAATTAGTAGAATTGAGATAAACATGACTTACTTATTTAACAAACTATAGTTTAATGTTTAATTGATGTATGCAGATATAGTTCGAGCATTTTACTGAGATCATAAAATATTCCTACACGTCCGGTCTTGTTTATTCCAGGAAGGTCGAATTTCGGGTTTCGGTGAAACTGTCAGGGGTATTGTGCCTACCAACATGTCCCTTTTAATTTTTAATAATTTCGACCGGAATAAATCTAGTTCCAAATTTAATTAGAGTAAATAATCCCCCACCTATTTAACACGAAAATACAATTATCCCCTAGAATACAGACACACCAGAAATAATAATAATAAAATCGAAAAAAAAAAAAAACGGGAGCTATCTACGTAATAAAACTATCAAAAGCTCCACTTTATCAGAGCGGAAATAATTTTCGCCGAGAATATATTTCATTCTACTATATGTGCTCATGACCTAAAACAGCTCGTGAAATACTAACTACACTGTGTTAGTTCATTATTTTTATAAAAAAGAAAACGTTAGAAGGAACGTGACCTGAAAAAGTTTTACGAATACGTATTACATACTAGGACTTAATAATGTAGGGGCGCGATGAGTCCATTGTTTGTTTCCTTCAACCTCAAAAATAATTCATGATAATTAGGGTAATGGCGTCCGGAAGGATGTATGGAAAAATCTTGTATGAATATTCATCGTTTCCGGTTCGTTTTGTTAATACGATTCGTGAATAACTGTGTGAAGTTAGCGTGGAAGGATTTATCCTGTCATTTTGACGTTTAACGAAATTAGTAGATTCGTGAATGAGTGTGAAGTTAGCGTCGAAGAATTTGTCCTGTCATTTTGACGTTTAACGAAATTAGTAGATTTATAAATAACCGTGAAGTTAGCATCGAAGAATTTGTCCTGTCATTTTGACGTTTAACGAAATTTTTTTACTAAAATCTAAAGATTATTGTGATACAAATATTATCTGTGTGACAGGGAATTAATATCTGTGTATACAGATAAGAAATAATGGAAACTGTTCTCTTTATATAAATGATTAAGTAGCTCGGAAAGTGCGAACTTAAATGAAAACGTCCTTGTCAACTAAATTAGAATAAAAGTAAGAAACTTTTCTCGTTATACTCCCTTTTTTCTTTCGTCTCTTCATTAACTAGAAGTAATTTTACACTAATGAAAGCTTAATGTCACGTAATACGTTTATAACGACCGGGGCTCAATGTTTTCGCGACAGAAACAAAAATAAAACTAATATCCGATATGAAATTATTCATAACTTGAACTAAAACCTATTTAATCCAACTCTTGCGCTTTAAACTATTGTATTATAAAAAGCGCATAAAGATTGATTACGCTCTTCGGAGAAACGCATTCAAGAGCTTCGGGTCTAAAAGCAAATTGCAATTAAACGAGATTGATTCCGTTTCCGATAACTCAAGTTTAGAGAACTTGCCAACATGCTACTGTTTCGACAGGGCAGGACTATAAATTCGGTTTCAGGACGAAACAATTACGATAAAATGGATTTAAATAAAAACTTACCTTCTTACTGGAATGTTTATGATATCTCACTGGATGTAGCATGCACAAATATCTATCCATGGCCATGCAGATTAGAATGACTGCGCTTTGTTGGCTGATTGCTCCACGTAAGAGTGCCTGAAATCAAAATAATGACAAAGATATAGCAAAATAATAATTGAGTAAACGTCAAAAACTGTGACCAAGTTTTTCTCTTGACAAAAATGATACTGATCTGAACATTGATTCTCAGGGCAGTAAAATAAGGACCACATCCCTTTCTGTACCTACATCACAGCAAGAAGATTACCAAGAAATAGAGTCACTGATTTCTTCCATCTTGTTCTAATCTTATAGTACGAATTGTTCTCCAAACTTATGAAGAACTTCTAGGATTTTCTTAGGAGCCATGGTTCTAATATCAGCCAGTTCTACGAGCATCAGTTCGAGGTAGTTGTGCCATTACCGGGCCACCCCTTCCCAACCCCACTACGCTCCGAACAGAATCGGCATTAATTACAGTCCACCTTCTCCATCTTCTACAGGTGATACCTCAGATGGCCGTTTACAGTGGTGCTAAGGTCCCTTCTGTCGAGCTCCAGCAGAGATTTAGCATTCTTGATTCAAAAAGTAATAAACTTTTTTGATTATCTTAGCTTTGGAGTATTGGCCGAATTCGAGATTTTTTTGTTCACTTTTCCAGTGTTGGCGTTTATCCTCGCAAAACCACCGACAGTTTTGTTGTCCGATCCAATCTGATGGTGCCCATCGTTCTTCACTCCCAATTCCAATGATCTGATACCGGACATCAGTGTAAGTATGTTTTTTTTTTACCATCTCAACCAGAGCATTGAGGATAAACAGAAAATTCTTCAAAGTCCCAGATTAGTTTAGACTGAAAGGGGCAGGTCCCTAAAGCGTGCTAGTTCCTTTTGTTGCATGCCTACTCCTCAATCGAATTTGGACCAGTCTGAACATCAGCTCAAACAGCTAGACTCCCATGTTTGGTGGTCTTGATTTACCATCTCAAACTGCTTATCGAAATCGAACTCACGTCTCATATAATCTTTCAGCTTAGCCAATCCTTCTAATTCTTCAAAGATTGGAGGAGATGGACCACTAAGTTTTCTAACTTGAAGGTTGGATTCAGATCCAATCTGATGGTGCCCATCGTTCTTCACTGCCAGATGCAGGAGAGTCAAGTTTCATGAGATCACTATCGCTGCCTGTACGATTTTAGGAAGCAATCTTTTTTTGTAGCACGATTTGTTCTCGCTTTTAATTTATTTTTGGTCACCATACCAATGATATGTATGTGACCTTGGTGGGTCTGATTTTAATCAAGTAGGTCGGGAGGATCAGCTTGGATTTTAGCCCGCAGGTTTTACTAAAGAGTGGTATTTGCCTATGTCTTTTGGAGATGACTTCACTAGAGCGTATATAGAGCATTCTGCATCCAGTTTGATATTAAACCATCTAAATCATCAGCGTAGCCTTGCACTCCACAACCAACCACCACAGAGGGCAGCCCTTCTTGGCTACAACTTCTACAGAAGTCTCCAACGTTTGCAGATCAATTCTGTTTTTGAGCATTGCTTCAATCCATTTAACGATGGCATGTGTAATGCAACAAGCAAACTGTTTATTTGAAAAGTAAAAATACATCCAGGGATTAAAAAATCATAATCTAGATACACTAATTCAAATTTAATTTAACAAATGATCCGCACAGTCAAAACATTATCTGCGCTCACTGAATCGTCTCCTTATTGTGAAACGAAGTCGAAACTAGAATTAATGAACCTTACCGCTGTTATATTCTTTAACCTTGCGCTGTCATAATTTTTCACAACGAAAAAGACGATTTATCAAACGTCAAATTAGTGTTCGTTGCAAATGTTTTAAAAACCTAGGACGACACTATCTCCGGCCGGCTTCCATTCTTTTCTATACCGAGAAAATTATTTTATAGCTTCTGCATACTGTTCTCGTTTACGAAGGGTGGAAAAAAAAAAGAAGAGGAATTGAGCTGTTCCTCTCCGCAGAAAATTAAATCTGTATATCCTCCCCGCCCGTGGATTATAAGAGCTGCCAACCGTGTAATAACAAAAATTAATAATTAATTAAATGTCATATAACGTGAAATATCTGACGTTTCAAGGTTGGGAATTTTTCGCTTTATATAGTTATAAAGTTTAATGTTCCTAAATTATCAAATTAGAATTGATATTGTTGGGGTAACTGACAGTGATTGATGCCCTCCATTCGGCTGTTCCTTTTTTTTATATATTTGCGTGTTGGATTGTTTAATATCTTTATTCCAGATTTATTTTCATTAATTAAGATTAGATAATCTACATTTGGGAAACTTGACAAGGAAACTTAACATGTTATCTTGTAGCAAATAGAAGCTTTGTATGCTTTTCTAGAGAATTGATTACCTTCTAGCTAAGTTAAATCTCGAGAGATCAACAATATTATTAAGATTTTGGGAGTCCATTCAGTTTATTATATCAAGACAATCAAACACAATCTATAGTCGGAATCGATAACAACGCACAAAGGTTCTAACCTTAATTAGGTTATGCAGGTCTGCTGCTAATTACAGTACAAATCGAACCTGCACAACATCATATTAAGCCATTATGTTGGCTACACATATATGAAAGCGATTGGCCATCCTCCATTAAAGACCGTACTGATTCATGTAATCATATTGATGTATCATATGGATAATTCATAAAATACAATCCACTAGTTTAGTTATTTCATCGCAATTGGCCGTGCTGTAATCAACAAAACAATTTCTGACAGCTGTCACATTTTAAAATGGTTTTGACAGATGTCAAATTTGACAAATGCGAGGTGCAAAATTATAAAATCTAAGTATCAAAATATTTCTGACAGTTTAGGGTGTTGTACTCGTTAAACCTTAAGATCAGTGATTTTTACAATTGTTCGTGTCACCTTATAAAAAATCAGATAATTATAGCTGTCAAAATAAATCTACCACCTTTGGACGGCTACAAGTGTCAAATCTGCTACGATTTGTTATAGTAACAACTGATTTTACAACTATGATTGTCAAATTTGACAGCTGTCACCGATATCTTGACAGTTACCATATAAAGTAACTGTTTTTGCATTTTGACAGCTATGAGAAATTGATTTTAAAATAGTATCAAATCTGTATAAATTATGGATTTTAAGATTTACTAATTATTTATAATTTTACCACTGCCGCAACCCGTTCGACAAGACAATTTAATAAAATTTAATTTATTATATACGGTTTCGTTTACAGCAGTAAAGAAGTCAGTGCTGTCAAAAATAACGTGACAGCTGTCAGAATATTTCGATACTAACAAGTATCGAAGCATTAAAAAGGTAAACTGCCTCTAAAATTTAATAGCTGTCATAAATTATTTAATGGTTATGAAATATCAAATTTGACAGCTGTCATAAGTATTTTAACTATCTTACGCGTTAAATCAATAAGAAAATATAAGTGCTTTCGTGCAATCTGTCAGAAATATTTCGATATTTAGATCTATTAAAACCGTAGAAAGTTAGTGTTTTGACAGTTTGATATAAGTTTATAAATTTGCACCTAGCATTCGCCAAATTTGAGATCTGTCATGAATATTTTGACAGTTACATCCGTTAGAATCGTAGAAACTAACTATTTTTGCACTTTAGCAGCTTTAACTCTACAATTTGACAGCTTTCATGAGTCCCTTGATATGAGACTCCCCAGCATTTTAAAATGGTAACATCTCTTAACACTGTTTTTTTTTCATACCATTAAAGAAGCCAGTGCTCTTAAAAATGAGTACATTCAAAATGTGACAGCTGTCACAAATTCTTCGATCGTTATGCCAATATAAGTGGATGTATTTTGACAGCTACAATTGTCTTATCTGGAAGAAAATATTATTACGATTTCTTAACTCCCATACAGTTTTTTAGGTTATTACGACCTGTCACATTTATTTTGACAAGTAAAATTGTCAAATTTTCACTAAAACGCATTCAACTCTTACTAAATCAGACTCATACTCAATGTGACGGCTGTCAAAATATTTCGATACTAACAAGTAAGCATCACTGTGTGACAATTAAGAAATCGTAATAATATTTTGTTCCAAATTAGACAATTGTAGCTGTCAAAATACATCTACTTTTATCGGCATAACGATCGAAGAATTTGTGACAGCTGTCACATTTTAAATGTAGCCATTTTTGAGAGCACTAACTTCTTTAATGCTATGAAAATAAAAACAAAACAGTGTTAACAGATGTCACTATTTTAAAATGCTGGGGAGAGGAGGGAGGGGGAGGGAGGGGGGCTCGTATCTATCAAGGAACTTATGACAGCTGTCAAATTGAAGAGTTAAAGTCGTAGTGCCGTAAAGTGTAAAAATAATAGATGTAACAGTAAAATATTTATGCACAATTATAAACTTAAAAATTTCATTACTTGCAAACATTATATCTACCTACGGTTTTAATAGATCTAAGTATCAAAATATTTCTGATAGTTTGGGGGTGCTGTACTTGAGAAACCATAAAATCGGTGATTTTTGTGTCGCCTCAAAAAACAATCAGACAATTATAGCTATCAAAATAAATCTACCACCTACCTAAGTATAATATTTTGACAGCTGTCACATTGTAAAAATAGTCATTTTTGACAACGCTGACTTCCTTACTGCTGTAAACGAAACCGTATATAATTGTTAAATTTTAGAATTGTCTTGTCAAACTGGATGTGACAGTGGTAAAATTATCAATAATTAGTGAATCTTAAAAATAATAATGACACTATTTTAAAATCAATTTCTGACAGCTGTCTAATTTTAGAGTTAAAGTCGTCAAAATGCAAAAGCAATTACGGTAACTGTCAAGAAATTGGTAACAAATCGTAGAAAATTTGACAGTTGTAGCCGTCTAAAGACATCTATCAGTTGTAAAACTGTAAATTTAATTACTCTCTTAAAATTTTGAGTGCCGTAATGATTAAAGAATTGGGGACAACTCTTAAATTACAAGCACATATTACTACTGTCCGCGTCGAAGAAACGGGACATGTCATATAACGATTTTGACATTCATTTAGTTTTATAATTAACCCTGTCTCTCAGTAATAGTCATTTTTAAAAGCATTGCTATCTTTTACCTTGACTTTTTCTACACATGTAACTATTAAACTATTTTTGACAGATGTCAAGTTTGACAGAATATATGTGACGGTTGTCAGATTGTAAAAATCGGTTCAGTTTCACAATTCAGAGTGATCGAACAATAAAACTCAAACGCTGACGAAACATAAATAGGACAGTTTCTTTCATATTTGACCATTTCAGCCGTCAAAACACATCTATCGGTTGTTTAATATCATAGAAACGTATTATGTTTTTACATATTTTGACACTTTAACACAACAACAGTCATTTTTCGAAGTTTCAAGACTTGCAGGTGTTATTATCCATCTGATAGAAGCTAAACTGTCGTGATTCTCACGGCAGTTAGCAAATAAAATATTTCTGACAGGTTCAAATAATTCTACAAGCGTGTTAAAATAGATCTTACAGTTGCAGATATATCAATATAGATCTGAAATAACTGTAAAATTAGTTATTTTGACAGCTGTCAAATATGTTATTCTTTTAGGGTCATATTTGTGTGCCGATGCTTGAGCATGCGATTTTGACATATTTGTAATGACATTTATGTCAGCAACTATAAATATGACCTTTAATGTATTAAAATGTAAGTGTCAAAATGTTTTTGACAGCTGTCAAAAATCAGTAATTTTTGACAGGTTCAACAATGGATTTAAACAACACAATTTTTATTTGTCATTTTCATTTTTAATTAATTAATTAAAACGATCATATTCGGATAATTTTTTAATGACAGCTGTCAAATTATAAGGACAGTAATTTTGTGATTCCTCGTACGTACCGCTTAACTTCATTAGTGCCGTTTATCTACAAAAATCACGTTCCGAAAACATCTCCATACAAGCTTGATTTAATCACCCTAATAGAAAACAATGTAGGTATCGTGTGTACCGAGTAAATCCCCCCCCCCCCCCCGCCAAACTGGAGCTGTGCTAATTTCACACAATTGATTATACGATACCACCCAATTCGGCGGCAGCGTACGAGATTAGAATTACGGTGAAGTGTTAGCCGTGAAAGAGAAAGAGCCTATTCAACTGTTTAACGAAGGCTTTCCTCGGAATATGAGGGCAGATTTCGCGGTTACTCTATCTTTACTGCGCTCTTTCCAAACACGCAACTTTGAAGTATATGTATATGTATGCATAATAGCGAATGTTTCCCCCTCAGCTAAATCGACAATGTACATACATACGTAGCCGGGAACAGTTCGTTAAGGGCCCTCTGCAGAGATACACCGAGAGTTTGGAATACTAAATAGAAGGAGATGAAATCGCTTGTGAAAGTTTAGGAAATATGTACATATACAGTGTGGTCATAAAGTTTGGAACCAAGCTTATAACCGCATTATTTTACATTTTTAGGAAAAACGCTCGGACACGTAAATTTTCTTTTTTAAAACGTCATCTTTCGACATACAATTTTTTTCTATGACGTCATTGGTTTTTAGAGTGATGACGTCATCAACCCTTTTTTTAAATGGCAACCATATTATTTCTTTATTGATTTTGGTAGATCTTTATATCGTCCAAATAGTGATATAAAACAAGTGGTATGTTACATCAGAATTTTTTTAAAATAATATAAATTTAGAAAAAAAATAAGAAAATTTTATTTTTGTACAAAATTAAAATTAAATTAAAAAAAATACATCTGAACTTAAATTTATTGCAACGTAAATTTTCAAAATGGACCCCATCAACCAACTGACACTGTCGCAGCCGAGTGCAAACACTTCGTATACTCGCGTCAATTATGTCTGGGGATATTTGTGTAATTTCTACGCGAATTCGTTGTTTTAAATCTTCTAAATTGTTCGGTTTGTTAAAATACACTTTCGATTTCAAATAACCCCACAAAAAAAAAGGTCTAACGGAGTCAGGTCAGGAGAACGAGGTGGCCATTCTATGGCGCCTCTCCGTCCAATCCATTTATTAGGAAATATTTCGTCAAGATAGTGGCGAACCTCTACACCATAATGGGGAGGTGCCCCATCTTGTTGAAACCAAATATTTGGATGGGGTACATCACCATCCTCGTGATTTGGGAAAATAACAGCGAGCGCTGGAACCAGTTCAAATCTTAAAAATTCTAAATATTGCACAGCAGTCAAATTTCCGTCAAAAAATATGGTCCTAAAATGCGTCGTCCAATCATTCCAACCCATACGTTAACTTTTTCTCTGGGCTGAGTATGACACGCTTGAGTGCAATGCGGATTAATAATAATATCTGCAATTATGGCGGTGAACAGATCCATTTAGGCAGAACGTAGCTTCATCAGAGAAGACGATGTTTTCCAAGAAATTTGCATTTTGGTCACATCGTAACGTTACGTCTTCACAGAACTGCAGTCGACGATCTTCGTCATCCTCATGTAATTCCTGTACAAGTTGAACTTTGTAAGGATGATAGTGTTCTTTTTTAAATAAGTTGACGACAAATGAGTGAGCCACCTGATTGGTTAACGCAAGTTGTCTGGTGGAAACATGATGCCTTTCTTCTGCTTCTAGAAGCACATTTAATTTCACATCTTCTCCTATTTGAGGTCTACCTTGCCGTGGTCGATCTTTTACGGATTCAGTTTCGGTAAACTTTTCAACTAATTTCATCACCGTAGACCTGACAATTGGAGGTCTATCAGGATGTTCGTGGTTAAACAATTCGCATGCTTCTGCATGCGTTCTTTGTCTGTCCCCATACCCAACCATAATTAAAATTTCGATTCTTTCTCACTCAGAGAAATGTGCCATTTTTTTTATTAGCGAAAATGAACAATTTTTACGCAATGTCTAACAAATTTAACGTCAAAAATAGAAGTCAATAATTCAACAATGTTGTCGCAAGAAAAACAATTTCAAAATATTAGTGTTCTACATAATTTGTATAAAAAGAAGAAAGAATGTCGTAAAGAAATATCTTGCAAAAAAGTGCGTGTTTTTGTTTTTGTAAATTTTTTGCATAGTAACATGAGTACACGTGCTTTTTACGATCCGCTTTGTTTGTTGGTTGTTTTTTCTGTTGTTTTGATCTGTTTTGTGATGCAACATACCAATTGTTTTATATCACTATTTGGAGGATATAAAGATCTACCAAAAACAATAAAAAAATAATATGGTTGCCATTTAAAAAAAGGGTTGATGACGTCATCACTCTAAAAACCGATGACGTCATAGAAAAAAATTGTACATCAAAAGATGGCGTTTTAAAAAAGAAAATTCACCTGTCCGAGCGTTTTTCCTAAAAATGTAAAATAATGCGGTTATAAGCTTGGTTCCAAACTTTATGACCACACTGTATATATAGGGTGATTGGTGAGAATGGCATATTAAAAGTATTATACAAACGGAGAGGAATTTTAAAACAAAATTTTGTAGTTGGATATGGTTGAATATGAACTATCACGTGAAAATATTTTTGAATAAATATCACTTCCGGTTAACCGGAAGTGGGCATCAACTTCGATTTTTTAAATAGCATGCTATAAAATAAATTACAAATTCAGCTTCTATGATAAATTTTACACATATTTCATATATCATACCCTATACCTAAATACCATTCCTTCCGAGTTATTCGTAATTAAAGAAAAAAAGTGACAGATACCGATCTTACTTTATAGTGATATTACTTCACGTAGGAGTAAATGAGGCGAATGAAATTTTGCATACGCGCAGCTGATATTATGTAGTTATACAGCATTTGAAGTTTTTTTCTGTGACAATATACAGGCTGTTTAAAAACTTAGTTGCTTATAAATAAGTTCAATCCGCGGAAAGTACATTTTCTTAAATGGAAAGGTATATATTTTATTAGATATTATGATTCTACAGAATATTCTCTTTGAATCCGTATTAGGTGTTCCTATACCTAAAATGTAAGGTTAATAAGTTATAACGATTTAATTAACCTCCGTACCTAAAATGCTCAAATATGTCAATTTACAGAATCAAGTGTGCTTGGCTCATTTGTTTTACATACTTACTTGCCACTTATTTTGACGTCTGTCATTTTGTTAATCGTATTTTCGAAAATCCCATTGAATTATAGGAATAAGGGATCCTTTACGCAAATAACACCAGATGATTAGCAAGAATTATTGGAATACGTCTTTGAATATAGAATGTCTCAATAGAAATGGTTGCCATGTCGAACCATTTAGATAACTTATTTATTTGTGTTATTATTATTGTTGTTCTTATAATTTTTTTACTGTATCTTTTATATTTAATTATATCACTAATTATTTAGACCTTTGATGTAGATTTACTTTATGTTGATTATTCAAATACCAATTGTTGGGAGTATCTAGGAGAATTCTTAGATGATCTAAATTTTTTACTGATATTGTTACACGTTGGGTTTTACTTTACACTTTGGATTTTACTTTTATTTTAGATACCCAAAAGACTCTTCAATCAACTAATATTTCATTGAGTAAAAAAACGTTCCACAAAATATTTTCTTTTGGGCAAACTACTTCAACTGTTTTTTAAATATCTGCCTTCTTAAATAATTATAACTGCTATTATTACTTAACAGGTATTGTTCTTTCACCATTGTTCTACGAACATATCGGTCGCTAAAACTTTTTATATCTTAAAAATTCTTAGAAATTTTTGCTGATCATTGCTTGTAAATGTCAGTATCTTTCACTAAACGTTTGATACGTTTATTTCACTATTTCATTACATTCACTTTGCTTAATAAATAAATTCATGATTACCTGATTTGGTCTATTCTCAATGCTAATCCATTCTAACACAATATACTGAGAAAAATGTATTGCACAGAAACGAAAACAATGTTATTACAGAGGTAAAATAAAAATTGTAAAAATAATACTAAGATAACAATGTTTTGTAACAAATAAAATAATTTTTTGTTGTTGTAAAGTAAATCCTCGCATTGTTTACCCTAATTATTGTACTGGTGCAGATCTATTTGCCACAGTGTACGCGAGAACAACTAAGTAAAATGACAGACGTCAAAATAAGTAGCAAGTAAGTATGTAAAACAAATGAGCTAAGCACACTTGCTTCTGTAAATTGACATATTTGAGCATTTTAGGTACGAAGGTTAATTAAATCGTTATAACTTATTAACCTTACATTTTAGGTATAGGAACACCTAATACGGATTCAAAGAGAATATTTTGTAGAATCATAATATCTAATAAAATATATACCTTTCCATTTAAGAAAATGTACTTTCCGCGGATTGAACTTATTTATAAGCAACTAAGTTTTAAACACCCTGTATAATGTTACAGAAAAAAACTTCAAATGCTGTATAACTACATAATATCAGCTGCGCGTATGCAAAATTTCATTCGCCTCATTTACTCCTACGTGAAGTAATATCACTATAAAGTAAGATCGGCATCTGTCACTTTTTTTCTTTAATTACGAATAACTCGGAAGGAATGGTATTTAGGTATAGGGTATGATACATGAAATATGTGTAGAATTTATCATAGAAGTTGAATTTGTAATTTATTTTATAGCATGCTATTTAAAAAATCGAAGTTGATGCCCACTTCCGGTTAACCGGAAGTGATATTTATTCGAAAATATTTTCACGTGATAGTTCATATTCAACCATATCCAACTGCAAAATTTTGTTTTCAAATTCCTATCCGTTTGTATAATACTTTTAATAGGCCATTCTCACCAATCACCCTGTATACGGCGTGTTCGAAATAACAATAAAAAAAAAACACTTACCTGGATTTGACATACGAGTTCCCCGTAAGGCCAGCAATTTCTTAAGGAGGGGACTATAGCGAATGGTGTGACGAAGAATCCCATAGCTAGATCGTTACTCGCTAGAGAAGTGAGGAGATATCGTGGCTGAAAATGGAAATTATATTTTAATTTAAGTCATTTTAAGTTCCTTAAATGCATTTCTTTGTAGTGGCCTTGACAATCTAGTAAGACTTCAATTTTTAAATTTTTAATAAGAAATACCAAGAAACATTTATTTGATAACAAACTAAAACAAATTTAACAAATCTTTATTGGAATATTCTTCAACATTCTCCATTATGAACTGTACTTAAGCAAGTTAACAAAATCCCTAGAACTGTAAGTAGATACCTTACGAATCTGTACGATGATACTGCTTTGACATTAAATCAACATTGTTTCAATTCCTGTCAAAGTCAAGGCTTACTAGATAGAACTTTTGGAATTTGATCACCTTTTGATAAAAAATATGGATTAACAAGAAAACCACTGGAAATAGGTATTGGGAATGTTTAAGCAAATCGATGCAGAATCGAATTCTGCATCCGACCATCCAATAAAATACAGGCTGTCCCATTTGAAAAACGAACTTTTTCAACTTTTAATATGATGTAATTGGTCATTAAATTTTAGATCCTGTCAATGTGCCAATATGGCATTCGAAAGTATCATTCCTGTGCTTCCGTCTACCCCAGAAAGGCTTTCCAAAAAATAATATAAAAATAGGATTACATCTGTCAAAATTTTCAAAAAAATCAAGATATCTAAGAAGAAATTGAAAATAGGTATAGGGAAACCTGATGAAACCCACTATGAAATTTTCTCAGGAATCCAAAAATGAAATAATATACCGGATGTTCCATTTAAAATAAGGAAGTTAATGGCGACTTCCGGTATAACCGGAAGTAGTATGATCTTGAAAATATTTTAAAATGAAAGAGAATCTTGAATAACACTAAAATCTCTAACCACGAAAACTTCTAACGAACGGTTCTCGTAGAATACCCTGTATATGAGACAACCACCTGGATTTGTTTGTAGATTGAATAAAATTATTTATGGCCATCAAATCCGAGGGAGATAGCCGTAGTTTCGAAAAAAAAATGAACTTTATTACAAAATTCCAAAAAACAAAAAGCAACGAACGGTTTAAAAAAAAACTGCAATCATTTTTTAATATAATTTTAAAATAAAAATATAATTCTAGAAAGACAACAAAATATTATTTCAAAATAAAATGTTATTGGACCATTGGGTCATAGCAGTAAGGGAATTATGGCCATGTCAAATTCGCTTTCTTTGTTTTCCCCTTTCCTATCGCTTTTCCTTTCCACTTGGAACTTTTTTTTTTTTTGGTGAGGTAATAATTTTCTCCACAACCTCAACTGCAGAGGTTTTGTTGAATTTTGTTTGCATTACTTAGCACTTGATCTTGTCCCGCGCAAGAAGCATAGTCAGGAATTGCTGAAGGATTTAAGGGATAAATACCTGTGGCTGTAAATGCTGAAATGGAATTTTGAAGCGTGGCCGATTTACGCCATGCTTCACTGAGAAGCTCACCAAACTGCAACCTTGTGATTCGGCACGATTCGTAAAAGTGGCTTTTTAACGGGTTGTAGATAGTGAGAAGTGTCGGCAAACTCAAGCATTTCAATTGAACTGCAGTGAGTGGGATGACCATTTAACACTATAGTAAGATTTTTCCATCAGGCTTTCTCGGAAGAAAATGATCTCTCAGCCAGTTCATTAATAATTCAGAATTAATGTAAGCTGACTTCTGGGACATAAACAAAGCTGCACCTGGTGGCATACCATCTTGAAATTCCGCTTTCTTGTATTTACCTTTCATGATAGTAGCTGGTAGTATAAAGCCTCCCTCAGCATTGCAGCATGCAATGACAGTAAGCGTCTCACCTTTTTCTGTAGAGGTTGAACAGTTGACACGGCTTTTGATCTCTTTGTTGCAACTACATGACTCGGCCTATTATTTAGTTATAAACCAGTTTTATCCATGTCAAAGATGTGCCTTTCCTGTGATTTCTTCTAAAAGTTGGCCAATGAAACATCTTCCGACTTTCTCAGTGATATGTCATTATTTGCAAATTAATAAACCATTCTCCTAACATCAGCGATAGTTAAAGGAAATCCGTGCTGTTGCATTTTTTTTAATATGTTGAAATAGACGTTGGTCATTGTCTCTTCCAAGCAGGCAGTAAGGTCCCATTGCTTCAAATTATTTCTAACGTTGATAGCATTTTTTAATTGTTCTTCAGTCCATTTGCCACGATTATCAACTGTTTATCGTTTGTATTGGTTGGGCATCTGCAAGGAGAGTACAAGAATGGAAAAAAAATTAAAATTGTAAACAATTATTCTTAAGCCATGGCCATTACACCCTGAAAAAGGATGGCCATCTTTCCCGATCGTCAGGGACAGATGGTCATATCAATAATTAAAATTAAACGTCACCGATAACTAAACACTTTGATTTCAATCGAAACCTAATGAAGAGCATTGGATATATGCTAAAGGAAAGATTTATTATTGCATGGTCATCAAGAAAACAATCCTGTGTTGCACACTCACCCATAGAAGCAGAATATATAGCTCTATCTTCTGTAATTGGGAACAGTATTTGGATTAAATCAATTTTAGAAGATATTGAACGGATTATAATACATGAAGATAACCAACCATGCATAAAATTAATCGCAGATGCTAAAGAGGAAATAGGTTAAGTTGCATTTTGTGAAGGATCAAATTGAAAAGAAGAAATGTGATTGATCAAATATATTCCATTTGAAAACCAAGTTGCAGATATCCTAACAAAACCATTAGGAACATCGAGATTTTGCAAATTAAGAGCTAAATTAGGGGGAGGAGTGTTGAATTAAAGTCGTAATAGTTTATTTAACAACATATTCCTTACCTGCGAATGAATATATTTCGAGTATCTCCTACTATTGATAACTAAAATCAACACAGTATTCGCAGCGAGTACCCCGAAAGTCAAGGAGAACACGATTAGAGCTTGCAGAACATCGCCAACCCCCAATCCAGCTAGGAAACTTAAATTGGCGTATCTCGGATGCGTACAGCTGCTGTTATGCAAGGCAGGTGCCACTAGTATCGTCACCTTGTGGTGATGCATCTTCAGGATTTCAGTAATAGATTGCGGCCCTGTTGCCACATTGTCACCGCATCTATAGTCCTGCGGACGTTCGGATAATAATTGCGATGCACAAGACAGCTTTTTCGTAACCACCCTCTCGATTTACGAATGTGTACTACCTGTAGATTGATCGGATTGTACTAGAGGGCGTTGCGGTGATATCCTGATAGCGAGATGTCATTTTCCGTATTGTTATGCGATGCAGTCGGTGAGTTTATGATTGTTTGCCGTGCTGGATTTAGATCCGTAATGGATATTCCAGCTGGAATCTCGATGTGGACGCCCGCATATCGACACCTGTAACAAAGATAAATAGAGATGTAGTATGTATATTTACGCTGTGTGATTCAAGTCTTCGCATCCACAGCTTTACCGACACGAATAAAATCTAATTACGCTTTAGAAGGTGGAATTTATGATTAAAACGTGTCCCCGCTGTGGATGACTTGTATGCAACGCGAGTAGTAAAACTTCATCGTGCGGTAGGGGGATCGGGAACCCTAACGAAGTTTTCCAAGAAGTGCCGGCAAACTTGATTTCCGCAAAGAAAACGGTTTCTCGATTGCCTAGCGTCGTAAATGAATTTCTAGCTAACGAAACCGTTACATAATTAGGTTATTCATATAAGCGAGGTGTTGCTGTCTCGACGAAAGTGATTTTACTTTCCCTCCGCTGTTACAAACCCCCGCACCGTTCCCGCTTTAGACGTGACGTAAATTATGCCGAACGTTTCAGCATCTTTGTCGCACACTCATAAAGTAACTATGTACTATGTATAGTTAGTATATAGCTGTGTAGATCATTGATTAAGGTGTCTACCGGGATACTAGCGTGGTTAGTAGGTACCTGAGGTTGTTTGTACGGTGAATCTCGAACACTCTAGATTTAATTGCATTGAATTCATTCGGTGAAAACCGCGCAAACTAATTGGCTGAGTATGAGTCTGATTTAGTAATAGTTGAATGCGTTTCAGGAATGATCCATGTATTTTTTTGGATTTTCTTTTTATATTTTTCGCATAAAAGCCCGTCAAGTTGCGCAATGTCTAGAACTAGATAACAGCTGAAAATCTAACAGTTATAGCTGTCAAAATAGATGTGACAGAAGGAGTGTGGTAATAACCTAAAAAACTGTATGACAATTAAGAAATCGTAATAATATTTTGTTCCAGATTAGACAATTGTAACTGTCAAAATAGATCTACTTTTATTGGCATAACGATCGAAAAATTTGTGACAGCTGTCACGTTTTAAATGTAGTCATTTTAAGAGCACTGACTTCTTTAAAGTCATATTTATAGTCCGTGCTTGAGGTTGTGCCGATGCTTGAGCACGCGATTTTGACACATTTGTAATGATATTTGTGTCAAAATCGCGTGCTCAAGCATCGACATAACCTCAAGCACGAACTATAAATATGACCCTTAATGCTATGAAAAAAAAAAAAACAACAGAGTTAACAGATGTCACTATTTTAAAATGCTGGGATGTCTCGTATCTATCAAGGAATTTCTGACAGCTGTCATATTATAGAGTTAAAACCGTTAAAGTGTAAAAATGGTATGTAACTGTCAAAATATTTCTGACAGATGTCAAATTTGGCAAATGCTAGGTACAAAATTATAAACTTAAAAATTTCATTACGATTATTATAATAATTCTACAATACCTGTCAAACTGTCAAAACACTAACTTTCTACGGTTTTAATAGATTTAAGTATCAAAATATTTCTGACAGTTTGCGGGTGCTGTACTTGAGAAACTAAAAAAAAAAAACTAAATTAAAAACAATCAGACAATTACAGCTGTCAAAATAAGTCTACTATCTACTCAAGTATAAAAACAGCTACCACTTTGCAAAAAAATTTAAAAACCTATGAAAGCACTTATTTTCTTAGTGATTTCGCCTGTACGATTATTAAAATGCTTATGACAGGTATCAAATTTGATATTTCATAACCATTAAACTTTATTAAATTATCTTGTCAAACGGGATATGACAGTGCTAAAATTATAAATAATTAATAAATCTTAAAAACAATAATTTATACAGGTTTGACACTATTTTAAAATATTGGGGGTGACGAATAACTATCAATCAATTTCTGACAGACGTCTAATTTTAGAGTTAAAGTCGTCAACATGCAAAAACATTTACTTTATACGGTAACTATCAAGATATTGGTGACAGCTGTCAAATTTGACAATTATCGTTGTAAAATCAGTTATTACTATAACAAATCGTAGCAAATTTGACAGTTGTAGCCGTCTAAAGACATCTGTCAATTGTAAAGCTGTAAATTCAGTTATACTCTTTTAAAATCTCGGTCGATGCAACAAATTATTTTCACAATAGTCGAAAAAAAGTGTCCCGTTTTGTTTCGTTTTTAACGCGGACAGCACTTTAATGCTTCAATAATTGTGAGTGTCCAAATACTACTGACAGACGTCACATTGTAAAAAGACGTCATTTTTGAAAGCGCTTAATTTCTTACTTTTAGTTACTGTCACAGACGTAGCTGTCAACATATTTGTGACAGCTGTCAAATTTGACATTTATCGTTATAAAATGAAGTTATTAATATAACAAATTGCAGCAAATTTGGCAGTGCGTATACCCGAGAAAAGACATCTGTCAGTTGTAAACATCAAACAATCACTACTAACGATTTTGACATTAATTTAGTTTTACAATTAAGCCTGTCTGTAAATTATAGCAGCTCTAATAATAATAATAATAAATAAGGTCAAGCATCTGGCAACTTCAAGTTAGTTTGATGCAACGGTGTATTTTGAGATGGACAGTAGTTTAATGCTTCAACAATTGTGAATGTCGAAATACTTTTGACACGTGTCACGTTGTAAATAATGCTGTCAAATTTGACAAATAAAAAACTTAAATGCTGATGAATGGTTAAAACAACATTTTTTTTTTAATTTGTGCATTCTAGCTGTCAAAAAACATCTATGGGTTGATTAGTTTTATAGAAAAGTATTATGTTTTTGCATATTTTGACACTTATAACACAATAGCAGTCATTTTTTCGCTGTTTTCATATTTACAGACATTATAATTCTTTTGACAGCTGTCAAACTGTAAAAAAACACTAATTTCTTACGGCAGTCAGCAATTAAAATATTTCTGACAAGGTGTCAAATTTGACAATCGTGTCAAAATAGATGTCACGGCTGTAGATTTTATGAAATTGGTTATTTTTGTTTTATTATTAAGAGGTTGGCAACTTGTTGGGAACAATTTTGTTGAGGTTGGGAAGTGATTTTTCATATTTTTTTGCTACATTTTAGACGACTTGACAATTATTAAAATGCTCGGAGGTCTCGGACCTCTTAACGAACTTCTGACAGCTATCAAATTAAAGAGTTAAAGTTGTTAAAGTTCAAAAATACTTTCTACGATTCGGAGTACGGATGTAACTGTCAAAATATTTCTGACAGCTGTCAAATTTGACAATTATCGTTGTAAAATCAGTTATTACTGTAACAAATCGTAGCAAATTTGACAGTTGTAGCCGTCTAAAGACATCTGTCGGTTGTAAAACTGCAACACTCTCTTAAGAGGTTGGTTTTAGTCTTTTGAGGTTAGGAAGTCATTTTCTATATTTTTTTGTTACAGAATTTAGATGACTTGACAATTATGCCAAACAAATACTTGTGACAGCTGTCAAATTTTAAATGTAGTCATTTTTGAGAGCACTGACTTCTTTAATGCTATGCATGTCAACTTCAAGTTAGTTTGATGCAACGGTATATTTTGATGCGAACCAGACTCTAATGCTTCAACAGTTGGGAATGTCGAAATACTTTTGACAGATGTCAGATGTTGTAAAGAAAGTCGTTTTTGAGAGCATTTACTTTGTTACTGTTGTGTTTACGATTTCAATAGAGGGAATTATAATACGACTTCCGACAGCTGTCAAATTTGATTGTAAATTAAAAAATTAGTTTTACAATTCGAAGCGACCAACCAACGAAACTCAATTGCTGACGGATCGTAAAAACAATTAAGCAGCAGCAGCAGTTTACTGTCTCTTTAAGGGGTTGGCAACTTGTTGTTCAAACAATAGCAAGAAAGATTTTAAAGATCTTATATCAATTGTTAAAATCGTTATTACCAACTGTTAAATATGAATAGATTGAAAATTAATCTGCGACAAATTAAATCTAAAACTAAATTTCAGCTACATTAAACGCGTTCGATTCCAGAATCTAACGCGAATTACATTTTTAAACGACATCGTCATCGCAGATATCTAAAGGGAATTATACACTGGAAAAGGAGACTACAAAAAAAACAACACTATTTCCGTTTTACTTCGTTTTTAGCGCTCGCAATTCATCGAACTTCGTACTCCGTTCTTGCCGTTCTTCTAGAAGCGAACTTCTCATAAAGTTCGGGAATTTCTTATTAACAGCCCTAGTGCTATGTTATAGAAGGAGTTGTACGCCGAACTGTACGTAAGAATTTTCAGCCGTTGTCGTTAACAGCATACTAATCGGAACTTGTTTTATATCTATACCGACACGGGAATGTTTTAAAGGGAAACACCCACTGATGCAAGTTTTTGTTTATTCAAAAGTTTTCTTTCTAAAAAAATAAAAATAAAACTAAACGAGATTTTACTAGATTACCAAGTTGAAAACGTAAATTACAATAACACAGCGAAACCCATGGAATTATACGTTTAAAGAGGAGGAAACTGGCTTGAGGTTAATTCTGATTTAAATAATGTTTGAATTTAGAGTTCGATGTACTTAAATGCTATTGTGTGTGCATACATTTACATTCTAGACAGTCTAGACGAATTTCCTCCAAAAAAAACATCAACGTTTCAAATTAAATTTTTGGCTTGCACAAACATGATATGATTTTCTCCTAAATAATAAATAAATCATTTTTATATAACACGGTTAAAACGTAGAATTAATTTTCCAACAAAAAAGAGGGGGATTAAATACATGTTGTTACACGCCAAATTCAAATCCCTTTATACATACATTTTTAAATTTGTATTCCCCTAGAGGCATGTAAACGTTATAACATTAAGATAATCCTGTTCAGCGAAGATGTAATTCGGAAAGTGTACTAAACTGTGCTTAAAAGCAAAAATAAAGAATCTTAAAAGCCGAAAAACAGAATAAAACATACAAAATCAACTCGACTGGATTGGATACTTCCTATCCAAAAGCTCTTACGGTCCGTTTAATGCGGAAATATTAAATTTAAGACATTGCCGTTATTGATTTTTATCGAAAAAGACAAACCCCTACCGCCGAAATATACCCTAGACAACTGCCAGTGCAACTTAAGAATTGTGTACGTGCTCCACTTTAGCTGAATCTAATTTAATTCCCTTTTGTATTTGAGATAAACGTCGGAGACATTTTTGTCTCTTTTACGGAAACGTTAAAATTTTATATTTCTTTCGTTTGTTTAGATATTGAGACCGCACCAAGTTATATATAGTTGATGGAAAAATATTTTATGGACCACTCTCTAATTTTGCCATCGCAGTGGCACAAATCATGAACTGGGGTTTCTTCTTCCTCTCAACAGAATCTGGCCAGGCCACTGTTAAACATATTCTGATTTAATCTGCAATGACCTACTATCACTTTGACAGTCTTCCTCTGTCTTTACTCAATAGGTCTTCGGTAAACTTCCTTAGGAAATCCTTTGCTTGTCTTTGTCCTGGTGATCTCTTCTCCACCATTCCTTGGACCTGTTCCGTAGATGGACTTTTTAATTTGCGATTTGATGATGCCGAGGGAAGGACCACCTCCTTCCCTTCACGCCCATGTGATTGCGAGCCCACGATTGCCCACCTCATTTAAGGCTCTTACACAATCCCAAACCAGCTTTGAGTCAGCACAACCAAGTGGTGGAATGACGCTGTATAAAAAGGCAAGTGCAACTGAAGAAACAAAAATGGAAAAATGACATAAAAAGAACAAAGACTGAAAATGAAAGAACTAGTGAAAAAAGCCAAACAACTCCTATGGCAAGAATTTGGGGAAGCAATCGAAAGAGATAATAAAAGCAATCAAAAACTGTTTTATAGGATACTAAGATCGTTAAGAAAAAGTAAACAAACGAGAGACAGTTATATAACATTAAAGAACGGAGTTATATTACAAAATGAAAGAGATATAATTGCACGATGAAAAGAGCACTTAGAAGACATGGATCAAATAAGTTCGACATCAGACAAAAGTGAAGAATCGGAGAAATACAAAGAAAATATAGCGACCGCAGTAAGCGATAAGGATGCTTACAAGAGGAAAAGAGGCAGGACACGATAACATAACAGCAGAAATGGTTAAAACATGGGTAGAAATGGAATGGAAGTACGGGAACAACTGTATAATAGAATATGGACTGAACAAAAGATATCAGAAGAGTGGGAAATCGAAATATTGATGCCCATACATAAAGGAGGCTTTGGATAATAAACGACAGGGCCCACAATAAATACTACCATTTGTTTCAGAATATATTATTCATTGTCGGTTAGAAACTTCACCATTTTGAAGCTCTCCTTTGAAGATTGCTGAACTCAAAAAACGTGTTTGATCTTCGTAGACTCGTCTTGAGTTCTGAAAATCAGAATCTGCATTTTGAGTCCAACAAACTCTATAAGATCATCATTAAGAATCCACTTTGCAAAGTCTTTGTCAAATTTGAAAGGTTGAGACGATAATAACGATAAATTTCCTTGATCATCCTTTTCCTCTCGTTTATCATGGGTTTCTGTAGCGTCTTCATCTTCAAGCAACTCACGCAAGGCCGACAGAACATTCGTCTCCGACGTCTTCTTTGATGTACCGCAGCAAATTCTTGAATCGGTGGTTGTGGAAGAAGGAGTCAATTTTATTGATTTTCTCCAAAAATTCTCTTCCTTTCCTCGGTTTCTCCTCGGTCTTTTTTTTATATTCCCATCCGCCTAAACGCTTTCTATCATCTGCCTATTTTTATTAAATAATATCTGCACTGGAGGAAATAAAAGCGAGAACAAAAACAAACCATGAAAAATACGCAAGCCCGATGGACGATTCTCTGATCTTCCCAAATAATTGCCCAGTGGGCCGTGGGCTGTACGAGTAGAAGCGGCAAGCGGTGGAAACTTTGTTCTGAATGCAGCGAATTCGACACCACCGCACTGACGGTCGTCAACTCGCCAGCGCCGAACGTTCTATTGAAAGTCTCTTGACCAAGCTTGCTAGCTTGTTGTTAAAGTTGGACCATCTTTTTAAAAGTTTGGCTGGGTATTCGCCATAATTGTTAGGTATATCTTGATAAAAATCCAACTCTCAACATCAGAAGGAATTTAAACAAGGGATAGATAATAAAAGACAGGGCCCACAATAAATACTACCATTTGTTTCAGAATATATTATCCATTGTCGGTTAGAAACGTTACCATTCTGAAGCTTTCTTTTGAAGATTGCCAAACTCAAAAGACGTGTTTGATCTTCGTAGACTCGTCTTGAGTTCTGAAAATCAGAATCTGCATTTTGAGTCCAACAAACTCTATAAGATCATCATTAAGAATCCCAATCTTTGTCAAATTTGAAAGGTTAGGACAATAATAACGATAAATTTCCTTGATCATCCTTTTCCTCTCATTTATCATGGATTTCTGTAGCGTCTTCATCTTCAAGCAACTCACGCAAGGCCGACAGAACATTCGTCTCCGACGTCTTCTTTGATGTACCGGGCACATTATCAGCAAATTCTTGAATCGGTGGTTGTGGAAGAAGGAGTCAATTTTATTGATTTTCTCCAAAAATTCTCCAAAAAATTTTTGTTAGCACATATTTTATTGTAAATTTAATAAAATAAAAGAAGTTAAGTATAAAGAAAATCCATATTTTATTAGCGTTTTACATTAATCACTCAATTTCATAGGTAAAGCATTCATAATATTATTTCTTTTATTGTTTCCCAATACTCTGACATTTCCTATTTGATCAACGGCCTCTGGATGATTGACATGCTCAAAACCCACATCCATCAAGTCATTGTTACACATGCAATTTTTTTTTATATCAGTTAAAGGTAACCTGTCCTGTAATATTCTAAACCGGGTCTTTAATAATCCAAAAGCTCGCTCAATAACCATCCTTGTAGCTGATAAACAGTAATTGTAATTCTTTTGTTCCATTGTTAGGTTTCAATTATCTTTAAATGGAACCATTAAACGCGGATGAATAGGGTATCCGCAATCTCCTATTAAATGTGCATCATCTGGAAAGTATGCACCTATCATCAATAATGTTGCAACCGAAGAGTTTTTAAATACGCGGGCATCATAGGTAGACCCTGCATGCC
Organism: Holotrichia oblita; assembly: GCA_023690525.1. Lineage (NCBI taxonomy): Eukaryota > Metazoa > Arthropoda > Insecta > Coleoptera > Scarabaeidae > Holotrichia > Holotrichia oblita. The sequence goes on along the minus strand of CM043021.1, from coordinate 98,090,118 downwards.
CTGCATAGCAATGGGTAAAAATACTTTGCGAATTTCATACTCCTTGCAAAATAATTGAATTCACGTATGAGTCGCCGTCTTCTTGTGGTGCAAAAATGGGAATGTGTGTCCCATCGATTGCCCCAATCACTCCGGGAAAACTACATATATTTTGAAACTTAATCACTTCCTCTGCTGCATCTCCTCTTTCAGGCCGCTTAATAAAATTTAGTGCAATTTGATGTAGTGCCTTTGTGACTCGCTGTACTGCTCTAAAAGCAGTTGCCTTCCCAACTCCAAACTATACTATTGCCATAAACCATAAAGAAATTAGTACAGTGGTGCCTCGCACAAAGAACGCCTCGCACAGCGAACGCTGCACACAACGAACTTCCTGTTCGTTCATTTCATGATTCATACAACGAACTTCGCTTCACACAACGAAGTCGCCCGAGACGATGTATTGCATCCTCCCGCGCAGGCACTGCAGGCAGTCGTTAGTCACTGCGCTTAACTACGCACGTATCGCGGCAATCGTTCTTCATTATGAATTAAATCACGCACGTATCACGGCAGTCGTCCTTTTAAGTTAAACTCAATATTTTTTATATCATGGCTTCTAAAAAAAGCAGGAAGGTGATTTCTGTTGAAATGAAACAGGAAATAATTAGAAGGAGTGAATGTGGGGTAAAACAGTGTGACCTCGTCAAAGAGTTTGGCCTCAGCAAGACCACCATTTTGACAAATATGGATGCCATCAAATCAGCCAAAGTAGCCAAAGGAGTATCAAAACTATTTCATGAAAAACATAGGTCTTCAATCCACGAGGAAATGGAGAGGCTATTAGCGATTTGGATTAAGGACAGGCAGGTGAAAGGTGACGTAACAACCCAAGATATTATCTGTCACAAAGCCAAGAAAATTTATGACGATCTAAAGAAAAACGTCCCTGGAAGTAGCAGCAATCAAGATAATGAAGAAGAATTCAAAGCCAGCAGAGGGTGGTTTTTTAGATTTAAGAAAAGGTGTGGAATCCACAGCGTTACTATGCATGGTGAGGCTGGCAGTGCTGACAAGAAAGAAGCAGAAAAGTTCTCTATTACCTTTCAAAAATGTATTAAGGATGAAGGATACTGCCCACAACAAGTGTTCAATGCCGATGAAACGGGTCTTTTCTGGAAAAGAATGCCGAGCAGAACCAGAAGGACAGACTTACCCTTATGTTTTCGTCTAATGCCAGCGGAGACCTCAAGATCAAACCTCTATTGGTTTATCACTCTGAAAATCCAAGAATTTTCAAGAAAAATAACGTTATCAAGTCCAAACTGCCCGTCCATTGGAAGTCAATCAAAAAGCCTGGGTGACCCAAGTTATCTTCAACGAATGGATTCTGAAACCTTTGCTCCTGCCGTGAAGAAATTCTTGCTGGAAAAAGAACTGCCGCTCAAAGCCCTTCTGATACTTGACAATGCCCCTTCTCACCCAAAAGACCTACAGGAAATATTGCAGGAAAATTATCCTTTTATCAAGGTGCAGTATTTGCCACCAAACACCACATCCATTCTTCAGCCAATGGATCAGCAAGTTATTGCGAACTTTAAAAAACTCTACACTAGAGCCCTCTTTAATAAGGTGTTTGAAGAATGCGAGTTTGGTGGAGAAAAATGACTGTCCGAAAGTTTTGGAAGGAGAAATTTGATATCCTTATGGCAATACGACTTATACAGAAGGCCTGAGAAGAAGTGTCACAAAGGACCCTCATTTCTGCTTGGAAGATGTTTGTGCCTTCGTGGACCCAGGAAGAAGCAGTAGTTGATGCCACAGAAGTGGTGAAGGACATCATCACAATGGCCCAAAGGTTGGAATTAGAGGTAGAGGAAGAGGATGTAGAGGAGCTTATTGAGGAACACGAAGAAGAGCTGACAACTGAAGAGCTCCAAGCACTTCTGGTCCAGCAACAGGACAATGCTCAAAGGGAAGCGTTATCTGATAACGAGGAGCAACAATCAAACAATCAACCAATCCCAACTGCTGACATCAAGAACATCCTGGTCAAATGGAAAGCAGTTCAGGAGTTTACCAATGCCCACTATCCGGATTCAGCTGAAGCAAACAGGATCAACGATCTTTACTCCGATACTATTGTCCGTTATTTCCGGCAGATGTTGGAGAAAAGAAAAACAAACGACTTTGGACAGGTTTTTCATGAAACCATCGGCCAAAAAGCAGAAAATGGATGAAGATGTGCAAGATTCGATAGAGTCTACTTTGTCTTAAAATTAAAAAAATTATGTTTTTAGATGTATCTAAATAAAAATAATAACAAAAAATTTATCTTTTTTTATGTCATCTTAGCATATTTTATGCTACAGAACGAATTATTTTTTTTAACATGTATTGTTATGGGAAAACGCGGTTCACATAACGAACTTTTCGCATAACAAACTTGCTCCTGGAACGAATTAAGTTCGTTGTGCGAGGCACCACTGTAATTGTTTTTTGAGGTCTATTGGTTTTCGTCCCTGTTCGATGCAAAATTACACCCAAAAGGCCTTCAAAAGTTCAACAAAATCATGCACTTTTTCAATATTAGCAACTAATGATTTATCTAAATAATCAGAGAATAATACCAACATTTCTTCATCACTACTGCTACTGCTGCTTTCACCACTTGAACTGGAATTTTCTTGGTGATCTTTTCCACCATTCTTTGGTCCTGTTATATGTCCATTCGTAGATGGACTTTTTCATTTTAGATTTTGTGATGCCGAAGGAAGAGCCAGCTCCTATGAAAGGCCATGACGAACCTCGACTGGCCAGCTCATCCGCTGCCTCGTTTCCCTTCTTCCTTTGATTTATACTTCGTTATATTATTCCAAATTCTTACTCTTTCTAAGTTAGATTATCTTATTTTCATACTGCAAAAATAAACAAAGTTTGACGGCTGTGCAGGATGAGTTGAATTGACAGCTCTAAATCAGTGTGATGACAAATTGTCATCTGTCAGAATTTTATTTTCCAAAGTGGAAACACAATTCCCCTAGTAAATAAAATCATTTAAACGTGCATGTGATCTTTCTTGATTATTACACTACAATAACAGCAGTTGCAGTCACATTTCCCTGCAACACAAGCGAAATTATAATTTATTATAACCCCCTCCTACCCTTCCATTATATCGGTCTTCACCCTCCCCTCCCCTTCCCCACCACTACAAACGTAATCTAAAAACTTTTTAACATTTTACAATTTCACCCTTAGTGCTGTACTATACTATATATGAGCTTTCGAGCCGGTGCGGTGTGCCGGGGCAAAGTTTGCGAAGTTTTATTATCGCTTCTAAATGCGGATATAAAATGGACTACTAGATTTATTATTAGGATTTATTTCGCATGCGGATTTCGTTGTGTGTGTGTGTTTTTTTTTTGTGGTATTCGGTTCAGCTTTCACGACTCTGGAATTTTGCTGTGTGTGTCTGCTACTGCCGGGGAATTGCGGAGTAAAATTTGTAAAGGATTTACTAGGGGATTTACTTGACTTCTAAATCGTGTTCTTTGTTTACGTAAGATTGCATCGGATATGTCTTCTGTAGGTGATGTAATTGCCGGTTTTATCGTTTTAGAGGAAAAACATTTTAAATCTGTGGTAGTCCTTTTTACCATATTATATAAGTTCTTTTTTTTCACCCCTTCTTTGTTTATATTCCTGTAATTATTTGAAAAAATTAGGATAAAACGCAATAATATTCCCATCTCGAGTTTAATCAAAAATATATCATTTTTACAGCAATTATTTCCTCTTTTTTTTCCTGGTTTCTCCGGTAAAACGTGCAGTTCATTTTACACAAAAGCCTTGGGCCTACACTCAGCGTATGCGACGTATATATAATTCAAGCTGAAAAGAAAGATCTATATAGGGAACGGGAGAAAGACTTCATCAAGTCCCTCTTGGTCCTTATTCGACCCACTATGAGGAGAATTCAACTGAATCCGCGGTCATCCATGGTGTGAAACGAGTTCTTTTCCCCCGAAAAACACCTCGGGCTACCAATTCTATCCGACTCGTTCATTGCTGGTATCAGTGATGGTCATCTTTGAAAACGTTTTCCTTTTCATTTCCTGCTTTTTCTTGTAAAATAAGTATACCTGTTTCGGTTCTAGCTTGAATCGAAAATAGAAACGAGATCGATTACAATTTTATAAAGATTAAAAAACACAATCTGCTCTAATTCTTTTAAATATTATTATATAAATAAATTTAAACGTAATAATACAGACAACACTTATACAGGGTGTCCCAATAGTTGCGGTGTCGGATGATATCTCAATACCAGTTTGAGATACAAAAAAAATGTTGAAATAGAAGATGTTTAATTTTTAAAGGGGCATAACATAAAAATGCTTTCGTTTATACAGAGTGTCTCAGAAAAGCAGTACTGAATCGAAGTTTATTTTTTTAAATGGAACACCCTATATTTTATTACATTTTTAGAATCTACTATAAAATCAACATACTTTTCATATACCATTGTCCATACCTAATCCTAATAGTTTTTGAAATATTTGATATTTTCTCTAATAGATGTCATCTGCAGATACTATTTTTCTAAGTCATATCTTACTTATGTTTGACCCCAGAAACAAAATTTTTGGTATGCGAGTAGTCTATACTTGCAATAATTTTTACAAATCGCTGAAACTATTTTATTTAATACAGAGTGTTCAAAAAAGGGAAAGCAACATAAGAAATTTCAGATTAAAAAATCTCCATTTCCTTAAATGGAATACCTAGTATTTTTTCATGCTATTTTACTCTTAAAGGAACGCTAAAATGTGGAGGAGTTCCATCAAATTGTAACTACATTTGTCTGGTAATTTCTAATGGTAAGCTGTCAACCATATCCTCAAATTGATTTCGTAAGAAATTCAAAAATGATTCTCCATCCACCGTGTTATCGAAAAAGTATGGTCCTATAACAAAACGTCCAAGAACTCCACCCCATATATTAAGAGACCACCTATGCTGATTATATATATACGGGGTGACATAGAAAAAAGTACATTGCATAGTGCCACACAATAGAGGACACTAAAATAAGAAAAAAAATTCCTATGAACATGGGTCCGCAAGACCTTCGGTTAAAAGATACTGGGTGTTGAATTTTATTTATTTTTTTTGGGTTTTTTTTTTGAATATCTATGGTTCCAGTACAAATGCATCTGAAAGCCGACAATGCACGCTAATTAATAAAAAAATAACAATTGAATAATGTGTCATAATGACACTTGTCAAACTGATGTAATTGTTGTTTGAGGAATTTTGTGTTCGTGATTAAGTTTTTCTCACTGATTATTCAAATTTGCTTTCAAAAATGGTTCACTACACTTTTGAAGAATACAGGGACATGATTATGTGTTACGGCGAAGCTAGATCAAATTCTTACGAAGCTCAACGTATTTATCGAGAAAGATATCCTTTAAGACAAGTTCCTAATGTTCGAACATTTATTGATGTGCATAGGCGTTTGAGAGAAGATGGCTGTTTCAGAAAACCAAAATTGAATAGTGGGGTTTCCAGAACTCGTCGCACTGTGCGAAACGAAGAAACTGTTTTACGAATGGTAGAAAATAATCCAAGAACAAGCACCAGAAAAACAAGTTCAGCGGTACGAAACCTTAACCGTGAATCAGTTAGACAAATTTTCAAAGAACAACTTCTTCGCCCATATCATTTCCAAAAAATTCATTCACTATTGGAACATGACTTTGTTCCTCGTGTACAATTTTGCCAATGGTTGCAGAACCAAAGACAAAACATTATTTCATCAATTTTGTTTACTGACGAAGCTGGTTTTAGTCGTGATGGTATACTGAACCTACATAACATGCACCATTGGAGTGATGAAAATCCGCATCAAACTGTAATTCGAAGTCACCAATATGGGTTTTCAATTAATGTGTGGGCAGGTATAATTGACAATTATTTAATTGGCCCATTTCGATTGCCCAATCGATTGACAGGTGCACTGTATCGAAATTTCTTGGAGAATGATTTAATTACATTATTAGAGGATGTCCCATTGGCCATTACTGGAAGAATGTATTACATGCATGATGGGGCGCCAGCTCACTTTTCACGAGTGGCAAGGGAATATTTGGACAGGAGATTTGGAAATATGTGGATTGGTCGAGGGGGGCCAGCTCGTTGTCCCGATACCTTAATCCCCTCGATTTTTCATTTTGGGGATTTATGAAAAATGAAGTTTATGCTGTAGAAATACATAATGAAGAACAATTGTGGATAAGAATTATGGAATCGGCAGATAGATTTCGTAATAACCCAGGAATATTTCAAAGATGCCCTCAATCATTAAGAAGAAGAATGGAAAAATGTATTGAAGTACAAGGGCAACAATTTGAACATCTTCTAAAAACTTAATTTTTTGTTTTAATTAATCATTGTTTTTGCAAATAAATTAAAAAGAATTCAACACCCCGTATCTTTTAACCGAAGGTCTTGCGGACCCATGTTCATATGAACTTTTTTTCTTATTTTAGTGTCCTCTATTGTGTGGCACTATGCAATGTACTTTTTTCTGTGTCTTTAAGGCCTAGAACTGTGTGACTCTTCTCCATTCCTTTCTGTTCTTTGCTACGTCTCTCCAGTTCCGGATGTTTTTCTCTTTCAGATCTTCTTCTATTTCGTCCCTCCATCTTTTCCTTGGTCTACCACTTTTCCTCCTTCCTTCCGGTTTCTTCCAAGCTATGTCTTTCACACTTCTGTTAGCCTTCATCCTTGCGAGGTGACCCAACCATTGCAGCCTTCTCTCCTGCACAATTTGTCCGATCGGTTTTTCTCCGAACAGTTCATACAATTCTGTATTCATTCTTCTTTCCCATCCTAGCTCCGTATTCTTTCCCCCAAAAATTCTTCTTAGTATTTTCCTCTCCTGTATGTCTAACTTCTGCCGATTTTTCTGACTCAGGAGTCATATCTCACAACGATATATTAGTGTTGGTCGTATTCTTATTTTCGTTGTTCTTGCCACTTCCTTTGATTTCAGCACTTTGTGAAGCCCTCGTAGACAGTTATTGCACTTTGCTATCCGCAGATCTATTTCGCATTTATTCGTCATCAATATCCCTAAGTACATGTAGTTCTTCACTTCTTCAAACTCGCATACATTGTTCGAATGTGTTTGCACTTGCAGATTTTCTTCCCTGTTGCTTCCTGTACTGTTCTTCAGTTCCATAAATTTTGTTTTTTCAAAGTTCACTTCCAATCCAAAAACTTTTGCCGTTCTAATCAATCGCTTTGTAATATTTTCCAGTTCTTTCCTGCTTCTTGCGAGAAGTACCAAGTCATCGGCATATGCGAGGCATTGATGGCTTTTGTTAAGTAGGGTCCCTTCGTGGTTAATTCCACTCTTCCTTATTATTTGTTCTAGCACCAGATTGAACAAGGTAGTCGACAGTGGGTCTCCTTGGCGAAGTCCTTTCTCCGATGTGAAAGTTTTACTTACTTTTCCTTTATATTTCACTGCACTGCTTGTATTTTGTAGCGTCATTCTTATAAGATTCACTAATTTGGATGGTATTAGGAAGCTATTTAGTGCATTTATTAATTCTGCTCTGTTTATGCTGTCGTATGCTCCCTTGAAATCTATGAAGAGCATTTTTGCAGGAATATTCTGCTCGTAACACCCTGTTAAAATTTGTTTTAGCATAAACACTTGGTCCGTTGTTAATCTACCTTTTCTGAAACCTCCCTGGTAATCTCCTACATCTCTTTCCGCGTATTCTTCCAGTCTGTGCTTTAATAGTGTTGCAAATACTTTATATGTGACGTCCAGTGGCGATATTGCTTCTATTTCTTCTACGGTGGGCTCTGTCATGAGATTCTCTTCTTCTACCATTGTTAGTTCTTCTGCTGGCTGCTTATCTGTTCCTTCTTTTAACGACTCTTCGAAATGCTCTTTCCATCTTTCCAATATCATTTCTTCGCTTCCAATTAATTTCCCATCTTTACTTTTGATCTAGGGTGGCAAGTGTTGGTATTCCTTCCTTATGCTTTTAACATCCTTGTAGAAATTTCTTATTTCTTCGTTAATATATTTTGCTTCCATTTCTTTTATCTGGTTATCCATATATTTTCTTCTTTTTTCTCTTAACATCTTTTTCACTCTTCTCCTTTGGTTTTGATATTGTTGTTTATTCTGATCGGAGTTATTTTGTAATAGTTTTTTCCTCAAATTTGTCTTTATTCCTATTTCAACGTCGCATTCTTTATCCCACCACTTTTTCTTTTTTTGTATTCTCTTTTCTGTTGCACTTCTTTTCGTAGCTGTTAGCAAGGCTTGTTCTATGTATTTCCATCTCTCTTCTATATCAAATATTTCACAAACTTTGCTATTAGGATTAGGTATAGACAATCATTCAGGGATTTTCATTATTATGAGTATGAAAATTGTGGCGATTAAAAACCCATATTGATTTTATAGTAGATTCTAAAATTGTAATAAAATATTAGGTATATAGAGGTAGAGCAGAAAAATCTGTGTGCTCACGTCTCTCTCGGAAGCTTCCGGAAAACGTAAGTTGGCTGGGGGGGGATCGGTGTACATTTCCAGAGAGTTACAAATTCGTAAGATGAGACTTGAGAGATGTGATATCCCACGTTATCTGTCTATTTGCGTTTGGTACACATTCAGGCGAGGAAAATATAAATCATCCACGACCGAGTTAGCGAACATAATTCTACCGTACTAGATTTCCCCAGAACAACGGCTTCCCAAGATTAAATATAACGTTCGAAATTTAATTCTTTTAATTCTTACCTCGTAAATATATATTATAATATTTCGCTTGTTGTAAAGTTAGTTCCTGTTTAGAGACGCTTGTAACAGGATAAAAGGGTGGTAACATCTTTTAGAGTTCGCTTTCCTCGTTGTGTGTAAGTTTAAAATATTCATGGCTTCATGATTGCTTCACCCCCTTCACGTTACAATTTAAATTTATATGTAAAATAATTTTTTATCAAGGCTATGATAATACAGCGTGTAATACAATGTGATGATGGTGTTTCTGTTTTGCAAACGAATAAAATGAAAGTACAAACAAATATGCAGATCTTTGGTATGCTTCTATTTCACAATATATGACAATATTTTTGTGGGGGACTTTAACTTGTCTTGGAGGATGTCAATTTTGTATCTCAGAGTTTAGTAGATCGGAGGCCGATGCTTAATCAACATATTAAGAGGATCACCGAAAAATTTCGGGTCTCTAGATTACTCAAACTGTGCATAACATTTCCCTGTCCAGTTCTGGCACATGGGGTCCTATCGTTGTCTAATCTTGCAAAGACTCACCTAAATAAGCTTGAGATCCTTCGAAATCAAATGATCAGGATAATAACCGGAGCACCATGGTATGCCAAAAATATCCAATTACGCAGGGACTTCGTAACAATACTAGAAACCAAGACGCTTTCCAGGATTTCTATTGAAGGGGGATTGGACCTCGGCAGACTCCTTTTTAAAGTGAAGGTGAGGCGAGTATTGACTATTACTGCAGATTAGCCCAATAAAGTGTTGAAGACATCCACATAAAAGCGATTTAGGTACCCTCCATATTTCATCCATCCAAGAGAAGAAGGATCCTCATAAGCGATGATAAGGGACGAAGGATTCAGAATCCATTTAAATTAAATGTCATTCGGGTCATAAGAGCTAATTATCTCGGTAAAAACGGTCATGGACGAAGAGGAAATATCTCCTCTGAAACAATCAGAGCTATTGCAGTTTATCAAAGCTCTGAGACTGAATGAGGTGCTTTAAGAGCAGACGTACTCCATCATCTTACAGGTCGTGCAATAGGGCACAATAGATCAGTATCTATTAATTAATCTAATCTAAATTTAGATCATAAAGAAGAAGACAAAAATATGAAGAACAAGAGCCAGTCTTTGGTAAATTCAGCCAAAAAATACGAGTCCTCGATGCAGGCTGCAATATGAGAGGATCCTTAAGTCATTTTTTTTTAAAGACAATATCAGAGAATTCAGTTGAAGTACGCTAGAATCAAGGATAAACCACGCACAAATTCAGTTCAACTCTTTAATTTGATTTGTATAGAACACGAGAAACACAAAACGCACAGCTTTTCTATTGGTTTGGCTAATTCTGTAACGGTCGTAAGAATCTTGTAAAGATGATTATCAAGCATCATCGCCAAAATCCACTCGCAATGAAGAAAATATCGAGAATGTCAAAGAAGTTGTTCGAAGCCCACCGCTGTGTGTCTTCGAGACTCATCGAAGAGGAAACTGGGATACCGAAAAGCACAGTCTATCGAATTTTGATCAAAGATTTGGGGCAAACAGAAAGTCTGTGCTCCCTTAGACAGTCACACACACACACTCTAATAGACGATCAAAAATATTGGACAGTCCAGGATTGCAAAGACATGTTAAAAATGTCCCAAAGGAATCAGGCTAGCATATCAGCGTCATTGTAATTGGTGTTTTCAACACGAGCCAAAAACAAAACGTCAAACAAAACGTGATCCTAATCAAAACTTCGACAGCCATACTAAAGACCATTCCAGCCGATGAGTTTAAAAAATATTTCGAAAAATTTGTTAAACGTTTTCTGAATTGTATTGACTCAGAGGGAGACTATTTTGAATTTAAGAAAATGTTTTATGACTTTCTCTTATAGAGCACGGGGTCACCTGACGCTCTTGAAAACAGGGCATTCGTCAGTTAATAAGTTAGAATGCTTGTCGTCCTCGAGACAGAGGTCTGCCAAACGGACATCGTTGGAGCTTGACAGTACAGTTTGTAGAATCATGAAAGATATCGGTTATCACTGTTATCGTCCTCATGTAACTGAGAACTACAAACCCATTTCTTTACTGAGTTCCTTTTCAAAAATTTATGAAAAGATTGTGTACAAACGCTCTTCGAGCAAAATAAACTCTTCCGATCAATGCAACATGGATTCCTGGCAATATTCCATTACATGCAGGAGTTATATTGGCTTTGGTTAATGATCGTTTGGTTTTTGGTCTATTTCTGGACCTGTCCAAGGCATTTCATTGTATTAGTCATTCCCTTTTGATAGACAAATTACAACAGTGTTGGGTGAAATCGTATTTAATGAATCGTAGTAGCAGTATAATCTCTGACGAAGAACAAATATTAATGGGAATCCCACTTAGTCCTCTATTATTTATAATATTTATGAATGATCAACAGATAAACATCAACAACTGCCATGTTATAAATTATGCTGATGATACCAGTCTGTTAATTAAAGGCAAGACCTACTTTGACATAATTACCACAGGGAACATCGTTATGAAACAATTGAAAGAAAACAAAATGCATTTTATTTTGTAATTCTAAACCTGATACACTTGACTCTATAAAGTTGAATAATAAGAATTACAGTATATAGTTGATAGTACCCAATTCTTAGTCAACAACTTGGTAACGTTTTCAACTCATGCTCTTAATTTTATCAAAAAAATGCAAATAAAGAGGTAACAATATTAATTTACTTCTTAACTACTTCGATATTGTATTATCTTTATGAAGATGACCTTCATTATACAAAAACAGCCTTTACGTATTGGTCTGTGGGATGCGTACGAGAGCCAACTATAGAGGAATATTCTTCTTCTTCTTCTCTTATTCTTATATTACCTTTTCAGGTGTCGGATGTTTCTCCAGTCTTTTCTGTCTCTCGCCATTGCTTTCATTTCTTCTAAGTTTTTTCCTTTTCTTTCCCCCAGTTCTCTTATCTGATCAACCGATCGTCTGCTAGGTTTTCCTCTTCTTCTGTTTTTTTGAGTAACCGGTTTCCATTATTTTGGTCCTGATTCTATTTGTCTTCATTCTTACTACATATATAACAGTTCAGGTGTTTTTTTTTCTAATTTTCCTCGCTATTGGTTCTTGGTTTGTTATTTTCCTGATGTCCTCCATTTTGTTTTCCCTTCTATTCTTCTTAGATGTTTCATCTACATTGCATTTATTCTGGACTCATCTTTCTTCCTCAATCTCCAGTTTTCACATGCATATGTTATTATTAGCAATGTTATTGTATTGTAAATTTGCATTTTTGTCTCCATATCAATATCCCTGTGTCCGAGGATTGTCTTATTTAATGAGTAGTATATTCTTGTCGATTTTCCCATCCTCTGCCAATATGCTTCCCAGATAGTCATATCTCGTTACTCCCTCTAGTGTCTAATCTTTACATTTAATTTCCCTGTTAACTTTATTATCTAGATTTTCATTAACAATCATTACTTTAGTTTTATTTAGATTAGTAGGTAAACTATGGGCGTTCTCCTTCATTCACTCGACGTGGACACGCTGTATTAGCCGTATTTTGACAGCAAAACCTGTCAAACTGTCATAATTATGACAAATTGGTGATTTTACACAGGTTTTAGTTTAATTTTAGTTTATCTACTTAGGTTAACCTCAAATTTCACCTTTTCTATTTCCTTTGTCCAAAGGAAGATTCAAAAGAGAGAAATTGTTAAGAGCTACTGCTTTTTATGTACATGGAGGCATAATTATTTATTCGAACACCAACGAGCACTTCCTAGGATGGATCGGTAGAGATGGCTGCATTGCTTGGCCCCCACGGTCTCCACACCATACAGCGATGGACTTTTCAATTTGGGGCCTGTTGAAGGACCGGGTTTTCGCGGATCCGATCACAAACGTCGAAGATCTCAAACATTAGATAATAATCGAGTTGGATATCATTAATGCAGACCTCGCGATGTTCGCTCGTATTGTTAATTCGATCGAAAAACGTGATTTAAAGTAATGTACATGTACCAAATAAGGCCACGTTCATAATAAGGCCAGTGCCGTTTTTTAGCCAATATACAAACCCAACCTTTAATTTAAGTATCTCAGCTGAAACTGCATGTCGAACAATAGTTCTGAGAGCAATTTGAACTTTGGCTTTCAGCCACTAGATGGTCTACTCTTAAATTGGTGGTTTGTTGGTTGGCTCTTATAAACATAACTCCACAAAAATGTCTGTGTAATGGGAGGTGGTTGATGTTTCGTGAGCCGCTGTAATTGTTGAAAAGCTCCTTGATAGCTGCAGAATTGATCAAGTATGTGAAAATAATTTTATCTTGTTTCGTTTTGGTATTAAAAATATTATTTTGCGAAGATGTGTTGTTCCGAATAAGGCCACATGGGTGGCTTTATTAGGAGCAGTGGTCGTATTTGGAGCCTATAAAACTTAACTAAGACTTTTTTTATTTGCTGTAGAAACTTTCGAAATTAATTATGTCGAAACGAGCCAAATGGACTGAAGATACCATGCGAATAGCGCTAGAAGAAGTTCACAACGGACAACCCGTCCTTGCAGTAGCGAAACAGTATGGCATTCCTCGACGTACCCTGAGGAATCGCATTAGAACTGGGCGCATACATAGACAATTAGGACGTCACTCTCTTTTAAATGTTGCTCAGGAAAATGAGTTGTGCAGAAGAATATTCCGATTAGCAGAGGTTGGATTGCCTTTAACTCCGAAAGTTTTAAGGAGAAGTGTATTCACATTCGTCGAGGAGAATGGTTTAAAATATCCGTTTAGCATACAGAACAGGTTAGCAGGAAGAAAATGGATGGGCACTGTTTTATAGGCGACATCCTGAAGTAGCACGGAGGAAATCACAAATGCTAAATCCTGCAAGGGCGCAAAAACTAAATAGACCGTATGTAACCGAATACTTCGGAAAACTCAAACAAATTTTAATGGATTTAAATATAATGAATCAGCCACAACGGATCTACAACATGGTTGAGAACGGCTGACCCTCCACCACCAACAACAAGTTCTTAGTCGAAAAGGAGCAAAAAGAGTGCATCTGATAGCTCCAGAGCACTCTGAAAGTGCCACAGTGGTAGCATGTGGAAATGCTTTGGGTCAGCGTATTCCACCTATGGTATTGTTTAAGAATGGATCGATTCGATGCCGCCTGGCACATCAATAGCAATGACCGCAAAAGGCAGCATGATTGCTGTGACATTTACGATGTGGTTGAATCACTTTGTCAAATTCAAATCGCCTGGACGGTGTTTACTGATATTCGACGGTGCGCGATCTCATCTGGACGCTGCCATAATGGATGCAGCTGAAGCTTATGACATAATGCTTCTCTGCCTTCCCTCGAACACTACTCATGAACTCCAACCACTTGATAAGAGTGTGTTTCGAGCATTTGAGCACTATTGGGATGAGGAGGTTCTTAATTACTGGACGCGAAAACCCGAAAGAAAAATTACCACGGGCAAATTTAATGGCTGGATTTCGGGCCACAGGGATATATCCCTTTAACAAAAATGTGATCCCGGACGTTGCTTGCGCACCCAGCACTTTAACTGAAAGAGCACTACAAACTTTGCCCGAAGCAGCAAGTCTTATAGTTAGCGAACAAGATGATAATCATCGTGAATCTGCAAGTCTAACTGGTCAGATTCTGACACGTTGCCCCTCGCAATCTTGCAGGAGAACCGAGTAACAATTTTACAAATGTTGCCTTCTCGGCCAAAATGTCAGAAAACCTCGTCTCAACCATCATGTTCATATGAAACACAGAATATGTCTACGCATGTGGAAAAATCTTCAGCAGCGAAACAGAAAATAATGGACACTAGTCTCACAGAATTACTGCCTACACCAAAAATCAAGACTTCGGCGAACCCAAGACACCCCTATATAATAGGAGATTGCAGCAACAAAATAAAGCTTGTACATATATGAAATTTAGCGATATTTCAAAGCGGTAATATATTTCGAAAAATAATTACACCCAGATCATTACTGAGGCTCCATCATTAATACCGACATATTTATTTATAATAGCTATCCTTCGATATTTATCTTTAATGAGATACCTACTAGTAGGTGGTGTAGTATAGACGAAATTTATGCGCCGTTTGACATGCGATTATTTCCACATGAGGCACTACAGACATTACATAATCCCCCGAAACGAAGTGGAAAGTAGCTTAGAAATTTTTGGAATCCCAAAGAAGGAAAGGCAGGAGCGCGATATTACGCTAATTTAATCTCGAAAGCAGCTCAGAACGTCTACAACAAAAAACAATACGTTGTAATGCGAAGCTAGGTATAGTATATATAGAGAGAGATATAATGCCAATTTAATAAAAACCATCGCATCGGGGGAAATAGGTTTTTTCCCTTGGAAAATATAATCGAACGAATAAGTACGATAACACACGAAAATATACGAGGAAGTTACATTTATGTAACTGTGTGGCTGTGGTGGTTTCATTCTAACGTCACTAGGGTGAAAATGTTCCTTTTGTGTCGGTTTTTTCCCTCCCCGACAAAAAGAACTATATTTTATAAGAAATTCGCTCCGACTGGATTCGCGAGAGGT
The DNA here is from genome assembly GCA_023690525.1 of Holotrichia oblita. Lineage (NCBI taxonomy): Eukaryota > Metazoa > Arthropoda > Insecta > Coleoptera > Scarabaeidae > Holotrichia > Holotrichia oblita. Next base: position 98,074,692 of record CM043021.1, on the reverse strand, counting down.
TAGGTTTAGTGAATGAAGAAAAAATCAGGTTCAGTAAATAAATATGTTCGAAATAGAGTCCTATTTCAGGCTCCAATAAATCTTACTGGAGCTGCGTTGGAAAGGCTTTTAGCTAACGCTGAAGGAGAAAGTCTGTATATAAATGGATGAGGACGTTGTGTTAGCTTAACTTAGTGGTGCCGATTAAATAAGTTATTATCGATTGTTTGATGATAGAAGAGATTCTCTCTTCTTCGATTAAGTTTTAATAAACTAATCCTTCGAGAATATCGAAACGAAAATTTTCGCTAAGTGTCTGTATAATATTTTTCTTCCTATATTTATGTTTCGGATCTAAATCCTCTCGTTCATCCGAATTACAAGTAAGATAGTTTGTTTCTATAATATGTTCCCCAAGTTCTAATTTGAACGAACGTAGTTGTATTTTATTTTAAGGAGTAATCAGGCATTGCTAACTGCTAAACCAATCATATGACATATAAACCTAATAGTCCATTTTCTAGTTCGTGCTCTAGCAGGGCACACAGATAACATTCTGTCAGCAAGGTCGATGCCGCCCATAAATTAATTATATGCCTTGACAGCCACAGGACGGTGAACGATTTCTACACTTTATTTTTTTTTTGGCATCTAACCAGCGAATAATGTTCACTGTACCATCATTTCTACATTTTATTTTTGTAGTTCCTCTTGGCCTTTTTATAAATATCTTTACCTGGCTTAGCAGGCAATTCTTTGGAATTCTATTTCTAACAATAGTTCCAGTTCCGTGATAGCCTTTCTCTAACAACATATCAACCAATTTTACTGTTCTAAAGTACCTGTCAAAATATAGGAAATGTCCTGGTACCTCTCCTAAGGTATATGCTGCATCAATTAGATCTGGAAAGGTAGTTTTTCCCTGATACGAAAGCATATCTAGGACAATACGATCTGGTGAAGCCAATACGAATATTTTAATATATAATACGCATTGGGATCGAGCGATCAGAATTGTTTCCTTGGAAGTCGCATTTACGCGCAAAGGTTTCCAAATCCTGAGCGGCATCCTAATACTTATGCATTTGCCAGGTTAAAAGAACGTTTTGAGAGAACTGGAAGCGTGCACTATGAAAAGAAATTGCAAAGACAAAAACGGGGGTGGCCACTGAAGAAAATGAACACCTAGTATTGGAAGGTGTAGTGGGAAATCCGCATACGTCAACACGTACGTTAGAAAGCGAAATTGGAATACCCAAAACATCAGCGAACAGAATTATTCGGAAACACAAATTTCACCCATACCATGTACAATCGGTACAAGAACTAAGCCAACAAGATTTTATAAGCAGACGCAACTTCTGTAATTGGACGTTAGGCAAGAATTATCAGGAACCAAATTTCTTCAATAACATTGTATTCACAGACGAAGCCACATTTCATAAAAATGGTTTTGTTAATCGCCACAATTTTCACTAGTCTATAATAATGAAAATCCTAGAATGATAATTCCACTGGATAATCAGCATAGGGGCGGAGTTCTTGGACGTTTTGTTATAGGACCATACTTTTTCGATAACACGGTGGATGGAGAATCATTTTTGAATTTCTTACGAAATCAATTTGAGGATATGGTTGACAGCTCACCATTAGAAGTTACCAGAGAAATGTGGTTACAATTAGATGGAGCTCCTCCACATCTTAGCAGATGTGTGAGGCATTATCTGAACACACATTTTGAGAACAAATGGATCGGTAGAGGAGGACCAGTGATATGGCTCGCAAGATCTCCGGATCTGACAAAACCAGACTTTCTCTTATGGGGTTATGTCAAAACGCAGGTATACAAAACTGCCCCAACAACAGTGGAAGATATGAAATTTAGAATACAACGAGCTTTTGAATCTATTGATGAAAATATGCTTCAAAGGGTTCATCAAAATTTTATTCACAGAATTACTGTCTGCCAAGAACAAAATGGTGGACATATTGAACACCTCGTCTAGGGAGTGTCATTGGGGTATAGTTTTGTATTATATTGTTTTGTGTTGGGGAGTAATTTGTATCTTGGAAGTAGGCTGCAGTCTTTGTACAGTTCGCTATCTTCAGTTGATATGGCAATTGAGCAAAAGGATTAAACTTTGCCATCACTCCAAAAGAGATACCGAAGGAAGACATCATCTGCGCCATAGAAACATCCATCAGAACGCTACCAGCAGGAGAAATAGAGGATATCAGATCAACTACGCGACACATCCTGAAATCAGCTAAACCAGCTACTTCAAACTTGTCTAGAGAGGAAAGAAGAGCCATCATGGAACTGACGAAGGACAAAGACCGCACCATAATGTCTGCAGACAAAAGGAACGCCACAGTTATCATGAACACACGAGACTACAAAGACAAGATCCAAGTATGACTACAAAATTCTACTTATCGCAAACTTAAGAAAGATCCGACAGCAGTTCTGGAAAAGAAACTATCAGCAGCAGTTAAATCATCATCAATACCTAAAGAATTACACCGGAATATCATCAAGACGGGCTCCAGAACACCAAGGTTATATGGACTGCCCAAGATATACAAAGAGGGAAATCCGATGAGACCTATAGTATCAGCAGTGGGATCCGCTACGCATCCTCTAGCCAAGTACCTGGCCAAGAGCCTACAACCGCTAGTGGGAAAAACAGAGACGTATATCAAGAACTCTCCTCACTTCCTCGAAAAAGTGAAGGATGTGAAAATGGAGGAGAACGACGTTCTAGTCAGCTTCGACGTCAAGTCACTGTTCACGAATATCCCAGCAAAAGAAGCTATCAACATCATCCGAGAACGTCGCCAGGAAATTAACATGAAAGATGACATCGTAGATTTAATTGAACTTTGTGCTTCATCAACTTACTTCACCTTCGATGGAAAATTATACGAACAAGTAGAGGGAACCGCTATGGGTTCACCACTATCACCAGTACTAGCAAACATCTTTATGGAAGCATTTGAAGACACCGCCATCGCATCCTGTGAACTTAAACCGACGTGCTGGTACCGATACGTCGACGACACCTTTGTTGTATGGTCACATGAACACGAACACGTTAACGAAGTTTCTGGAACACCTCAACACACAACACAAGAAAATACAATTTACTATGGAACTGGAGAAGGATGGCACCCTACCTTTCTTAGACGTGCTTTTAAAGAGGAAGGAAGACCAAACTTTGGGACACCAGAACCGACCAACACAAACCGCTACCTCAACGCAAACTCTCACCATCACCCAGCACAGAAACGCGGTATCCTGAACACACTAGTACACAGGGCCAAGACTATATCAGATAAAGAACATCTTGAAGCTGAACTGCAACATCTAAAGAACACACTACAACAAAACAACTACAGACTCAAGGACATCACGGCAACCATCAACAAGCAACCCAAACATAAAGAGGAACCAACGAACACCATTGGAACGACCTGCCTGCCATACATCAAAGGATGTACGGACAAAATCGGAAGAAAACTACGCAAACGCAAGGTCAAAGTAATTTTCAACGCTCCTGAGAAACTATCCACCAAACTACCTTCACCCAAAGATCCCACACCTCCGCTCCAAAATCCAGGAGTATACGAGATTCCCTGCACTTGTGGAAAATTGTACATCGGTCAAACAGGCAGAAACATCAGCACCAGATTAAAAGAACATATACTTTTCTGTGACACTCTGTATAAACGAAAGCATTTTTAGGTTATGCCCTTTTAAAAATTAAACATCTTCTATTTCAAAATTTTTTTGTATCTCAAACTGGTATTGAGATATCGCCCGACACCGCACTATTGGGACACCCGGTATATAAGACATAAAAGCAAGTTATCTATATTGGAATTGATGATGACAAAATTTTAAAATAATCTTTTTTTTTAGAAACATAGGAACATAGTAAAAACAAAATTATAAAATCTGCTAAAAGTATTTCAAGATGTCACCAATATTCGTCGATTATTGTACCTCGTTTCCCAGAGTGCAATGCCATTTTCCCGAAGTAGCACGCTCAAGCACATATCACATTTAGTTGATCATCAGGGGTAAATTTCCGCCCTTCAAAACATGCAGTTCGACAGCTTATACCACCAGATCCTAGACGATTTATCTTGGTTTCGTCTGAACGAATTCAACGCCAACTACTTCATAATTATATGTCCACCGGTACAGTGAGAAAAGTGACAGTTTTATTATATTTCGTGGAAAATCGGATTAAGAACGAAAGAAAATGAAATCAAACAAGTGTTTGTCGTTTTGTATATCGTTCTTAATTATATGGCCACCACTGTATATGTATGAACAAAATCATTACAGATTATCCTTTCATTTATCGCCAGGCCCTTTGTGACTGTAGGTTAATCTAGATCCTGTAGATTCAGGATCAGCGACTCAAAGCGAACGTATCCGAAATTCTCTTTACGACTGTGTTATGGGTACTCAGCGAATTATTGAAAATTTATCGTGGCAATGGGTAACGAGGAAAGAGCTCTAATACATATTATACTCGTACGATGTCGACTGTTACACTTCGCTACTTTCAAGTCGGCCGGCTAAAAGCCTACGAGCTCTATTATTATAAATTTCCGGTTTATCTCATCATATCATCACCAATAGCAATACTCTTACACGACTGGTTAAAACTGCAACGTAAGCCGGTATATAAATTTAATTATTAGCTGAATTAATGATTCTATTTTAGGGGAGATATTAATGGGAGCTTGGAAATGCAATTTAGATTAACTTGCATTAATATTATTAATAAGCTAACGTTCAGCTTCGTCTTTACTACTACAGTTGCAGTTTAGAGAGTTTCCTCTTAAGAAGAAGAAACCGGTATCGAGATACCGACTGACACCGCACTATTAAAACACCCTGTATATCGCTCCCTTTCTCTATAATAGAACATTATTTATTCTTTCTATTAACTTTTAATCACCCGATTGATTAAATGACATTGTTGATTTAATGACATTTTTATAACTTCCGGTTGACATCACATTGACGTCACAATGACATTTTAACGACCTAAGGTCGACAAACTCAGTTCAGTTGACCGTCGACAACGGTAGAGGTAACATCGACAGTGACGGTTGTGTTATTTTACATCGGACGAATTTAATTCTTGTTGGGAATCGTTTCTTGTGAAATTACGAATTGGAAGTTATCGAAAGATAGGTTGTGTTGTCCTTCAATTTTCGAATCGCATTTATCCTGGAGATGATGGCTGTGGTGTAACAGTAAGAACTACCAAATATGAACGCTAGTTCGAACTCAAACTTTGCTTTGAGGCAACGTGGTGTACTCGTATTCTGTCCGGGTGGGTGCTCTAATGGCATAGTTCCGATGACACCACATACCCTCGTGAGGGTCTATCAAACGATTAGAGAGGTTTGACGTCCGTGAGAGTCTCAAAATGGACAGTCTCAATCTAATTTATATCTCGTTTGGATTAATTAATGGCAGTAGAATGCCAAAGAAAAAGCGTTCATATTAGAACTGTTTTTATTGTTGATGGTTTGGTAGATTGGTTCATATCGAAAGTTTGGGTATTGTGTTGAATGTTGGTCCACGTTTTGAAATAAATGTTGAGTTGCTAAAGGAGATCTTTGTCTTATTGTTGATGACTTGGTAGGTCGGTTCATATCGAAGGTTTGGGTATTGTGTTGAATGTTGGTCGACGTTTTGAAATAAGTGTTGAGTTGCTAAAGGAGATTTTTGTCTTATCGTTGATGGTTTAGTAGGTCGGTTCATATCGAAGGTTTGGGTATTGTGTTGAATGTTGGTCCACATTTTGAAATAAGTGTTGAGTTGCTAAAGGAGATCTTTGTCTTATTGTTGATGGTTTAATAGGTCGGTTCATATCGAAGGTTTGGGTATTGTATTGAATGTTGGTCCACGTTTTGAAATAAGTGTTGAGTTGCTAAAGGAGATATTTGTCTTACTGTTGAAGGTTTGGTAGGTCGGTTCCTATAGAGAGTTTGAGTATTGCGTTAAATGAAGGAACTACCTAATATGAACGCTAGTTCGAACACAAATTTTGCTTTGATGCAACGAGATGTACGTTAGTGCGAGCTGTCCCTCTACAGCTCTTGTGTTCGTCAAATTCTCTCTCTTTGTTTTGACACTCGGATTCTGTCCGGGTGGGTGCTCTAATGGCATAGTTCCCCTGACGCCACATACGCTCGTGAGGGTCTATCAGACGATTAGAGAGGTTTGACGTCCGTGAGAGTTTCAAAAGGGACAGTCTCAATCTAATTTATATCTCGTTTGGATTAATTAATGGCAGTAGAATGCCAAAGAAAAAGCGTTCATATTAGAACTGTTCTTATTGTTGATGGTTTGGTAGGTCGGTTCATATCGAAGGTTTGGGTATTGTGTTGAATGTTAGTCCACGGTTTGAAATAAGTGTTGAATTGCTAAAGCAGATCTTTGTCTTATTGTTGATGGCTTGGTAGGTCGGTTCATATCGTAGGTTTGGGTATTGTGTTGAATGTTAGTCCACGTTTTGAAATAAGTGTTGAATTGCTAAAGGAGATCTTTGTCTTATTGTTGATGGCTTTGTAGGTTGATTCATATCGAAGGTTTGGGTATTGTGTTGAATGTTGGTCCACGTTTTGAAATAAGTGTTAAGCTACTTAAGGAGATATTTGTCTTACTGTTGAAGGTTTGGTAGGTCGGTTCCTATAGAAGGTTTGGGTATTGCGTTAAATGAAGGAACTACCTAATATGAACGCTAGTTTGAATTCAAATTTTTCTTTGATGCAACGAGGTGTACGTTAGTGCGAGTTGTCCCTCTACAGCTCTTGCGTTCGTCAGATTCTCTCTTTTTGTTCTGACACTCGGATTCTGTCCGGGTGGGTGCTCTAATGGCATAGTCCCGCTGACACCACATACCCTCGTGAGGGTCTATCGAACGATTAGAGAGGTTTGACGTCCGTGAGAGTCTCAAGAGGTCAGTCTCAATCTAATTTATATCTCGTTTGGAGTAATTAATGGCTGTAGAATGCCAAAAAAAGCGTTCATATTAGAACTGTTCTTATTCTTCTGATGGTTTGGTAGGTAAGTTCATATCGAAGCTTTGGGTATTGCGTTGAATGTTCTTCCAAGTCTTGAGATAAGTGTTAAGTTGCTTAAGGAGATCTTTGTCTTACTGTTGATCGTTTGGGTATTGCGTTGAATCTTGGTCCACGTTTTGAAATAAGTGTTAAGTTAGTCAAGGAGATCTTTGTTTTACTGTTGATGCTTTGGTAGGTCGGTTCCTATAGTAAGTTTGGGTATTGCGTTAAATGAAGGAACTACCTAATATGAACGCTAGTTCGAACTCAAATTTTGCCTTGATGCAACGAGGTGTACGTTAGTGCGAGTTGTCCCTCTACAGCTCTTGCGTTCGTCAGATTATCTCTTTTTGTTTTGACACTCGGATTCTGTCCGGGTGGGTGCTCTAATGGCATAGTTCCGCCACATACGCTCGTGAGGGTCTATCAGACGATTAGAGAGGTTTGACGTCCGTGAGAGTCCCAAAAGGGACAGTCTCAATCTAATTTATATCCCGTTTGGATTAATTAATGGCTGCCGAATGCCAAAGAAAAAGCGTTCATATTAGAACTGTTCTTATTGTTGGTGGTTTGGTATTTTTTCAAAATTTTTGTAGTATTTTTTCGTAGAGATAATACAAACTACAGGAGATTGGATTCTTTAACATACTATTTTTACACTCGGACCGCGATTTCTTCGGTGATGTATGGAATACATTATTATTAAGTGGAATATTATGAAAATCAATACAATCGTTTCTTGACAAGATGAGAAATCAGCAAGTTTATAAAGTAGATTAACCCCTAGAACGCCTATGCAAATATTAGGTTATTATACTATAATATATATAGTCGGAAACTAAGTAAGCTATATATATAGGATCCGGGGAAACCCCTAAAGTTTAAATTTCGTTAACTTGTTGTATAACATCGTTGTATTAACAGTGAATACCTTATCACAACTTCAGCTCTAGAATACACACACACGTTTCAACTCGACTACTTCACTATTACTTATTTAAATTATTTTTAATTAAAACTTCTTGATATAATCTAATATTCAAGTAACGTCTCTATACACAGGAGTAAAATATAATAAACAAAAGTTATGCAAAGAGTTTGTGCCTAATTTACTAACGGAGACTTTAGGTTAACGAGTTAACGGAGCACGTGCTCTGCGTTAGGAAATCCTGCAAATAATATTTCATTAGAGGTGGAAAACGCAATAATCTCGGATTGCCATGTTGGGCGGCAAAAACTAAGGGTGTCGCCAGTTTGTTTCTTTGAGGGAAACGATAAATTCCGGGTCTATACTAGTACTAAGTGAATTTGCGACATTATTAGCGGTTGACCTTTTCGCTTGATTGTATTTAAGCGGCTTTCAGGCTCCCGAATATGTTATTATTGACGTTTGTACATACATACATACGAGGGCGACTTGAAATGTTTACGGAATCGACAAGAAAAACAGAGCAAGCAGTGTTCCAGTCTATTCAAGCTGTCGGAAAAGTAGGATGTTTCGAGGTCTGCAAAATAATCATCTGTAGCAGCGATGATCTCCTCATTTGAGGTAAATCTCTTTACTGTTGTCGCTGGACGGGAAGGGAGGTGAGGGGGGATATTATATTTTGGGCGATGGATTCAAAATTGTTATGCGCCATCTGGGAAGCCTACCTCACCCGTACAACCCGTCACAGGAACTTAAGGTACAAATCATTAAAGAGTTGTTCCTTATCAAGGACGATGTACCAGAAAAACTGTAGGTGTGATGCCTTTTACGAGAGAATAATTACTAGAAGCAGTATCCAAAATAAAACTTGGCAAAGCCCCTGGATCTGATCACCTGAGCGCTGAGGCAGTAAAAATTATCGCTGAAGTGATTCCAGACACTTTGCTAAGAGGCCAAAGTAGTCCTTTCTTGTGGAAAGGAAAGCCGATGGATTCTCCTTCAGCCTATAAACCGATTTGTCTCTTAAGTGTAATGGGAAAGCTGTATGAGCAGCTAATCAAGAGCAGCAATCCCTAAATTAGAATTAAAATACTTGGGTGTTATCCTGGATAGGAATTTGACTTTTGGACCACACATCAGGTATATTATAAGCAGGGCCGAATCCAGCCTGGCAGCTTTGCAAAAACTCCTACCCAATGTGTGTCTTGGTAGTAAAAAGAGGGAGGTGTTGTATGCAATAATTCAATCGCATGCTCTATGCAATACCAGCTTGGATTGGAGCGTTAGATACCAACAAGTACAAGGACGGGATGGAAAAGCTTCAAAGACGAACCCTCCTGAGGGTAGTGGTGGAATAAATTAGATTATGTGGCTGTATGGACGAGGAAACCTTGATTCTAGACCTTGTACCATGGGTTCAATGTAAATTTCGAAGGGTAGATTACTTCCTAACACAATTCCTGTCAGGACATGGGCATTTTCACTCATATCTTAAGAGGTTTAATCTTGCACAAAGTGATGCACAAAGTGACACCCTTGATCACGCAATAATAGCCTGTGGTAGATGAGGTAAAGAAAGGACGGCATTAGAGAGCAGGATTGGCAAAAATCTAGTCCAGAATAACATCATTAAAACAATGATTGAATCTGAGAGGAATTGGATGGATGTGTGAGCACTACATAGACTCAGAGCTGATAGAAAAGGAAAGAGGAATTCAGAAAAGAATTAAAGAACAGACGACAGAAGAACGAAATAAAGGAGCAAATGTTAGAGTGGGTTATCATATTATGGAACGACCACGGACAACGGAACAAAGGTATAGTGCGATAACGAAGTGGAAGACGGGGAAGGATTAAACAAGTTAAACAAAAGGAAAAACAATAAAGAAAAGAAGAAAATTGCGTGGAAAGGAAAAGAAGAGGGGAACTATGCAAACAAATATCAAATACGAGTGGGGACATGGAATATAACAACACTTACGAGAAAAGAAGTAGAATTGACAGAAGAAATGTATAGATATGAAGTGGACATAATGGGAATAAGTGAAATCAGAAAGAGAGGAAAAGGCAATAAACAGTTACCAAATAATTACAGTTCATATTACGCAGGAGTTAGTGAAGGATAGGAAAAATGGAAAAGAAGTATGGAATCAAAGTCAGAGCAAGACAGGAAGAAGTACATAGTACAAAGAAACATAGCGAAAAGGATGGTTAAAGAAGCGAAGACGAGAAGCTGGGAGGAATTCGGAACAAATCTAAACAAAACCTACAAAACAAACAATAGAAGATTCTGGAACTAGGTAAGAAAACTAAAACGAGGCAAAAAGTAAAACAATGAAGTGAAAGCAACAACAGAAGCAATCCTAGAGACATGGAGTGAGTAAAATGAAAATAAATTTAAAGACAAAGAGAAAACTATCCAAGAAGATGATATGAGAGAGCAAGAACAAATGAAAGAAACAAGAAGTCGGGAAATGGGGGAAAAGGGGAAATTACAATGCAAGAAATGGAAGAAGCGATCATGAAAATAAAAACAGAGACCCAGAAATGATCAAATATTTAGGAAAAGATGGAAAAGAATGGCTACTAAAAATCTTTAGAATTGCATGAGAAACAGATAACATTCCAAAAGCGTGGGAAGATAATATTATCCTACCAATATATAAGAAAGGGAGCTATTTAGAGTGCGATAACTATAGAGCACTATGGCTGTCTACTACTAGTTTCAAACTATACTATAAGACCGAGAAAGGGATGGAGCGAAAGAATAGAAGAAATAGGACGAAGAATGGGAAAGACGATACTAGAAATGAAAGAGATGGCCAGAGAGCGGAAGAGATGGAGGGAATAGGTAAACAATTAAAAAAAAAAAAAGAAATATATCCTGAAATTTTGACAGTTGACAGTTCAACCTCCGTACGCCATCTCTCGCCGATTCCGGCAACATCTCAGTTCGCCCTCGTATAATAACATACAATCCGCGATAAAATTGAAACAAAAATATTGAAATTTTAACGACAATAAATCAAGTTGGTAACCGCATGAAACCCCCTAAAGGAGATATCCGAACGGTTTTCCTTATATCGTGCTTCCGGTTCATAAAGTTATGCAAATGAGCCTACATAGAGCGAGCGCCCCAACAATATTATTTAAGGAAGCTGCGACCCCACGGGGTACAAGGTGCATGTAAATTTTCCCCGTCGGAATTCTTCTACCAGCACCGTTGCCGCGAAAGAAGAAACCAGCATCTATAATCAAAGTTTTTCGTTTTTTTTTTTTTTTGTCGTAGCATCGTGGGAGCCCCCCTCTAGGGAGTAAAATCTAAATTATTCCTCTTCATAAAGTCGAAGAAAAATTTTTAAATTGGTTTATAAACTGCGATGGGACTTAATTTATGATTAGTCGTAAATTTAGCGGTGCTCATTTTAAACTGCAAGGCTCGGTCGTTAAAATAACTCATAACGACTTCTAATATATAAGAGTTGACGATATCAAGATTAAATCTTATATATATATATATATATATCAAAACAAACGCGGTAAGGAAAAGAGAAACACGTATAAACGAAAAATCTATAATATTTACAAGACGCATAGCTATAACGATGTCCACTTGTCCTCGGACGTGTCCGAAATATTTCTTGAGACTCTCCAGCATATAAACACGTTATCCCCCAGCTTATGTTCGAGGGGAGATATAACTGAAATCGCAAGATACGCTACGGTGTGGTGCAGGAAAAAAAAACTTTATATATATATATATATATATATCTCGGTACATGTAAAGCGAAGTGATGGTTTTTCTGGGGTTCCCCGATATCGACTGCGAGTCTTAATAGCTTTTCTTATCTCCGGCAAAAAATTGTTATATTTTTTTCCCTGCCTTCTCTTCAGGTTAAGGAAGCGAAGATGGGAAACCTGGTGAACGAACAGATGCGCCATTTTTCAATCATTAAGTATACTTCTTGCGCTTGTTTTATATCGTAGAAGTGGAGGTGAGTTTCTAGGGGATTATGTTGGTATTATTTATAGGTTAAAACTTTCAAGTAAAATTTTTATCTACATATAAAAGAATGTATAATAAATACATACGTTTCTATTGGTTAGTATTACAATTTAACTTCCAAGAAGTTAAAGAAAAGTTTATATGTAAGAATTCGCACCTTACGTATACAGAATATAAAGTACAAGACGTGTTAAAACTTGCGAATCTAATATTTAAACTTAGAACTTCTTTATAAATTCATCATCGAATACATTCGTATAAAACATCTCTTATAAATTGATTTAGAACTTTTTTTTTTCTGATAAGACATTAATAAGGTGCACAATATTTAATTTTAGAGATAAACGTTTTCAGTAAGTGAATAAAAGATCTTGTAAAACTTCGTCGTAACATTACTACCATGCCTTCAGTGGTTTTGGTGCCTAAGTGTGTACCTAGGTGTACCTAGGTGTGGCCGGTCTATGAGACCGGCCACTCAATATTTTGCGCAGCATCTTGAAATACTAAGACGCAGCAACTCCGCCCTCTATGTACCTTCTCAATAACATAGGTACGGAAGTGCAGTACTAGTGACAGTGTCGCAGGTGGTGGTTGAGCATAGTTAGACCCGCCCACGGTGTCAGAGACCGACGCGACTATTCCTGTTTTTGTTTGAGCTATTTCAATCAGGTTAGTTTTGCGTTATTTTATATTGAATTACACAAAGAAAATCTAGCGTTATTGTTTTTTAACCATGGGGTCTTACGAAAAAGAACAGCAATACTTGCAAAATCTGTTGGATGAAGTTATGAGAAATGAAGATCAAGAAATCGCGGGTGGCAATCATTCGGATCAAGAAGAATCAGATACTGATGACTCGGACCATGAAGAGCAACAACTTGAAAATAGTGATTCTGAACAAGAAATTTCTGATCATGAACAACGAGAAGACAGCAACAGCAACACATTGTCATTCATCGGAAAAGACAAAATTACGCGTTGGAGAAAATTTGTGTCACAACCAAAAACAGCTCGAACGCGGCAAGAGAATATCGTCAAACGTTTGCCTGGTTCGACATTGGCCACAAAAAAACTTGGACGGGCCTCTCGAGATATGGGAACATTTCTTCAATGATGAGATGATCAATATCATTGTGCAATGTACCAATGAGTACATTGAATCTGTTGCCAACAATTTTGCTCGCAGCGGAGATGCACCGCCAACCAATCCAATTGAGATTCGTGCTCTGTTTGGACTGCTTTATATGACTGGTATATATCATGGAAATCGTCTAAATGGAGAAGATTTGTGGGCTACCGATGGGTCTGGTGTAGAAATATTTCGCCTCATCATCAGTCTGCGAAGATTTAGATTTCTACTTCGTTGTCTAAGATTTGATAGCAAAGAAACTCGAGCAATTCGAAGAGCATCAGATAAATTGGCACCTATACGTGCTATTTTTGACCAATTCGTTGCTAGTTGTCAGACTGGCTATTGTCACTTAGAGTTTGTAACCGTGGACGAGATGCTTTCAGGATTTCGTTTGAGCTGCAGTTTTCGCCAATTTATTCCTTCTAAACCAAACAAATACGGGATAAAAGTTCTAGCATTATGTGATGCAAAAATGTTTTATACAAGCAAGATAGAAGTGTACGTCGGAACACAACCAAAAGGACCCTACAGAGTTTCAAATAGTCCTTACGATGTTGTTCCCGGTGCTTCCTTTCTGAGTTTGGTTTTCTGTAGTTTTCATATCTTTCAAACCACCCTGACATCAAGATTTTGAGAAGGAATTATTTGCGACAACTCTCCAATGAACTGCTGAGACCTCATCTACAAGTGCGTTCCACTATCAACAACATTCCTCGAAGTTTGAAATGTAGATGTTTCTACTGTACCGCGAAAAAAAACCGTAAAACATGGTTTAAGTGTCAAAGTGCAAAAAATATACGTGTTTGGAGCAAATGATTGGCATTTGCCAAGAGTGCCGAGAAATGGTCTAAACCATTTTCAAAATTATTTTGTTTTGTTGTAGAAGAGCCTTTGTTTTGTTGAAAAACACTTTTTAATTTCCATTTTCAATGTTTGTTTTTTTTTATTTCAATTTAATAAACTATGATGTTCAAAAAAACCTGTTTTTTTTATTTGGAGCTAGATTTAGACAAATGCGTCAATATAGGTCAATTTTTTTTTTTTTTGTAAACCAATTGTCATGTTAAAACATCTCCGATGTTGTTTTCAAAAAGTATGTTCCAATTAATTTTTTTGGGCTATATTTGTTATACGGTCTGTGACACCGGTGCGACTACTCATGTCTTGAACTTTCGCGCGACTACTGGAAGGTTAATATCTATATTCGTGAAGATGTGTAAAAATTGGTTCCTAAAAATAAAGATTCCTTGATTAGATGAAGAACTTAAAAGAACAACAGTTGCTGAACTAATAATTATCCTAAGCAAAACAAGAACCATGCAATGGTCGAAATGGCTTGTCGACTGTCACTGTCATCAATAGAGTCAGAAATATGTTCAAAAAGGTAACCTATGAAATACTGGAATTGGTTGAATATTGGAAATATCTCCGGAACCGTTTATTGTAAGGAAAACAGCTTTTGTAACCATTTTCTACTGATAATAAGCTAAGTTGGTGAAGATTTCGAAGGGGTTGTGGTGGTTTTTCTCCCCAACTTCTACGCCACTGGAAAAAATACAGTTTTGAAACGCCCATTTGAACCGCCAATGATTTCTACACAAAAAAGGTACAGTTGGTCATGAGCTCTAAAGTTGACCGTTTTCGAGAAAAATCAACTTTTATGTTGTTAACGTTTGCTTTTCTTACTTGTTCTTAATGTTTATGTTTTTTACCATGTTTTTCAACATAAAAATTGATTTTTCTCGAAAACAGTCAATTTTAAAGCTAATGACCAACTGTACCTTTTTTGTGTAGAAAACATTGGCGGTTCAAATGGGCGTTTCCAAACTGTATTTTTTCCAGTGGCGTAGAAGTTGGGGAGAAAAACAACCACAACCCCTTCGAAATCTTCACCAACTTAGCTTATTATCAGTAGAAAATGGTTACAAAAGCTGTTTTCTTTACGATAATCGGTTCCGGAAATATTTCCAAAAAACGATTTTTTTTTAATTAAATTTCAACACCCTGTATCTCGAAAATGGTGCATTTTAGAGGGTAAGTTGATAGAAACTTTTTTCAAATTTTTAATCTGAATAATAATAATTTTAATATCTGTTACAGTGGCGGCGGTAGGGGGCAAAATTGAAAATATATCATTTTCTATTCTTGAGAATTATGGAGTAAACTTTTATTTTTTTAAATGGAACACCCTATATATTTTGTCACATTCGGAAAGAGTTTGTGTTGCTGATAAAAAATATATATAATTTCTTAGGTATCCGTCCACTACTTTCCGAGATATTTAGATATTTACTAAAAACACTGAAACAATTTTTACTATTTTACTCGTTTGCTCCATAATTCTCAAAATATAGCTGGAATAAACAAATACGTCAGACCATTGGAATTACCATAAAAAACTGTATAAAACAAAGTTAAAACCTTTGAAGTATCTTTTTGAATAGTTGAAATATAGAGCGACCAGTCAGCACTAAAGGCTTTTAAATCTAACTTAATTTGGGACTATCTGCCCACACAGTCACATTGATGTGTGTACCAGATCACTATAGGGGGTGCGAGGGCAACGAAACTGCCGGTGGTCTTTCAAAGGAAAGCCCGGCGTTCCGATTGATTCGACCAGATCCATTTTATAGTCTCACTAATCATCTTCAACGGTGGGCAAGTGAACAAAAAAAAATCTCATACTGGGTTAACACTTTAAAACTAAAACAACCAAAACAGTTTATTACTGTTTCAGCCATCAGAGCTAAATCTCTGCTGGAACTCGATAGAAGAAACCTCAGAACTGGCCACAGCCCTCTTGGGTACCACCTGAAGAAGATGGGTAAGGTGGACTGTGATGAATCCCGATTCTGTTCGGAACGTAGCGAGACGACGGATCACGTTATGTGCACTTGCGAGGGGGTGGTCCCGTAGAGACTCCACCCCCTCCTCGAATGGGCTAATATTAGAACTATAGCCCCCACAAAAGCCCAGACTTCTTTAGAAGTCTGAAAATTAATTGTGGACTAAAACTAGTGGATCCAAATCATGCACAGTCTCAAAAATTCCAATCTAAGTTTGCGCATATTAAATCTAGAAGACTTCCATTTGCATTGGTTATTGTATTAAGTTGTTGTAGATCTAAATCTTGCATAAATTGATTAATATCTATGCACTTTTTATCCATCGTCATCAGTATTACATTTTTATCGAGAAGAGCTATCCTCAAAGCATTAAGAAGTATTTCATAATCATCACAACTAATATCGTGGGGAGAGGGGGAAGTGCTGCAGTATAATTCAAATAAAAATGCAGAAGAACAACAAAAAAAGGAAACAGCATAATAAAGTTAATATTAGTGGTGTCCTAACTCCTATTATTTTCGATGCAAACTTTCATTCTACAACGAGTGGACAGTCTCTCCCTCCTCCCTCCTCCACAAATAAAAATCTGAACAAGTCAAATTTGGGGTCCTGGGTGGCCATGGAAATAGACTGCCGAGGGGACAGAAAATTGCGAACATTTACAGAGAAATGCACAGCACACTCATCATATTGAAAAGCATATTATTGCGAATTGCTAGCTACATGTTTTCTATTCTGTACTCTTTAACGCCCTCTAGCGGTGACAGAAATATAGACAATATTCAACAATTTGAATTACTAGCAGTAGGTTTAGGAAAATCCATGATAGTCTATTTTTTTTTGGGGCTGCCAAGCATTCCACGCACTTTTTTTTTCAAAAATTATAAAATTTACGTATTTTACGCCCTCTAGCGGTGACGGACAAGACAAAATTAAACAGCTTCATTCACTAAACATAGAAGAATAAAAATCTTTTCCAATAAGACCGAATTTGCTAAATTCCGTTCAGGGAAAGCAGAATAATTTAAATTGATAGACGAAATTTTTACCCTTCAAACGTTTCTGAAGATATCTTCGGATGGGTAAAAGATATCGATACATGGTTTGCGCTGATTTGTTGATAATTTAGCCTACTTTTTAAATTTGTTGTCAAAAATGTATGTTTCCGTTTAATATTTTCGAGAAAAAACGAAATTCCTGGAAAAAATTTAAACAGCGCTCTCTAGTATGCAGGTCACTTATTGGTAGATTGATTCCAATTTGTAAGCATCAAATTGGACGAGTAATCCTGTTTTCAACTGAGTTTGCAAAATTCGGTTCAAAAGAACCGAAACTATAAGCGTTCCTTCAATACAAAGTTTCCCTTCCTCCCCCCCCTCCTTTTTTTGGACAAAATACAAAAAAAGTTGCCCAATGTAAAATATGCAAAATTTTCAGTAGATTCCAATTTTCATATTTATGGTAAATTTTGCGTAAAATAAGAATTACAATTTTTGGTGATCAGTTGCGCCCTCTAGCGGTCATGCGGCGCTTTTTTTAGTCAGTAATATCTGTTTCCTCAAAGCTCTATTGTTCATTGTTAGTTGGCCACCCGGTAGATAATAAAATAGCAGAGATAGTATTGTTATGCTCTTAATTTGGACCAGCCTGTATACAGGGTGTCCAGTTTAAAATGCAGTACATGGGGATATTGGAAACCGTTGGAGATTCAACGTCGGTTAAATGGGAGAAAAGTTGCTTATTCATTTGTCCATGAATAATCCGACATCAGATTTTGACATTTTTGTTTCAGTAGGGAGATACAGGATGATATTTTGTTTCGTAAATGAGATAAATTTGCACAGTACAGATACTTGTAACAATACAATGAGATTAACAATAAGATTACTGACATTTAAGAATAAACTTGACAGCTTTTAGAGTTGTTTAATACAAATGTCACATTTATTATCACGGCCTACTATATTAAAATCTTACTTTCTCTATTTTTCATGTTTTTACTTCTTGAACATGAACATGTTATACATCATTGAATACCATTTTTTTTGAAGATATTAAAAATGTCAAAATCCAATATGGCTGCCATAAGAAAAATTAAAGTTGATTATTGTCACGCAAAATCTAGTAGACCTAGATTTTTTTTGAAATCATTTTTAAAATCCTCATCACTTGTTATCCCCAGCCTACAACTTTTATAAATTTATCTGTTTTAGGAAACAAAATATGGAAGATTTTCAAAAATGCATTTTTTTCTTTTTCACCCTGTATCTGCTTAATGAAACAAAAATTTCAAAATCTGATGTCAGATTATTCATGGACAAATGAATACGCAACTTTTCTCCCATTTAATCGACGTTGTATTTCCAATGGTTTCCAATATCCCCATGTACTGCATTTTAAACTGGACACCCTATATACAGGCTGGTCCAAATTAAGAGCATAACAATACTATCTCTGTTATCTCTATTATTTTATTATCTACCGGGTGGCCAACTAAGAATGTCGCTATATCTCAGGAATGTTTTACAGTAGAGCTTTGGGAAACAAATATTACTGACTAAAAAAAGCGTCGCATGACCGCTAGAGGGCGCAACTAATCACCAAAAATTTGAATTTTATGCAAAATTTACCAACCTAAAGTCTATCATAAATATGAAAATCGGAATCTACTGAAAATTTTGTACATTTTACATTGGGCAACTTTTTTTATATTTTATCCAAAAAAGGGTGGGGGGGGGGGTAAGGGTGTAGGTTTGCGCAGTACAGATACTTGTAACAATACAATGAGATTAACAATAAGATTACTGACATTTAAGAATAAACTTGACAGCTTTTAGAGTTGTTTAATACAAATGTCACATTTATTATCACGGCCTACTATATTAAAATCTTACTTTCTCTATTTTTCATGTTTTTACTTCTTGAACATAAACATGTTAGACATCATTGAATAGCATTTTTTTTTGAAGATATTAAAAATGTCAAAATCCAATATGGCTGCCATAAGAAAAACTAAAGTTGATTATTGTCACGCAAAATCTAGTAGACTTAGATTTTTTTTGAAATCATTTTTAAAATCCTCATCACTTGTTATCCCTAGCCTGCAACTTTTATAAATTTATCTCTTTAAAGAAACACAATATGGAAGATTTTCAAAAATGCATTTTTTTCTTTTTCACCCTGTATCTGCTTAATGAAACAAAAATTTCAAAATCTGATGTCAGATTATTCATGAACAAATGAATACGAAACTTTTCTCCCAACTTTTCCTCTTCTCTCCCCCCGTTGTATTTCTAATGGTTTCCAATATGGACAGGGGAAGGGTTAGTCTCTATAACAATACAGGTTTAATTTGGGCAGCCACTGCGGACTTGTTAATTTATATAATTGATCAAAATCAATTCTGAGTGTTTTCTAGGAGTTTTGTGTCGAAAAGTTTATAAGTAATTAAAATTGATCCTATGTTGATCCAGGTTAATTCAAAAATTTTCCTAACATCCCTAATAATAATACATCGAAAAGTATCCATTATTGAAGACCGATTTTGACATTAATAGGATCTTCTTCAGAGATGTTTGCTTTTCATAGATATTTTTTCAATTTATCCCGACAAAGATTCACATAAATAATGCTGAATAACAAAAAAAAAACTTTGAACAATACAGCAAGTCAAAAATTTTAAGATTCATACCTGAAATTTTACCAAAATGAAACAACGAACTGGAGCAATTATTCTCCCCAAACAAAAGTCCAATTCAATGTATACCCTCGGTGGTTTATCATTAATAGCTGAACGCGCTTTTTTCGTTGCGAAATCAGATTATTAGAACCCGCGACAAACGCGCCCCAAACCAACGGAAGTACAAGCGCAAACTGACTGCGGATGCTGTACTAAACGCGGCAGATATTTCGGAGGCAGGCGCACACGACCGAATGGGCCAAATTCGCGACGAACGGAAGTTAAAATTCGAAAAATATAATTCGGATGATTGCGTTTGATTATCGAAATGTTAACAATAACGATGAAAATAATTTTTATTGCTTTTATTGTTTTTAATCTTTCGATTGGAAATATTTCAATTGTGTGAGATTAAAGTTTATCAAATTATAAATGTTTTTGAATCAAGATTAATCCTAACCTCAATCCTCTTTATACGTTTACAACATCAACAACACACACACATCCATATACGCTTGGACGATTCTATTTACATTCAATCTAATTATGTCTGCTTATTCGATTGAAGTTTGGATCTTGCCTGTGAGAAGCTGAATATTACCCTCCTTTACGCACAGATTAATTTTGTGGATGTTTGCATCTGATACGCATCGCAGGTCTCAATTATTGTCGAAGGAATCGGCGTCGTGACTTACTACAAACGGAGGGAATTTGTGCTTTTAGGCGTCGAGTTGAAAGAATCCACTACAAAGCGAAATAATTTAAGCGTGAACGCGGTGTGAGTGATTAAATAAATAAATTTCGTAGATGATTTTGGATAGCGTTTATTTGATCCTGTTATAATTCGAATTAGGACCTCTTCCTGTGATGTAGAATTAATTCTGGTAGATGTTTATAAAGTCAAATGGCTTCGTGGAAATCTAATTTGCAAAATTTTACACTACGAGTACATGGAATTAATAAAAAAAAAAGAACAACGTAATAATCTTGTAAATATTCAGACAGTCGCCTTGTCCTCTGGGGTCGTTGTATTGTTGGCACCTCTAGCTAACTTGTCAGCTATGTAATTTCGAGCTTGCTATGGCAGTGCACAGTACCACTTCGAAATAAAATTTGAAAATCTTCAAGCAAATTTCTACCGATTTGTTTACTGGCTGACAAATTAAAATGCCCTTAATTGCAATTATTTCGGTCTCGAAGATGTTCGGGGAACTCCCCAAGCTGACGATCCCGATCTCACCAAATTCCACCAAACTAGCGGAAAAAATCCTCGCCTCGATTTGCGAACGAGGACTTTTGCAGTCTCTCTGCTGGAAACGTCTACATTCTAACCCTCACTTTAACTGAAGACGAGCGAGATCTAGTTCACCCTCGTCGACAGTGATGCCCTTTGTTCGATGGTGATGGTCTCTCGTTTTACCGGAGAAGAGCGAAGTCTTCTAGTAAATCTAGTAAAGTGAGGCGCCATCTTGAGGACCGTTACAGAATTTCGTCCAGCGAATGTTGTAACCTTCGCCGTAGCCGTTCTTCATCTCTTGCCCTCCGGTTGACGGGCTAAGTCTGAGAGAATTTTTTAAAATAATCATTTTAATTTTTTTTAACTGTTTGGTATCTTCCTAACTTTAATAAAGACATGTTTTCCTTAATTGGTCTTAATTTTATCATCTGTGGGTTGGCTGCCAGAGGGGCTTTGGGCCTATGAGACGCAACTCGTGTATTCCTACAATTTAGTTTTTCGTATTTCCTAAAGGGTCTTCCCCTAAGAATCTTTTACATATGGGCAAGTCCCTAAATTTAAATTGTTTATTGTTTCTGCGTGTTTTACATGTTAGCAAACTATTATCTCGAGTTTAGGGGATTTATTTTTCCTACTCGAAATAGTTTATCTTTTGTAGAGGAATCCTCGTTCTTTATAAACTTGGTTCGTACTATAATAATATACTAAGGACAAGGATGTTTTTTGGTTTAGTCTCTATTGGAGCTGCAACTGTTAGCCGTGTTTGCTATTTGTGCACAAGACATATGACTGCAACTGCTCGAAGAAGGTGCAAATTCTGCAAGTACCGAAGCCAAAACCCTTTCCGTTTTTTCAATTTATAATTTCTTTTGAAAACTTGCAGCACATGCATTTTTTTTTTAATAAATGGGAACTCCCAAGTTAATGTTTTTTTCACAACTATTTTTACTCTTAGTAGTGCAAAAGAGACCAGATTAACAAATGCATACCAGAAATTGGACATATTAATGTGTTATTAGGGGAAAAAAAAAATACAGTTGGGTCTGAGAGACCCAACCCGTCGAATAGTGTGATTCTGAATCCACCTGTTAAGCGGAGAGCTAAAAGTTGCAAAACTGGTCATATCACCCGGATGAATTGCAAGATCCGTGCCAGGATGTCTAAGGAGGTCACTCGTGAAGATCACGAACAAACTCGGGCCCAGCAAAGGGCCCTGCGGAATCCCCGCCGCCATCAGTCTGACAGTTCAGATGCCTGAACCATATCGGGACGTGAAATTTCTTTTGGATAGATAAGATTGGATCGACCTAATCATATTGAGATTTACTCCCCTGGAAGTCCTCACCTTTTAGAGTTTCCCTGTTAAAGATGTTTACGATGAGCGAGATCTTGTCCGCCTTTATAGGCAAAGGTACCGTCTGTTCGATGTACGTGAAGATGCTGGTGTGGTCTCCCTTTTTACCGGAGAAATTCGTGCACCACACCCCTGCACATTTTGCTCTAGAGACTCCTAGTGCTACCTGCTTCGACCACAGCACGAGTTGCAGCGAAGCAAACTCAAGGATCGTCTTCATCGCTGCAATCGGCATCGAGGACAGTACCCCTGCAGTCCGCCCTTATGGGCAGTGGTACCGTCTCTTCGATGTACGTGAAGATGCTGGTGTGGTCTCCTTTTTTACCGGAGAAATTCGTGCACCGCACCCCTGCACATTTTGCTCTAGAGACTCCTAGTGCTACCTGCTTCGACCACAGCACGAGTTGCAGCGAAGCAAACTCAAGGATCGTCTTCATCGCTGCAATCGGCATCGAGGACAGTACCCCTGCAGTCCGCCCTTATGGGCAGTGGTACCGTCTCTTCGATGTACGTGAAGATGCTGGTGTGGTCTCCCTTTATACCGGAGAAATTCGTGCACCACACCCCTGCACATTTTGCTCTAGAGACTCCTAGTGCTACCTGCTTCGACCACAGCACGAGTTGCAGCGAAGCAAACTCAAGGATCGTCTTCATCGCTGCAGTCGGCATCGAGGACAGGACCCTCGCAGTGCGTTGGTCGTATAGGCCAAAGTAGCTTTGTGCTACCATCAGAGGTTTCAGCCCCTACGTTTTACCAAACATTCCTCTACAGGCTCAAGAGACCCTTGTGGATTTGATTTGTCACACGTTCCAGGTGTGGTTTGTACATCAGTTTGGCGTCTAAAGTCATCCCTTAGATGAGATGGAGAGATTCCCCCTCTGAGTGAACAAAACTTGCACAGCAAAGGTCACAATATACTGTGGGCAACCAACTGCCATGGTTGTTTTAATAGTGTTGAAATATAAACCGTTCTGTTTCTTATCATGCTTCTTATCATTAGCTCAATTCCTCGTCAGAGGCTCGTCGTTAAAACCTGCTCCTTGGACAAACTCATGAACAGGCTCCTCGCAAGATGTTTTTGTAGTTTTCCTTTAATTCATGTTTATTTATTTATTTTTTTAAATTTCCCTATCATTGTTCCTAAACATCAGAGCATCAGCCGGCACTGTACGACGACCAAACGAATCAGTCTCCCCACCCCGAAACGGTAGATTCGAGATACAAAGCTGCCTCCTCTCTCCTCTCTGCATCCCACCCTCCTCTATCTCTCTTTTCCCGACTTGACTTCACGTGCTGATATGTCATTACGCTCATGCGTCCCACGTCAGTCCTCCAGATCGTGGTACCAAGAACAAAAGCTGGGGATGAAAAAAAAAAGCAAACAAGAGCGGAACGTAAATCGTATCTAGCTAGGCTATGAAAACAGACGACTGTCGACGTCTGAATTGTTTAAACGAGCTCCATTTTCCTTTCTCTCGAGAGCTGCGTGAGGCGAAGCTAACTATAATAGAGAGGCGGTAGAGAGGGGAGGGGGAGGAGGTAATGAGCAACAACAATGTCGCGTTACATTAAATACGTATTAGCGATTGTATTTTGCTTGTATGTATATTATAATAGCTCCTATTTCAATAATGAATAAATAGGGTTTAATTCGGATATTGTGAAGGAGTACCTATATCTTATTCCGACAACAGCCGCCTCTGATATCTGGCGCATCTTTTATTCCAGGGACGACAAGCGTCCCCTCTATACGTATAGTATTCGTTTACGAAGACGCTGGTAGCAGTTCCCGCTAAAGAAAATACGTGAGGCGCGCTACATAGCCCAGGCTAATTCGATTCAGTGACACGTGTATCCTTCCAGCTTGTCGTACTTTAATCAAGTCTAATAGAGCCACTATGTTCGTTGCTCGCACGTCGTGCGGCGATAATTTTTGTCTAAAATTGGAATCGAACCCTTAACGAAACGATAACGAGAATCGGATACAGAATTGCCAATTTACATCATTCCTATATACAGGGTGTTTCTGAATTGATACGAAAGATTTCAATGGGTGATTCTTTAGCAAAAATTAAGGGGGTCTTTCATATAACTTTTTGTTCAACACCCTTTTCCTTCCAAGTTATCCACTTTGGAAAAAGTTAGAAGAATGAAACAATAAAACTATTTGAACTAATATGACTTCATTTGACAGCAGCTTACTTGAGTTTTTTTTAATAAATAATAACCTCTTTGTGAATTTATGGGAAAAGAGTCTGAGCAGTATTTTATTTTTTTCTGATCAAACTAACAATTTTATGATAAAAACTCAAGACATAAAAAAGTTGCAGATTGAATCTGTCTTTTTAAATCAATTTTTTAAATAGGAAAATATAGGCGCATTAAAAAGTTTTGATGCAAAATATTATAGGGGTTGTTTTTTTCAGCCCCTTGTGATTACATTTTAGGGTAACAAAAATACTCAAAAACTGTCATTTTATTAGCATCAGTTATCTGCCAAATTTCATTCTTCTAAATTTTTCCAAAGTGGATATACATATTAAATAAAAACAATTTTTTTTACCTAATTTTAAAGGGCTGTAACTTGGAGGGAAAAGGGTGTTGAACAAAAAGTTATATGAAAGACCCCCCTTAACTTTTGCTAAAGAATCACCCTATGAAATCTTTCGTATCAATTCAGAAACACCCTGTATATAGATTTTTTTTTTAATTTATAAGTATACATATTCTAATGTAAGTGGGACTCTACATATCTGTATAGTACTACAGAGGAGACGGAAAAGTTATACCACAGATTTAATTACACCATGAAACCCCAAAACTCGAAGGTTAAATTAATTTGGCGCCCAACCGAAAGGCAATTGCTGAAATTCTGTTGCGCTAGATTCCTCCTTTGTCGCCCTTTAAAAATGAAATTAGCTCTTGCACATTACGCTCTATCTCTGTCCTCTATATTTCGATCCTTCTAATTTGCAGTTCTCAATGAGTGCCATTCTTTAAATTTGTAATTAGAAAGGGCGAGGAAGGTGTTAACGTTGAACTGAATGCGGCAATTTTATACGAAATAACTTGAAACTGAATCTATGAACGAATGTTCAGATAGCCCCCTTAAACCTTTCCCTACCCCTACCCCTACCCCTTATTAAAGAACATCTTGTCTTTCTTTCTCTACCTTAAGACCGAACTGATGTTTCTAGATCTCTTAACCTTCTTAGATCAGCTTCTTTCTAGACGGAAGAGTTGAGGTGTTGTTGTTTGCTTCAAGCAGCTGGTGATAGGAAAAAAAGACGAAATTGAGATGTCATCCATGACTAAGCATCCTCAATTGATAATGCCCTTCTGATACGGATTCTAGGCAGAGGTCTGTCTAGATCGAATTCGGCAAAACGGCCTATAAAGGGGTTCCCAGATCTTTTGTTTCCTTCAAGTGTTCTATTCCCAAGATGGAGAACTTCGCGCAGCTGCCGGTACTAATAAACCTCGCTGCACCGGTTATTAAGCGAAGGATGCAGTTTTCTAAGACTTCCAATCGCTTGAACTTCGTCTTGGCCACGGTGGACAACGTGAGTGCTCCGTACGTGATGACTAGTCGCAGGAATTAATCATAAATTAAGATCTTGATCTTCCTGATTGATTTAGGGCAGAAGAATCGATAAAGGCAGAATCTGTCTGTATAAAACTTGTACTTATAAAACCCAGTTGTTCAAATTTCAGTTCATCAAATTTCTGCAAGATGTCACCAGGTCTGTGTGAAACATGAATGTTTTCTGCATCATAATTTGTGTTTAGATGTTTGATCATAATAGGTAGGTGAAATCGAAGAAATATTGCTTTTATGTTACGGTCCTGAAGTCCCCTATCATGATGTTTTCCGGAGAAGAGCGACAAGTTTTTTAGTAAATCGCACCACTACGCATTTCGAGTTGCTAATCTTGAGGCCCATCGCAGAGTTTCGTGCAACAAATGTTGGGAAAATTCGTATCAGGATATCTAGGGAGATCGCTCCTGAAGATCAGGAACAAACTCCGACCCAGCAAACAACCCTGAGGAACCCCAGCCGTCATCGGTCTGACAGTTGAGATGTCCGAGTCATATCGAGACGTGACAGTTGTTTTGGATAGATAGGATTGGATCAACCTAATCATATTGAGATTTACTTCATTGGAAGTTATTTTAAAAATCAGGCCCTGATGCCACAGGGTATCAAATGGCCTTTCCATAACCCCAATTGCTCGTCTTGAAAGATTTCCTGAACAAAGATTTCCTGTTTAAGTCGATTAATGACGATTGCCTCGGCAATTTTTGCTTCAACGCTTTATATAATTCTGTGGAAAGAGAGGATCTTTCCCAGTCTTGGGTATAGACACCATAACAGGACTTTTGTGTGCGATGTGTGCGATTCCATCAATGTCGCTTGATGATAATTTTTTCAAAGCGATATTTGAGATATCGTCAAAGCCTCGAGCTTTGCCAGGCTCAAAAGATAAAATAAAGGGTTTGTACCTCGTCAAGAGTAGTTTCGGCAGGGTCTCAAGCCCCGCCTCGATCCGCTCCTCTCTTCATCCGAATCGTGGTCTGAAAGGTTTGTCAAGAGAGTCAAAGTCGTAATGTGGAAGGACCTACTACCAAAAAATAAATCCACTTTGGAAGGATGGCAAGCAGGTTCGTGGTTTGTTGTGGTGAACGCGATATTTTAAAAAGCTCCAAAGGAAGACGTTTGGTGCTGTTAGATCTGGCGATCTGTTGACACCAAAATGATCGAAACCCAATGCAGTAACTTGTGGCAAAAAAAAAACTCGTTTAGCATCTGCTTGTAATACTCACCATTTACGGTTATGGTGGTCGTGCCATTGACGTCTTCAACAAAATTAGAGCTAATCACCTATTCTCTGCAAATACCCCACCTAAGAGTCACTTCGAGGGGATGCAATGGCTCTTCTTGCATTTCATGTGGATTCTCTCTGCTCCAGAAACGCAAATTTTGTTTGTTAAAATAATTACTTAAGTGAGAATGGGCTTCGTCGCTCATTATGATTTTTGATACGAAATCATCCTCTTCTTGCACCAAGTTCAACAGGGTATGGCTGTAAGTTAACCTTGTCCAAGGGTCCAAGGGTCAGCAGGCAAGTTTTTCACTAAAAATTATTTTTGGATTCTTTCGGCAACATCAGCGATTTTCTCGTTCGAACGAGTACTAAGAAGCCGGCTACTTCTTGCAACATCTGTAGTGGATCCAATTTGCACGAGACGCTCAGCCAAACCCTTAATTGTTCGAGCACATGGACATTTGGCACCATCTGCAAAAATGGCAGCCAATTCAAATTATGACATTACTTTTGAACCACCTTGTACTTTAGCGCTGAATCCCGTTGACTCCTCCCAATTTATAAATTAGACAAACTGAAGCTTAGGCCTTGGTTTGGCATTAATCCAGTTCTATCTTTCCAGCAGACTTTCGATTCGATTCTGTATTAGGGCCAATTTTTTTTAATTCTTTATAGCAGCAATATTTTAACGCTTATGAACACTCCAAGGTGCTAGTCGAGTTAGTTCTTCGATTGAGAAGCCCTGTCTAGAGTATTTTTCACCAACTTAATTGAATTTAGAAGCAAAGAGATAAAATACCAACCATCATATATTGATTAATAATCTAATGAGTCTGTACCTTAAGAGCTTCAAACAGATCTTATTTCAAGGTCAACTTGTGCGTATTACACTCGCTTGCGACTAAAATTCAGGCCTCTTGCGATGTCCAGAAACATCGCTCCAAAGCTAAACAATCTTCAGTGGAATGACCTTTCCGAAACCCCAATTGCTCGTCCTGAAACATTTCCTCTTTGAGTAGACGCATTTTTGCAACGCTTAATATGAAGGAGATAGGCTTATAGTTCTGGGGAAAGAGAGGTTTTTTTTCCAGGCTTGGGTATGGACATCGCAACAGAGCTTTTGTGTACGATGTGTGCGATTCCATCAATGACGCTTGATGGTAATTTTTTCAGAACGATGTTTGAGATATCGTCAAGTCCTAGAGCTTTGCCAAGCTCAAAAGATGGAATAAAGGATTTGACCTCCTTGGGAGTAGTCTCGACCACCTTGGGAGGATCACAAACAAAGACACCTTTAAGGGCTCCAAGTCATAATTGAGGCACCTCCAACCAAAAATTTTTTGGGTAAAGGATTGACAACACAACTCGGATAAACAGCGTTTCTGATATGATGAATTGAATGCAAACATAGTAAGACTCCATTACCATTTACTTACATTGCAAACTATACAAACGTGACAGAGTGTCATCCTTTGCGACAATTAAATTCGACCCGTTTATCCAGCAAAGTTGTATCTACTTATCGGATACACATTTAACAAGCGACTCGAGCTAACACACCTATAAACGATGACAAAAAGAAGCCGTACGAAACAAGATTCTCCCTCATCGTCGTCGCATTGGATCGACAAAGAGGAGACGAAGTTAGCGTTATAAACAGTACATTGGCACCTTAATCCCCGATGTCCTATTTCTCTTAATCTGCTTCGAGCATCCGTGACCTGAATCGAAGAATAAAAATACGCGATAAAAGGTAAACAGAAAAAGACGGAGCAAGACAAGTAGCATGTGACAATTTCATCAGTTCGACGATGTAATTGTGTCGTGGAAGTGTTGCCACAACCTTCTTATTAATCGAGTAACGTGATGTTAGATTCCTTCTAATTAGATATCGTGACGAATCCGGAGTGCCATGAGGATGTTATTAATTTATTGTTCTTTAATTATCGTTGTAGTCGTTGACGGCGTCAGTTTGGTGGAGACTCGATTAAATTGGAATAAACGCAAGAAGAAGGTTTTGGACGCTTCCGGTGATATTTCTACGAAAAAATCGCGACGATTTAGTGTATGTATAAGCACATATTAGTAATTCGAATTAACACTTAATTATTAATTTTATTAAACAGGATGTAATCGACAATTGCACCTCAATAAATCGATTCCCAATCGAAGACATAGCTAAAATTTTACTCATAACAAACGCTAAAGACGTCAGTGATATCCTCAAAGAAAACCCCATCAATAGAAACGAACGTCTAATCCATCTATTACATCAAATCTTCTTGCAAAACGAACAAGTCCTAGCCAATCTCCTTTCAATAAATCTCGAATTCTTAAAGGACGATACCTCGATCAATACACACGACAACGATACAAGATTTAAGCACCTGTTTGGTAAAACCGAAACGAGATTGAGTAACTTGGCTTTATATCTAAGCGACTTCTTATCCTTAAGAGATGATCGCGAATTTTTTCGCGAGAGCTACGAAATCGAAGCCGACACCGAAGAAGGTGAAATTAAAAAGCTTTTATATTTAAATCCTCGAGGGATCGACGATGCCGCCGCTAATTTGAGCGGAAATTCGAAACGAATCGTCGAAAATCTCGGGCGAAAGTCTTTCGGTTGCTTGAAAGGGACTGGAGATGATGATGGTGATGGTGATGGCGATAGGAGTAATAATAAAAGTGCGCTCGATGTTAGAATCGACGGCCGGGGAGTTGGGTAAGTGTAAAACTCGATAAAGTGACAATTTTTTTTCTCCTCCTCCTCCTCCTCTCTCCTTTTAACGTTATTGGAAAGTTATTTCGAAAGTTTGTTCACCTGATAAGTAGCTTAGAGTTCGACGTAAAATTTTTGGGGGTTAGGAATAATTTTATCTAACCGTGAACTTCCGAGAACTGAATCAAAGTCAACAATGTGTTAAATTATATGCAAGTTTTAGGTTCTTTTTTGTTTATTATACAGGGTTTTCCTATAAGAATGGCATAATTTTGAAACAATATTCCAAGCCTGAGATGCTGATCTATTGCTGGTTAATCTTTTTTCCACTGCACTCGATTGCAGCGTGATTTCCCAATATACCCTGAACGATATGAAAATACCAAAAAATTTAAGAAATGTAGAGGAAATTACTGTTATAAGAGCTAGTATTGGAGAGGCTTCAAATTGAGCCATTCCTTACCACGTTCAAGAATTCAGGCTTAAACAAACGACAACTTGAATTTGAACGAGAACCCGTTAGGTCTTCATCAGCAGCGAAGAAAAGAATCAGAATTTTGGGCAAACATTCATCTTTTCAGGCGAAGCCTTTGCATCCCGAAAAAGATTGAACTGTATTGTGTGGGTTTTTAACACGGTGGTAGGATAGGACCATTTTGTTTTGCAAAACGATTTAAGAAATGCAAGTTACTGGTGGGGCATCCCGACCAATGTTAAGAGATATTTTTTGTGAACAATTTAAAATAAACTTATTTTTGAGGATATCTGGTGCCACATGTCACACTGCTTAGTCGAGAAAAAAGTTTCGAAAAATAAAAGAATAATACAGAAAGATTACAAACTATCAAAGGTTTGTAAGATTGAAGCATCTCTCTTCTTGCCTTCTTTACTGTATTGATCTTCTTCCGTCCTCTTTCTTTATTTAATAGTTCTTTGTCGCTTAGCAAAAGATAACCTTTTAAGTTGTTGCCTTATGTGGTCTCCAGTCTGATCAAATGATTTGAGGATTTTCATGAATTTTGAATAGTTTTGTACAAGAGGGGAAGGTGGAACTTTAAATATTTGGCTAAAGATTGATGTGTTTATCACTCTTCAACTAGTATCCTTTTGCTTTTAAGAGAAGAATTAAAAAAAAAAGAAGGAAGGGTTCTAGATGGGACAAGACAACAAGTGCATGTTGCATATTTTCCTCCAACCAACTCCCACGGGTGCTTTTCCTAATGAAAGTGTGAACCATGTCCTGCAGAAAACAGTTAAATACTTTTTAAACGCCCAAATTGACGGGACAAGATGGGGACGTCCCCGTCTTGCCTCGTGACGCCGTCTTCCCCTACTAACAGATGGCCCAAAAGTAATGTCATCATTTGAATTGGCTGCCATTTTGTTATAAATGAACAAAAAAAGTACCGCATTTTCATAAAAAATTTATTTGAAATTGTAAAATTGATGACATTAATTGGAAGAAAATATATCGCTCAAATAACCACCTCCCGGAATTGATGCATTTTGAATTGTTGCTCGCAAAACATCTGGCTTCAAATTGACGATTTCTTCTTCAATGTTAGCTCTTTCAAGATTTGTAAGGTTCGTGGTTTGTTGTGGTAAACGCGAGCCCCAAAGGAAGAAGTCTAGTGCTGTTAGATCTGACTATCAAAATCTCCATAGTTGCTCGAGCTGTGTGAGCGGTTGCTCCGTCCTGTTGAAACCAACAATGATCGAGACCCAATGCAACAAGTTACGGCAAAACAACTCGTTTAGCATCGGCCTGTACCACTACTCACCATTTACGGTTACTTACGGTGGTGCCATCGGCGTCTTCAAAAAAAACATAAGGACCAATCACTTTTTCACTGCAAATGCCGCATCAAAAAGTCACTTTGAGGGGATGCAATGGCTCTTCTTGCATTGCATATGGACTCTCTATACCCCAGAAACGCAAATTTTATTATGATTTCTGATACGAAATCATCCTCTTGTTGCACCAAGTTCAACAGACTTTCAAATCTTTTGCCAGCATTCGTTAAAACGAACATCTGCTGATGCCTAATTGTGTGCATCGTCGTCTCGTTGATGTTCTCTGTAGATTCTCTCTGACGACGTCGTCGGCAATAGCAGCGATGCTCTCGTTCGAACGAGCACTACGAGGCCAGCCACTTCTTGCGAGATCTGTAGTGGATCCAGTTTGCACGAGGCCCCTTAATTGTTTGAGCACATGGACATTTGACGCCATCTGCACAAATGGCAGCCAATTCAAATTGTGACATTAATTTTGAGCCAACTTTTACTTTAGCGCTGAGTCCCATTGATTCCTCTTAAACAAACTGAAGCTTAGCCCTTGGCTTGGCATGAATCCAGAGATGGTAAGCTTCTATCTTTTCAGCAGACTTTCCGACACGAAAATAAATTTGTAACGGCATCCCTCAAGGTTCTCTACTAGCGCCAACATTTTTCATTATTTTATGAGCATTCCAAGGTGCTAAACGAGTTAGTTCTTCTAATTATTTCTTTTTAAAATTGAATTAATGAGAAATGCTTGCATTTTTAGTAGCTAATCTGCACTTCAAACTTACTGTAACATCGGATTTCAACAAATAATCCATAAATGGTCTATAAGACGAGGAAACCTCATTTAGTATGAGAAACAATTGATTTTCACTCAGCGGTGAAAGCTAACATTAAGTTAATATAAAGTAATATAGCATTTTCAATAGATTTACCGCTGATCAAGATATCTGGGGGGTTATTCTCGAAACAGTGGAAAAATAGCACTCCCAGGGAGTAACTTTCACCGCTCACTCCTCGATACTACTCGTTACGAAAAAGTGAGAAAGTCAGCTCCAGAATAGGAACTATTGGAATTGTAGGAATTTTTTGACAATTCTCTTGAAATTTCCATTCCCTCAGATTCGAGAATAACCCCCCTGGGGGGTTATTCTCGAAACAGTGGAAAAATAGCACTCCCAGGGAGTAACTTTCACCGCTCACTCCTCGATACTACTCGTTACGAAAAAGTGAGAAAGTCAGCTCCAGAATAGGAATTATTGAAATTGTAGGAATTTTTTGACAATTCTCTTGAAATTTCCATTCCCTCAGATTCGAGAATAACCCCCCTGGTGTCAGTTTTCAGCTTTTATATATAGTGTCCAACTCGAAGTGCACCGAGTTGGCAACACAAAAATTCCTGCTTTAGTTTTAATTTTATATGTTGGACAAGTTTAATTTAACCCCTCTTACTACTGTCAGTTTTCACTGTCCTTTCACTGTGCGTTTATTTAGTAAATTTAATAATGATTAGTGTTTGGTTTTTCTAAAAAAAAGTTATCAATTCAGTGATGAAATTGAATACAATACATGAAAGGTTAACTATGCTAACAATCTTGACATTTTTGACAACTAAACATAATAAGAATGAAGTTAGCCAGTCAAGGCAGGCAATATTACAGTCTTACCAAATTAAATGACCTTGGCCACGTTGTACTAAAATTGTAAAAAATTTTGTTTTGTGTTATACAGTATTTCGTTCAATCTTGTTGTTATTGTTCTTGTTGTTCTTATTATTCTAAATTGTTTTAATGACTAATTTTAGTATCTACCTTAAGAGCTTCAAACAGATCTTATTTCAAGGTCAACTCTTGCTTGAGATCGTGGCTATTACACTCGCTTGTGACTCATATGAGTGTCCTTTTTTTTGTAGCCCTCCCTAGGTGTCTTGCACAAGTTAACCAGGTTATCTGAGATGACTGTGGTCGAAGTTCATCTCTGAACGGCAGAAGCAATGTTAGTGCTCATTAAAAATGATATTTAATTATCATGAGTGCCAGATAGTCCTGTGAGTGTCTTCTTAATTGATTTAGACATGGATCCAACTTTCCTGTTACAACTTGGACATCAAATTTGGAGATAACAGCAGGTGGGCAAGGTGTCCCCGAAGGTTCTGTAGTAGGGCCAACGATATTCTAACATTTATTAACACTCTGACATGCTAAGCAACCATTACCTATTTAACTAAATTTAAAGATAAAAAGAGCTCCAAGCAGATGTTACTTTAGCGGTATTTTGAAACAGCAAGGGCCAGCAAGCTCTTGATAAGTGTTAATTGTATCCTAACATGGAATCATTACTCGAAAGATGTTACAATATATTTTATCAACAGGGAAACGTTTTTAACATTCCATTTTCAATGAAAATAAAAAATAAAGAGAGACAGCAAAACTTCAACCCATTTCAATCCAAAATCAATTTGATCGACAGTATACAATATAGAGTGAGAATTCCCCGTCAGAGCATGAAGCGTACCGTTGATTTTATTTCCGTTAAGGAATCGAAGGAGACAAACATAAAAATTTGTATTTTGTGCAGTGTCGTCCCGAGCGACGTGAAGAACTTGTCTGGAGGGATTACGGGCGTGGAAGTTAACGGCGGCGAGGGGTCGTCACACCAGTTCGAAATCGTCGGAACTGCCGACGTCGGCGACGAGACAAACCCGGAAGAGGAAATTAACGTCGAACAGGATTCGAACGTAGACAAAGACGAGAGGAGTTCTGCCAGTAAAGGATTGCAATTCCTAGACGTACCCGACGGCGATGATATGCGTATCCGCAACTTGAAGCTCGACGATGAGAACGCGATTTTTTCCATATTTTCGATGCTGGTTGGATATCTACAACCGGATGAGTTTCCACTCGGTAAGTAAACAACTCGAAATTGAACGGAAACACCTGACTGGGTCGGTCAAGCGTGGATATTATTTATAGGTTTTCAGTGTATGTGTATGTATTTATGAGGGGAGGGAGAGGGAGGATAGCTTTGTGAAAACAAAGTCAGCGATAAGTCAATATTATCTTAGTTTTAACGGTGGTGGATTTAATTTCATATCTCTGTTTGATGCGTAGAAAAATATTATTGTATTAAACGAGATACTGCACACAAAATTAATTATTTCGATTCCATTAGGCAACACATTTTAATTTTGAAATATCTCGTCGTGTTTCTTGGGTCACACTCTTAAAAGCATTTCAAGCACCACGTTCCAAGTCATTTAAAATCTCTTCAAATCGTGCATCTTGTTGTAGACGTTTAATTTAGGATCCCGATTACAATAATTCTGTCTTTAAGTTTTGCATTTGAAATATTTTTGGAAATTTTTGTTGAAGGCATTGGAATCCACGACCATCCTCGTCCATTACTTTGACGAAATCCTTCATTTTTAATCTTAACCTTACACTGGTAACATAAAAAAATTGATACAACGATGGTAACATTGGATCATATACGACCCTGCAGTATATAAATACAGTAGTAGTAGATCCCTTTTCTTCCTCTAGGAGTATGGGTCATCCGAGGATGTTATTGGCAATTGAAGGAAGGTTAGGTCGTCAGCCTAACGCAGTACCTACACTTCTATACTTTTGTTTCACATATTGTATCCACCAATTCGTTCCAATCCTTTTTATTTTGCTCTATTATCTTCAGGTCTTCAGGACTCTTCTTGGCTAATATTTCACAGTTCTGCGTTCGGGATTATGTTGGCCCAGTAGATTCCCATAATTCTTCTTAAACATTTATTGATGAAAATCTGGATTCTTTGCACGTCTCCCTTGTTTAAAACCCATGATTCACATCCATAAAGCAGTAGGTACCTACGCTTTTGACATTTGTATTAAATAGTCTCAATTTAGTTCTTGTTGTCGTGTCTTTCTTGTGTCTTGCTTATTCTGGTTTGTATATCTTTGTGACTGCTGCCTTTCTCTTCCATGACGCTTCCCAGATATGTGAAATCGTTTACCTTTCCAATGTGGGTATCACTTATTGTTATGTCAATTTGGTTTTTGTTATTAATAGTCATGATTTTAGCTGACTTTTCTGTCAGCGTATTTTTTTTTCTGCATGTGGTTTAGTTTCTCCGTTATTAGACATGTCATCCGCAAATTCAAGGTCTTCTAGATATTGTGTGAATCATGTTAGTCCATTTTTATTTTCCATGGTATTTATCATTACCCAATCTATTAATTGCTATTAGGAAAAGGAGGGAGGGGGGGGCAGCACACAACCTTGTCTTACTCCGCATCTAATGTTGATCTCTTCTGATGACTGTTCATTTATTCTCATGTTTACTGCATAGTCTTGGTATAACAATCTAATCATACGTATTATTTTCTTGGGCACCTTGTATTCTTCTACAATTTCCCAAAGCTT
The DNA here is from genome assembly GCA_023690525.1 of Holotrichia oblita. Classification (NCBI taxonomy): domain Eukaryota; kingdom Metazoa; phylum Arthropoda; class Insecta; order Coleoptera; family Scarabaeidae; genus Holotrichia; species Holotrichia oblita. Next base: position 98,038,695 of record CM043021.1, on the reverse strand, counting down.
TTTTGGGTCTATTTTATCAAACTCCTTTTGATAGTCTATAAATATGAGGTGAGCTTGTTTATGCCATTCCTTACATTTGTCTATTATTATCCTTATTGTCCTGAGGGATCAACACATGACCGACCAGTTCTGAAACCAGCATGGTTATTTCTAAGTATTCTATCGATTGCAATTCTTATATTATATTTAATATAATATGTGCCGTTATTTTGCTAGTATTGTTTAATAATGTAATTGTTCTCCAATTTTCACACTTTGTTCTGTCTCACTTTTTTAATTATTGTGATGATATTACCCTCTTTCTATTCGTCTGGAATTATTTCTTCTTTCCAATTTTTTTGTATTAGGCATGTTATGATTTCTACATTTGTATTTAAGCCGGCTTTTATTTGTTGGTCCTGTGGCTTTGTTGTTTTTTAGACGTTTGATAATGTTTTCTATTTCGATTCAATTCTCCTATCTATTCTTGGCATCTCTTTAATATATCTGAGTCGGACGTTAATATTTCTCCTTCTTTATTTCTTATTTGTCTATGATATGTTAATTTCTTTCCGGCTAGCTTCTTTGTTATATTACATAGGGTTCTCATGTCTTTCTGTGCAGCTGCTTTTTTCTGCTTCTCTCAGTATTTCCTTCGTAAAGTTCCTCTAAATTTTTTTTATTTGTTTGTCTTCCTTCGTTTAAGATTCTTATCTTCAATTTTCTCCTTTCTCCGATTTTGTTCCGCGTGTTTTTCGACATCCACTCTCTGATGTGTATTTGTTTTCCTCCAAGTATTTTTGTTGAAGTGTTATTTAGCATCGTGGTTGGTTTGTTACTTCAGGAAATTATAGTCAATTAAAATACACTTAAAGCAACTTCTGTCGTAAAAAATGTCAACATTAAAAAAACTCAACTCAATTCATTTCAGTACTTCATCAATACAATGTTATTGGCAGACAGCGTTTCTATGTTCAGCACATAATGCATTTTTGCACAAAGCACACTTATCTTTTCCTTTTTCTGTCTTTAGAACTTGGACTTATACAGCAACGTTTCCTAGTTTGATGCTCAGTTAGAATATTTTGAATCATTTTTGGTTCATTTTCACCCAACACATTTGTAATAACATGCCGTAACTCTCTGGGAAGATTTGATACAAGATTTTTCAAATACTCACGTCGTGGCTTAGCTGGAACATTAGGGTTTCTTCTCGCACTATTTTCCCTTGAAAATAATATGAATATTAATACCAGCTCCGTCTACCATTCCATAAAATACACTCAACGGCCAACGTCTAGTTTTTCGACCAATAGTTTTGGAGTGACACAATTTATCAAATGTGTCCACTCCTCCTTTTGTTTTATTATAAAAAAGGACAATTTCCGGTTTTCCAGTTTCCTCATCAATTCCTCTAGAATGAAAACTTGACAATAAAAGTATATTTTCTTTTATTGGGCGAGAATGAAGCTAAAACTTTATTTTTGTCATACAAAAAATCTGAACAAAGGACTTTTTTGCTGATGATTTTTTTCGGCTAACTCTGATGAACAAAATCAGTTGTCAACTGTTACGCTGCGGTTTGTTCCATATAAAGATTTTTTTATATTGTTATATTGTCTATCAAGGGAAATACAAATTTAAAATCATCTTTATTGGAAACGACAAAGCTAGAATCAAAAATTGTTTTCCGATAATCGAATACATATTCAATTTTCAAGCTCACGTCCATTGCGTAAATTCCAACGTTGTCCATTCCATTCGGGTAATAGATTAGAGTGACTTTAATTAGATAAATCCGTCGGAAACAGTTGTGACGTGGTCATTAAAAATATGGCACTCACAAGGCAGGGCGACTAAAAAATAAACAAAAATAACGCACGCACACAAACACAAACACAATTACTAATGCGTCCCTGATGGTTAAACGGATTTTAACGCTACAAAATTACTGTTTCTACTAAAATATTTCCGTTGTAAACAAGAAATAATTGATTGTGACATGATGAGATAATTTTTTTTTACCACCAACTATATAATACAACTCTTAATAATTTATAATATTGTTAAGATAAAATCTTGAAGTTTAATTATGAGTGCGAGTAAACGTGGAATCTCTAATGAGACGCTTCCGATATAATAGAGCATCGAGGTTGAACCCGAAGCATCTTCAATATCCTATACAAGTTGTTATAGGTATCGAACCGAAATAAGTCTTAGGTGAACTTTATTAATGATGCTAACTAAGGACTACTAATTGGGTAGCTAATCGTTACAACGAAACGTGGTTGAAACAATGCACAAATCCGAAATTCCATCCTTGCTTCATTACAGGTCTGATCAAGGATATATTTCAACAGGATCTATCATCGCACATAGTTGTATTACAGGTAAATGTTTCTATTCGATGTTTAATCGAGGTAAGACTGAATAAATGGGATAAATATAATAATTTTGTTTTAGAACCGACTTTGTATTAATAACATTGAAATTCAAAAAAGAACCGTACCCCAATCATAAAGGAAACTGGTCCTTCCAAATCTATTTCCTTCAAAACAACACTTGATTCAAGCTCAGGTAGTTCTTTTTCACTGCGATCAATAACATTTATTGTGAAGACTCTTAATCTTTTCGTTCCAATTGATCTCCAAACTTCTGAACATGTTTAGGATCTACTTGGGTGCTATGGTACTGACATCAGCCAATGTTGGGCCACCACCACATATGTTTCAGCATTTCACAGCCCTCTGAGGCATCATCTTAGATGACTATAAATAGTAAATAGGACCATGATGAATGGGAATTTTATAAAAGATGAAAACCATTTCAATGCATGCAGAAGGAATTTGGAATTGATTTCTATTCCATGTTTCTTGGAGGCGCTTTTTCAAGTACTCAATTCCACCGAAACGATTCTATTGGTTTCCTTTTTATACTGCTTAGACATCTATTGCTGAAAAATCGAATTAAATCATTACGAAAAAGGAATGGATGGAGAAATAGTTAAGTGAGATTTCAGACAACTGACAAGCTTTCCCCATTGTGAGTTTTTGAAAACATAGGTTAACTCGTAAGAACTACAATTCCTTCATAATTTCCTAAATTTCATCTTCATTTCTTGCTTGGACTTTTCAATTTTCAATTATATTTTAATTCCTCAATTATTTCTAATGATGTTATCATTTCTGCTCCTTCATAGAGAATCCAGCAATTCTTGATTGTGCTATTTGATTTAATTCCTCTATTATCAGCGTCTTGGATTGAATTTAAACGTGATGTTACCACCATGTTATACAGAATTCAGGTTCGTATGCTTTTTCTCTAGGGTTTTCTTCAGCCTGTCCTACTGGAGTGGAGCAGGAACTGGCTATATAAGGAGGAGCAGAAGACATGAACATCAGTCTTTAGAGAACTTCTGAAGAAGCTGACAGTATGAGCAGCATAACGTTAAGTTTGTTAGAACGACCAAGGTAACACCCGATAGATTCATCTTTATGTAATATAGTGGAGTGTCTCAGACCTTGGAGGTTCTCCTGTAGGGATAGTCCGAGTCTCTTCTATCTTTGAAGTTATGGCGGATTTCCTTGCTAATAGATTGATCAGTTTGCTTGGCAATTGGCTTCTTTTCTTTTGTCGGTTTTAGAACCATCCACATACCAGTTGATGGTGTTTTCTTTTAGGTAGCAGGGTAGCAGGTGAAGGATTCTCCCATCCATCCTCTCTTGCTACTTAGCTTCGTAAGAAAGTTCTTTTCAAAGCTATGTTTTGTGACCATTTCATCGTTCGGTGGACTTAGGAGTGGAGAAAGCCCAGTTTAAAATGTCCATATTCTCTGGTACGAGGTGTGGTCGCCCTGGTCAGTCTGTGCAATACCGCAAGGGCCACTCCTTCCACCACTATGTGTAAAGGTATGAGGTCTAGAATTGGTCTAGAACCGTTGCACTTTGCTAAGGGCATTGCTGGTTATGATTTGTGTGATATTCTGAACCCAGGTTACCACCCCCGTGCGTTAATAAAGTCCTCACTATATTGATGTACAGCCATCGCGAGATCTTCGTCCAGACTCTGCTCCTCATTTTGGACTATTGTTGGGCAAAGCTTACTCCAGTATTTTTCCAAGATTGATGTTTTAATTTCGTCCCAAAACCTCAGCTATTGCATAATAGCATCTGTTTTTAATTTAAAATTTTCATTGCCACACACGAATTGCTTTTAAATGACCTGGAATTTTTGGATTTCCCCTTGACGAAAAGGGGTAATTTGTGAGTACAATTAGCAACAGTTTTTCTATGGAGCATTTTATAATTAAATCTTATCTCTTCCATATTATAAACTTGATATAGGTGTTAAATTATTATCCCTAACAACGCTTTTAAATTTTGAAGCAGTAGTTTCCTTGGCTTTTTTGCCAAACTGAAGGTCACAGTAAGTTGCAATGTTGGAACCATCGTCAAAATTAAAGACAAGGCCATCGTCGACAAAAAAAATCCTTTCGTGGATAGAATAGTGTTGAATGATGTCATAAAAACAAAAAGAAATCGCGATATTTTTACAGAGTCTTTCCAGCTTCTTCGCTCATGTTAATGTGCCGCAAAAAAATGTCATGGAATGGGATGAAAACGCGCAAATAAGGTGGTTCTTTCGATTTGATGTACCCGATTTTCATGACCTTCGACCATATTCCTAGAGTATAGAGTTCCTAGAAACCAAAAATTAGGATCTGCTACGTAGCAGTGTTCTTAGATTGGTCCAAATTTAAATTGTTACCAATCATAGAGGAGCACTTCGTAGGAGCTGTCAACTGTTTGTAACAGCAAAAAGAACAGAAAAAAAAATCATTTTTCAAATTTGGATTGTATTTTTGGCATCTTTCGCTCATCATTAGTACAATTTCTTTGGTTAGTATGTACTGACTCGAAAATAGTTGAGCGTAGGTTTTCATGATTGTTGCAAATCTTCGGAATCGTGAAGGCTGTAATGCCCATTAGCAGTTTCTTCTTGAAGTCTCTCTGCCACGTCCTCAATCTAAGCTATGATGCTACAGAAAATGATGTAGCTTACCAAATTTGCACTTACCTAAACAATTTTTGAATAGAATGAGAAGAAAATGGATCCAATTGTTGATTTTGGTGTTTGCAAAAAGAACAGAAAAAAAAATCATTTTTGATCGTATTTTTGCAATCTTTCGCTCATCATTAGTACAATTTCCTTGATCAATATGTACTGACTCAAAAATAGTTGAGCATAGGTTGTCACGATTGTTGTTTACAACACCCTGTTACTTATTTCCCAGAACACTCTTCTAAAAACTTTTTATGCATTTTTCCACAAAGAAATCTTCAGGTGGATAAGTTCTTTCGAAATCGTGAAGACTGCAAAGTGTATTGGCAGTTTCTTCTTGAAGTAACTCTGCCACATCCTCAATCTAACCTATGATGCTACAAAAAATGGTGTAATTTACCACATTTTTACTTATCTAAACAATGTTTGAATAGAATGTAAAGGAAGGGGATCCAATTGTTGACTTTGGTGTTTGATTCAATTAGATTTTGATCATTTTGATCCTGAATATTGTCGCTGCCATTTTATAATTTCATCATCCCTCATTAATTGAAGAGGCTGCAGGTAATTTGATGACGAATTATTTTCCTTTCTTGCTTCCTACATATTTAAAAGAAAAAAATAAATTAATATCGAATCCAAATTTCACAAGCTACACCCACCGAGACAAATCGATTTTATTGCGAGGACATTAAATTGACCCCAGTTTATTCAGTCTTAAATGAACTTGCAAAACTTTAAAAAAGGGAATTTATTAAATATTTTCCTCACATTCCTGCCTTCAATTTTCCCTCAAAAAATAAAAAAAAGGAGGGAAAAGTTACCCCAGCTACTTAGTAGAAGATACATTTTTTATCTCGAACTTCCTCGCCTGCCTAATTTTCCGCCTTCCTCCTCTTATTCTTTATTAATTTTTATAACTTTAAGAGACCCCTCTCTCATAATGATTATGCCGTTATGCCAACCAACCGTTCACGTATACATTTTCGCAGATATTGAAGCTGGAAGGGTTGGTCCTATGCTGGATCTTATTCTGGTTGATATTAGCGTTGTGCCTACCCTGTGCCGTCGTTGCCCAAATGTGCTGCCCCCGTAGAAATATTCAACGTTTAAGGGACGACGCCTCCAGCGTCTCCTCTAATTTAAATAACAAATGTACAGGCAAGACCGCCGGATTCCTCTTATATATCTTAATGTTGTCTCTTTTGTAAGTCATGAATCGTTTTTTATTGAAATGATATCACTTCTTGAGAGGTGGATTTTATTCAAATAGGAATACGATTTTATTGATGCTGGCTGCTAACGACAAATTCTCCAGGACGATCGAAAGGTCCCCCGATACCGTATCGATCGCTTTTAAAGATGTGGAAACGTTTATTAAGAATACTCAACTGCAAACTTCGTTCGTTGCGACGTCATCTTTCGAGATAACGATGGATCAAATCAGTAACGATTTAGAAAGTAGTTTGCCGAGATAAGTTTGCTTTAAAATATATAGGAGTAATAATTAATTTCGTTTTAGATATTGAGAACCTTTTAGGTCACCCGTTCAAGAAAGATTTCATGAGAGAAACGGGATTTGATCGAACTATCGAAGAGTTAACCGAACTCAAATCAGGTAAAACAACTTTTAGTTTAAATTATACACGACTGAATTAAGGATACGCCATCCCCAGCTGTTACACATCCCTTTAGACATTTCCAAAATTTAGTTTCTCCGTTTCATTGTATCGTTTTATCACATTTACGACGATCCCACGGGTAATAATACCCATCGTTCCGGATAAAATTTAATATGTTTTCCCATACAATTACCGAAAAAGGCATTAACACCCTATACGATAACGAAACCTTTTTACATGCACAAGAGGGGGAACGGATAACAAGAATTCTCTTTTATTTATATACTTCTAAAGTGAAACTCGAGAGTCGTCGGAATGAACGATAAATCTCAACATATTTGCACCATTTTACCGTCGTAGGTAGCACGAAGATATCCAAAAGGGTGCGCGAGCTTTTAAGGGAATGTAACGTGGCCAAAGGCGCAGGAAAATTATTGCAGGAAAGCCTCGCCGAGCTTTCTAGACAACTGAACCTGGCACGCAGATATTGCACCCAAAAGGATAGGTCGCTGTGCGAGAGCCTGCAATCGACTGGGTTGGATCTGGCCTTTACGGTTGACGAGGTAAGAGATAATTTCTGTTTTATGTTCATGTCGGGTTAAAATTGAAATTAAGATCGCGAAAAAATAATCGAATATATACAGCCTGTTCTAGATCCGATGAGACTGGTTTAAAATAAAAAAAAATACAAAGCGTTTATTATTTTAGTTTTTTTATTCTTTTTTTGATTCAAAATAGTTTTATTCTGAGTCAATACAGCCCAGGAAACTTATCGAAACATTTTTTAAACTCATCGTCTGTTGGATGACCAAAACGATTTCCTTTAATCGCCAATTTCAATTTAGTCGCACGGAGCCAGGAACTCCCAGATAATATTCTGCTTTCACAATCTGACCTTTTGGGACGAATTCGAATCGAATTCGACGAATTTGAATCGAAGAAATCGTTCAATACTGTCTTGATTTTGCTTTTCTGAAAGCGTTGGCTCTTCTGGTGACTTTCATTGTTTTTGGCTCACATTGAAGACACCACGCTTCATCATCAGTTACAATTGCACTGACATGCTTGCTTTGGAACATTTTCAACATTTCTTTACAATGCTGAACTTGCCAATCTTTTTGGTCGTCTGTGACAAAGCGCACACAGATCTTCTGTTTGCCCAAATCTCCGACCAGATTCGATAACAAACTATGCTTTTCGGTACCCTAATGTCCTCTCGATGAGTCTTGCAGACACGCAGCACCGACCTTTCAAAGACGAGAATCGTAGTGCAGTAGAAAACACAATACGACAACACAAACAGCTGTTTCAGCGCGAGTGAAAGAGGATGGATGCAGTGTTCACCCTTTTCAACCGTTTTGGAGATGTATTTTTTTAACATTGATGGAGAAAGATCAATTTTGCAGATGATGAGCGCACTACACATGTTTCGATCAATCTCCTGAAGTTGACTCAGGTGAAAGTACCGCCACATATTACTCATGGTTATTAAAATCGAAAACACTTTACAATTTTTCTCTAGGAATATGGATGTAAATCGACAGAACCAAGGGATTAAAGGACCAAACATAATGAGAGAGACTAGGCCATCAAGAGTTGATCAGTTGTCGACAACCGATGGAAAACTACTACTAGCTACCGGCACCCAAGCAACAGTTGACAACTGTTCTGAACCATCACCACCAGCGAAGCAGTTTATGCGAGAAGACGGACCTGTAAAGGCTGAGCAACCATCAACTTCCTAACACCCATCAGCGATGAAATGAAGAACCCTTGAATAGTTATTGTTGAAGCAGCAAAGAGGAAGAGACTTCAGAAATTAAAAATGTTTTAAAAAGACCACAAGAAGAAGAGAAGACGACTGCACAAGTTTATTAGATGAGGAAGAGAAAGAATTTTTAGTTTTAAAGCCTGGTGACTTTTGTATGTTTTTCTTCGTAGCAAAGTAAATTTTGGAGAATGAGCGTAAAGGTTACGAAGCACGTTTCTTCAAAAGGAATAAACAAACATTGAAGTTTATAGAAACAGAAGAACAATCTTTTATAAGGTCGTGTCTTCTTGAAACCAATGACATACAGCTCAGCACAACTTAACACCAATTTTTTTGATCGTCTGTCAAAGTTCTGACTTTCTGTTTGTTGTCAAAATTCGATGGTAGACTGTGGTTGTCGGTATCCCAGTTTCCTCTTGGATGAGTCTCACAGACACATAGCGGTCGCTTCGAAGAATTGACCTTTTGGAGAGTGGGGGGGAGGGTAAGGAGAACCGTAAAGGCAAACTTGGCCATAAGAAAGGCCTATTATGTCCCCGTGCGGCTTTACTCCTCTTAGCTAAGTTGGACTCGGAAAGATGGATTGGAGTTTCCTCCGCATTGCCACAATTTTTACACAGGGGAGGGTTTGTTATGCTCATGCGATGCAAGTGTTTCTTTAGTAACCTCAATCTGACCCTGCTCATAGAGATTGCCTCATATGGGCGAATCCCGAGAGTTTACAGTGTCTCATGCCGGCAAGTGCATTCCAATAGGAGCAATGCCTACCAGCGAGTTCGAACCTCACAAAGACTTTGATGCTGCCATAGGAGTTCCCACACACCCACGAGTGGTCCCTCACTCGCATTTCTAGCTAATTTGTCAGCCATTTCATTACTTCTGATTCCAGTGTGGCCTGGTACCCATCTCAGCGTGGTGTTGTGCCAGTTTTACGAGAGTCGTATGGCAGTGTAGCACTACCTCGGAGTCAAACCTGACAGTTTGTAGTGCTCTAAGGGCAGCCTGACTATCAGAAAGGATTTCCACTGCTCCATTAGCTTGTAGGCAATTTAATATCCCTTCTGGGCAGGTCTGGATTACGATTACTTCGGTTTGGAAGATGGACGCAAAGCTCCCTAGGCTAAGAGCTTCACCCTTGGTTTCACCATCTCTCCAAATTCCAATTTTCGTGCCGTTAGGCGGGAAAAACAGTGGTACTGTCTGCTCTATATAGGTGAAAGAAGGTGAAAAAACCCCTGCATCCACTACATTTTGCTCTGTAGGTCCCGAAGAACTGCCTCTGACCACAGAACAAGCTGCAGCGGAGGAAGACCAAGGATCGCTCCAGTAATGCCTAGACAGGCAATCCTCTCGACTTTACTGAGTGCGTTAGTTGGCCGAATAAGCCAAACTAGCTTTCTGCCACCAGACCAACGATGCATAATTCGTGTACAGCCAGTGTACAATCATAGGTTTCATCAGCCACCATGTTTTACCAAACATTCATCTACAAGCCCCTCGTAGCTCTGTTTGGTACCTGTTGCAGGTGTGGTTTGTACGTCAATTTAGCGTCCAAAGTCACCTCCAGGTATTTGACCTCAGAAAAATAAATAAAATGGTCGGACACTGAAGTCTGGAGTTAACAGTTAACCCTTCTCTTTTACACCAGCTCCACCACTCTCGAATATGACGCCCTCGAAGTTGCTGCAGATCATAATGGTGATGATATCGGCATAGAGCTGTGCATGGAAGCCCGCCGTTCGAAGATTGGAAAGCAGGCAATCCACCACCAGGCACCACAGCAAGGGTGACAGCACTCTTCCTTATGGGCAGCCAGCTGTCATGGTCGCCTTTTTAGTGCAGAGATTCTGTTACTTGTCATGGCATCGATCCACCTTGTCACCGTTGGCTCGACTCTACGTCTGCAGTTTGCAGTTCCCTACCCATCGAAAGAAAGGTCGCCCTGTCAAAGGTGCCCTCTACAAGGCAATTTCTCAAGGCAAGCTCATAAATTGCTTGCTCACAGGATTTTCTAGGTTGATAGGCATATTGGTTCTCTTTTAGAGGTAGCTTTGCTTTTGAGAAAAAGAATTGACTTGCTCGATGATGTCGCTGCTCGGTAATGGTCCTCACGATCGTCATGGAATCGGCTAAAGCAACGAAAAATCTATATATAGGACATGCATTCATCGCCGTACACATTGTTTAGCGTTTCGTACGTTTCTGCACCACCTTCATCTAATTTAAAACAGAATTTAATATTCGCTCTTTGTTTAAAATAGAATTGAATCCGCAAACACTAATTTTCTTGTAAGACGCGAATAAAAGGTGCACACAAAATAGTAATGAACATTGTGCTTTGATAGGTCTTTATTGCAGAGCATCAGCGTATAAATCAATGCCTCAATAATATAAACTGCAGTGCATTGGTACTGGCTCTATAAACCAGGTCATTATTCAGTGTTGATGGTGGGAGAAAGCTGTAGGTACTATATAAGGACGGTCTGTTTGTATCTATATACATATATATATAATATACAAGCAGATATGTACACAACGAGGCATCCTTTGACAACAGATACCTACACACGCTTTATTTGAATACAAATTTGCTGGCTTTCATCTGGTTGTTGTATTGAAAACGTGTACTCTAATATAAATAGATGCATACTGGATGTTAGTTAACCTTGTATATATGTATATACAGACATATATACAATTCAATTTTTTTTATACAACACGTTTACATCACAAATCATAAATTTTATAACATTCACCACACAGCAAGATCCCTATTTCTCAGCGAGTTCCAATAAATTATACTCGCTGGACTAACGCCAACTTGGCCTGATATCTCGGGGTCGGGGAAAATTTGATTTTTTTTTTCAAGTTCGAGATGTTGCCGCGCTACGGAGGTGGTAACGGCGCTAAGAACATGCTAAAAAGGAGCCCCACAGTCGAGTCGGTCATGGTATTTATCTTAATAAGATTTTAGATTCTGCGGACGTACATTATAAATAATGGTTTTATAATCTTTTCAATGCGTTTAGATACGAAAATCGTTCTCGGATAATTTATCATCCCGGTTGATGATGACTAAGGTTCACCGCCTCTTTTATAAGGGGTGTTGCATGGTTTGTAAACCGTGAAAAAGCATCCGATAATAGACAAGGGAGATCAGATTTCGTAGATCCAAATGAAGCCAACAAGTTCTAACGAACTATAAATCATTTAATTACGATGCGATTAAAATTTGGACAACCCAGAAACAAATTAGACTCGATTTAATAAAACTAAAACTACGCAAATTATACGATTTGGCCTCCTATTAACGCGGTCAATTTCGCAAACAAAATCAATTAATCAAAAGCTACGTCCATTGTTGCGTGGTCCTTTAACCGATGAATTAGCCAACCTCAGTTTCACACATTGAACGTTACAAATTCGGTGGGGGAGGCGGGTTGATATTTTAAAAAATGTAAGCTGCATGCCTACGCCCTCTACGTACGTTGTTAAATTACGTCAGAATCGATGTAGAATGTTCGCCGACGTTTTCCACGTCATTAATTAGTCAACTGACATTTTTTCGGATGTATTGTTGCTGTATGAGAACGATTTTTTTTTGTTTTCGTTGTACGTCCCACGTCAAAAGCAGCTCATCTAGAGGGATACGCATTTTGCAACTGACACATAACATATTAAGCTTAATGCCGTGGATAGATGAGGTTTAAATTATTCATAATGATGTCGTTTCTTTTCTGCTTTTGTGTTTTATTAATATTATATGATGTTGTACATTTGAATTATTACAAACAAACTTGCTAACAAATAAATTTATAATTTTATTTTTCTTTTCTTAGATATTAATTCATGATTATATGAATTTCTGGTTAAAAAATTGTTAAAGCTATGCATTTCTTCCATATTTACCAAATGTAGCTGTCAAAATACATCTGACAGTTATAAAATTGTGAAATATGTTTTGCAACGTTTCTAAGATTTAGTTGTAGATGTCAACATACCTTTGAAGGTTATAAAATGGTAAAAGCTTACCGTTTCTAAGAGGTCAACATGCAACATATTTTTGACAGCTGTCAAATTATAAAAGCACTTAGTTTCTTACAATTTTAGCAGGGGCCAGAGTCGAAATATTTGTGATAGCTGCTAAATTATAAATATAATAATTTTTGACAGATGTCACGTTGTAAGAACAATATATTTTTTGCTCATATTCGACAATTTTACCCGTCAAAACGCAACTATAACAATTCTGACAGTCGTAGCTGTCGAAATACTTCTGAAAGCTATAAAATGATTGAAGCTGTTATATTTGTTTTAAAATCCTGAGAGCCGTAACACGTTGTAAAGATACTTTGCATTTCTGCAAACTGTCAAACTATCAGAGCACTTATTTGCTTACCGTTTTTACGAGGTCAACAAACAAAATATTTTTGACAGCTGTCAAATTATAAAAGCGCTTAGTTTCTTACGATTTGAGCGGGGATCAGTGTCAAAATATTTATAATACCTGCCAAATTGTAAATACAATATTTTTTACTTGACAGCTGTCACGTTGGAAGAACAATATCTTTTTCTCTCCAACACTTGCAGGCGTAACTTTGCGTTGTTTTCGTCATATTCGACAATTTTAGCTGCCAAAATGCAACTGTAACAATTCTGACAGTTGTAGCTGTCGAAATACTTCTGAAAGCTATAAAATGATTAAAGCTGTTATATTTGTTTTAGAATCCTGAGAGCCGTAACACGTTGTAAAGCTATTTTAGATTCTGCAACCTGTCAAACTATCAGCAGCACTTATTTCCTTACCGTTTTTACGAGGTCAACAGGCAAAATATTTTTGACAGCTATCAAATTGTAAATACACAATTTATTAATTGTAGCTGTCAAATTATAAAAGCACTTATTTTCTAACGATTTTAGGGGAGAGAGGAGGGGAGTCAGAGTCAAAATATTTATGATAGCTGCCAAATTGTAAATATATTATTTTTTGACAGATGTCACGTTGTACGAACAATATCTTTTTTGCTTGCAGGCGTACCTTTGCATTTTTTTCGTCATATTCGACAATTTTAGCTGTCAAAACGCAACTATAACAATTCTGATAGTTGTAGCTGTCAAAATATTTCTGAAGACTATAAAATGATTAAAGCTGTTATATTTGTTTTAAAATCCTGACAGCCGTAACACATTGTAAACATGCTTTACATTTCTGCAACCTGTCAAACTCTCAGAGCACTTATTTCCTTACCGTTTTTACAAAGTCAATAGACAAAATATTTTTGACAGCTATCAAATTGTAAATACTCAGTTTATTAATTGTAGCGGTCAAATTATAAAAGCACATAGGGTCTTAGCACGCGATTTTGACACATTCGTACTGACATTTACGTCAAAATCGCGTGCGCAAACATCGACACGACCTTAAGCTCGAACTATAAATATGACCCTTAGTTTCTTACGATTTCAGCGAGGGTCGCCGTCAAAATATTTGTGATAACTGTCAAATTGTAAATATAATATTTTTCATTTGACAGATGTCACGTTCTAAGGACAATATCTTTTTTGCTCCAAAGCTTGCAAGCGTTACTTCGCATTTTTGTTCATATTCGATACTTTTAGCTGTCAAAATACAACTGTAACAATTCTGACTTCCCTCGTATATTGTAAGAACAGTATTTTCACGTAGTTTCCACGTTGGTAGGCTTTGTGACGTTTCTAAAACCAGTCAAACTTTAAGGGATACATATTTCCTTGCTATTTTGACAGGAGTTAGAGTCAAAATACGTCTAATAACCTGCCAAATTGCCAAATTTGACCATTTTAGCTGTCAAAATACATCTGCAAACTGTAAAATAGTAAATATATCATCAGTTACGCGTTTTACAATCCTAAGGGTTGTAACCGTCCAAAAAGATTTTTTTCACAGTTCCAGCCTCGGCAGACAATTTTAGCTGTCAAAATACATCTGCAAACTTTAAAATGGTAAATATATCATCAGTTAAGCGTTTTTTTTTTTGGGGTTATAACCGTCCACAAAAAATAGTCCTTTTTCACAGTTCCAGCCTCGGCAGGCTTCGTCACTCCTTTTCCAAATTTTATTTTTTAGATTTGACATTTCTAGCTGTCAAAATATATCTGAAAACCGTAAAATGATAAAAATTACTTCTGTTTTTACAATTCTTCCATCATTTGACAGCTGACACATTTTATTTTAATTTCAAGCCTGTCTGAAGCTTATCTCGCTACTATTTTAGTGGAGAAGTGCTGAACGGGAAGGGGGGTGGTGAATAACAATAAGAATACTTTTGATAGCTGATAGATAAGAGTGATTGACGTTAACTAGGGCAGCCTTTATGGTTTCGGAGTTTGAATCTCGTTAATGACGCTCTTGACAATTTTATTTACATTATTTACGATCGATTATTCGATTCGATTATTTTTAATAATTCTAAAAGTTGTAACTGTCAAAAAACATCTGTAATAGATATCACGGTATAAAAACAATATCGTTTGACAACTAACAACGTTGACTGACGTTATAATCATTCTATTAAAGCTACCAAATTGTAATTAGAACATCTATACGTCAAATTTGACAATTTAAACTGTCTAAATACATTTGACAGTTGTAAAATTATAATATGAATTATTTTTAAGAATTGGGAGAGTTGTAACTGTCAAAATACATCTGTAATAGATATCACATTATAAAAACAATATTCTTTGACAATTAACAACGTTGACTGACGTTATAACCTCTCTATTAAAGCTACCAAATTGTAATTAGAACATCTATACGTCAAATTTGACAATTTAAACTGTCTAAATACATTTGACAGTTGTAAAATTATAATATGAATTATTTTTAAGAATTGCGAGTGTTGTAACTGTCAAAATACATCTGTAATAGGTATTACATTATAAAAACAATATCGTTTGACAATTAATAACGTTGACTGACGTTATAACCTCTCTATTAAAGCTACCAAATTGTAATTAGAACATCTATACGTCAAATTTGACAATTTAAACTGTATAAATACATTTGGCAGTTGTAAAATTATAATATGAATTATTTTTAAGAATTGGGAGTGTTGTAACTGTCAAAATACATCTGTAATAGATATTACATTATAAAAACAATATCGTTTGACAATTAACAACGTTGACTGACGTTATAACCTCTCTATTAAAGCTACCAAATTGTAATTAGAACATCTATCTGTCAAATTTGACAATTTAAACTGTCTAAATACATTTGCCAGTTGTAAAATTATAATATGAATTATTTTTAAGAATTGGGAGTGTTGTAACTGTCAAAATACATCTGTAATAGATATTACATTATAAAAACAATATCGTTTGACAATTAACAACGTTGACTGACGTTATAACCTCTCTATTAAAGCTACCAAATTGTAATTAGAACATCTATCTGTCAAATTTGACAATTTAAACTGTCTAAATACATTTGCCAGTTGTAAAATTATAATATGAATTATTTTTAAGAATTGGGAGTGTTGTAACTGTCAAAATACATCTGTAATAGATATTACATTATAAAAACAATATCGTTTGACAATTAACAACGTTGACTGACGTTATAACCTCTCTATTAAAGCTACCAAATTGTAATTAGAACATCTATCTGTCAAATTTGACAATTTAAACTGTCTAAATACATTTGCCAGTTGTAAAATTATAATATGAATTATTTTTAAGAATTGGGAGTGTTGTAACTGTCAAAATACATCTGTAATAGATATTACATTATAAAAACAATATCGTTTGACAATTAATAACGTTGACTGACGTTATAACCTCTCTATTAAAGCAACCAAATTGTAATTAGAACATCTATCTGTCAAATTTGACAATTTAAACTGTCTAAATACATTTGACAGTTGTAAAATTGTAATATGGAAGATGTAGAATTATAAAAATAATAAGCATAAAGTGCAAATAATAAAAACGTGTTTCATCTTTTGAAATTTTGTACTCTCGATCATTTCTGTTGACATATCCGTAAGCTTTCGTATAACTCATTCTTACGACATTCTGATCTGTTGACAGTTACTGGCCGACCCCAATTTGCAATATCTGGAACAGCTCAGTTACGATAACAAGTTTAATTCTAGTATTGACGAAACGATAAGGATCCCGAACGATTTGCCTAAGCACGTAGTGACGGAAACTTCTTCCCAAAAAGCAGGTACAATTTCCCAAGTTTTATATTTCTTATTTCCTTACATTCTCCCGTTAACATAATATCTCCCCGCTATATCAAACCGAATTTGTTATTTAATACTTACCAGATTTAACGAGTTAGTAATTAAAGCAAACGCAAGAGGGTATCCTCTTACTAATAAACGTGGGCGTATCACAATTTCAGATGTATAATGAGCGTTAATTACATGCATTTTTAACTTTCGACAGCATTTCTCAAAACGTCCCTTTTCCGACGGAGACTAAAGTCTATTTCTCTTACACGTGTTCCAGCTATCCTAGACGTCCTACAAATCCGACGAAGGCAAATGTACAGCTCAGTGAGGTCCTTAGAAGAAATAGCCAAATCAATGACGCTATCGGTCAGAAGTACCGGACAAGATATATTGTACCTCGTCGAAAGTGTCTCTTCCAGGGACTTGTGGCGCTATCTAACTGTAGTCGGTGAGTGAGTAGATAAGGGATGAATTTATTATGCAACTGAATAAAGGAGTTTTAAAAAAAATGTTATTATTTTACGTTGTCGTCTAATTAAAAACTTTTCCGAAAGTACTTTAAAAATAAATTAGATTTGGGAATTCTGTTTTGCGTTTCTTGTTTTCTCGAGATCAAAATTAATTTTGCTTAGCATCACATTATATTATTAACGAGTTCTTAATTAAGTCTGACTTTACTCGATTTCCTTGAATTGTTCCTGAACTTCTTTATTTTTTTACCTTTTCAGCTGTAAGTTTCTTAACATTCCTCACGTGGGTATTGTACCTCTGCGGATCGCCATGCTGCTGCCATTATACGAAGAAAACAATCGTTTATTTAAAATTGGGAATTTTTTTAACTTGCTTTTTATCGATCGTCTTATGGAGCGTTGGATCTGTCAGTTTTTTATTAGGAGGACATGGTCAGATTATAGTTTGTAATCCTTTATATCAGAATCGTTTTGTAATTCTATCGAAGATTCTAGATGAAGATGGGTTACTGTATAAACAAGGTTTCTTCCGGGATATCTTGAAATCGAACCAATCGTTGAAGACAGAAGAGGTTTTAAGGTGATTTTTTTTAGATATCGGGAGAGATGCTCCTTTCCCTCCCACTCTCACAATAGGTCTATTGTGATCCCCTTTTATCCTAGAGGACTCTTTCTAATTTTCCCTTCTTAATTAGGCTTACCATCGCAGTGGCACAAAACATGAACTGGGGTTTCTTCTTCCTCTTGATAGAACGGTCTGCAATGACCGGTCAACAAATCTACTATCACTTTGACAGTCTTCCTGTTTTTACTCAGTAGGTCTTCAATAAACTTGCTTAGGAACTCTTTTGCCTGTCTTTGTCCTGGTGATCTTATCCACCTTTTTAATTTGTGATTTGATGATGCCGAAGGAAGGGCCAGCTCCTATGAAAGGTCTTGACAAACTTTGTCTGGCCTCCTCGTTTCCCTTCACGCCCATGTGGCTAGGGGCCCAGACCAAAGTTAATTTCCTTTGCGTGCCTATCTCGTTTAGTACTCGCAATCCCAAACCAGCTTTGAGTCAGTACTTTAAGCGCTGCCTGATTGTTAGACTAAATAGCGACACTTTTACCTGGTTCAGTCAATTTATCTACTTTTCTGAGACAATGGTGAATCAACCTGCAACCTCAGCCTGGGAAATCGTCAAGTCCTTGCTGATGTTCGATGATTTAATTTCTAAACCATAGCATCGCTTGGCATGCCCTTTAGCGGAGGGGGGAGAGGGGAGGGCGTTGAGTTCGTCTAAGGTAAATGACCCAAATTTAGACCTAGTCCCAAAATCAGACATGATTACACATTTTCAGTTAGAATAACAAATTTGTCAAGAAAAACTAAATTAATCGACATCTAGAATCAAAAAAAAATTGTTTCGACAGAACCTCCGGCTTTGTTGGTTGTTTTTTGGACGTGTACAATATATTCCATGTAAGCCTTTGATCGAACCACACCCCTAGGTATCTTTGGCCTGATCTTTTTGACCTGTGGTAATGGTGTATGCAAGAGACTCTCTAACACAATTTTTCTATTTCGCCATCTGACCAACCCCTGCATATAAAATTAAAACTAAAATTTCAAATTCAATGAGATTTACTATTAATTTATGATACTGTAGATTGTGGTTCAAGAAGAATTGTGTTCGTTTAAAAGTCAATTTATTGTGCCGAAATGAAAATTCCTGTTTGTTCGGCTTTCCATTGTTTCATCTCGCCAAACTTTCAATTTTGAACGAGTGCAATGAATCGTTTCGATCTCCAATGAGTTCCATCTGGCTACAAAATTTAGAATCTATGATATAAAATATGCATGGTAAAGACGTTAGTTGAAGGTCTCTCTTTCCTAAATGCCGAACCAAAGGGTTCTTCAACCGGACGACCCTCTCTAGTCTTCTTTTGGCCAGCTCCATCATAAATTCGCTCAAGGTTGGAATATCTCGGTGAAAATTCATTACGAAACCTGTTGTGTAAAATGTTGAACATTTCTATTTGCGATTTGGCGACGTTGGACTGATCAGAATAGACTTACCACAATGCAAAATCTTTACAAAAGACTTAGATTCGAGGGAGTAAAGGTTAAAGGGGCTAACCAACCTCTAAATTAACAAAACAAACGCAAAAATTGTAATAATGATGGTTTGGACGACCTCGAGCCAGATAAAAATGAACTGTGGGTGGTATGTGGTGACCATAGCAAAGAAAAAAGAGGAGGTTTAGTAGCAATGTTTGGGATGCCAAAGATGTGCTCACGCTTTGCAGTCTGTTCTAAATTTTAATTTATTTTAGTACAGGTTTTGTGCGACCATCTTGACCACTTTTGGCCTTTGCAAACAACACAACATCTAGATTCATTATTTTTTCTTTGGAGCACCCTTGATCATCTTCAACTCTTCTTTTTCTCTCTCTTCCGTCAATTTTTGGACGGTCATTTGATGTCAGGTACCAATATTATAGAACTCCTCGCATATGCTTCTTTTTCTTAAGTTTGGTCACCAATTTTTCAAATCACTTCTCATCCATGTGTAGCTAATGTTGGCGTTTCAGCATTCTTAGTTTCTTGGCCATTTAGTGTCAGGTAAAAGTATCAGAATACAGTTTACTAGTGTACAGGACCATTGAAAATTGTTCCAACCCCTTTCTCAATAGTTTTCCAAACTACAGCTTTGTGATTCATCTTGTACGATAAATGTACTGCAGATTGTGTTCTAGTTGCTTTTCAAAGGTTAAAGGAGCTGCGATCGAATGGTTGAAAGTAGTGGAAGATAGGACTAGGAAGATTCAACGAAATAATTTCATTAATCACTACGAATTCAAACATCTCAATTGCATGGTCCAACCCAGTTGGCTTCCTAAGAAGAAAATTATTTTTTAACCAATTAAAAAATATATCTGCTAACCACTGTTTATCTCTTTTCAATTTTTCTGCTTCATATCAAAATTATGTTATGCTAGTTTTGAAAGCCATTGACTTGACATAATTTCTTCGTTTAGTAATTGTGATTATAATTTTTGTAATCCATCCATCCTTATGGGGGCCATCTCTCCCAGACTAACACCAAAATAACGCATCTTTCTCTCATCTAAAGGAACTGTCAACGAAATCATGCGGCTTACACGACTTTCCATTTAGAAAATCGAATAGATATCTCCAAAATCTTCAATTACCAATCATGGGATGATCTCCAAACGATATTTAACGAATTCAAATTTTCAACGGAAAATCTAAAAATCTTCACAGCAGATTTAGAGAGCAACCTTGAGAGTTACTCCTCAACAGCTTCCAGAAATAAATTTCGAGATATCAGAAGCAAGATATCGTTTCCGATTACGCATAAAGATCTGCAGACTTTTCATGATCAATTGTATTCGGCCACCAAGCAGATATCCAATACAAAATCGGCGGTTAATTTCGAAAAAATTATGATTAAGACGCAAGAGATAATCAATAACGAGCTTAAAGTGGTTGAGAATCATCGAGATAGCATCCTATATAAGCTGACAGCTTTGGAAATTCTATTACAACCAGTTAGTCTCAATATACAAACTTATCTGAATAAATTGGTGGATGCCCAAATATTTTTGGAAGATCATGGTCAGATTTTAGCTGGAAAGGTCGATAAAATTTACTACAAAATATCTTTTTATATAAATCTGATTTAATTTTAGAATGCTAAACTTTACATTTTCCGTCTTGAGAGGCATCTCCACGATTTACAAAAGCATGTCAGCCAAAAAATCAGAAATAAAATCGGAAAATGCAAACCAATATGGGACATCTTCTACTATCTAAGAGAGCATATTTGTAAATCTGCAGTAGAACCTTTGGTATGTGTCAAAATCTAAATTTAATTTAATTTAAATCTTATTTAATTAATTATAGAACGCATTATCATTCTCGTACTTCACATCAATCCTCATCTTCCTATGCTTAACACCAATCGTTATCAATTTAATTGGATATTATAAAGAGATTTCGGTTCATTTTCCAGAATCTACAATCAATGGGTGAGTTGATCAAATTAATCCGTTTAGGATCAAGTTTTCGGTGATTAATTTTCTAGGAATTTTGGTCATGAATTATCTGTGAGGGATCAAGCTGTTTGGACGTCGCCCCAGTCGAGGTCGACGTCTAGTGGGAATCATAATTTTCTACCTTTACCACCACCTTTGAATGATGAAACGAGATGGGCAAGCCCAACGTAAGTGTTGATGTTATGTTTTGTTTTGCAAACTATTTTCAGGCAAAAATTTGATCAAAAGTTTAAGATTCTTTTCGACAAGTCAGAATCACCGTTTAAGATTGTTTTAGATGATTTAACAAGAACTCTTCAACGGCACCATATTAGCGCTCAAAACCGATTCCGAAGTGCAGAATTAATTAGAGCAGGTCAAGATTGGTTTGAAGCCAAGAGAAAGAAGTCATAACCGGTTGTGACCGTTTATTACTTGTATTAAGATTACAATCGACAGATCAAAATTTCCTTTAAAAATTGCATTGAAAAGTCAAAATTATTGTTCAAGGTTATTTTCATTTGGCCAAAATAACCGATCGAGATTGGTTTCGAACGAAAGGGAAAGAAATAGGTCAAAGTTCATGGCCGTTTATTACAGATCAGAATTTGTGGTTAAAGTTTCCTTTTGACAGATCAAATTTGCTTTTAAAAATTATTTTTGACAAGTCGAACTTTCTAGGTCAATACTTTCGATTAACATTTGTTCAAAAAAAAAGGAGTTACCGTTCGTTGTTGCTTATTACCAGTCCAAATTTGTGCTCAAGATTAATCTTAACAGGTCTAAATTGCAGATCAAAATTGTTTCGTACAAGATTACTTAAGATTAGTTACAAAGGAAAGGCAAAAAACAAGTCAGAATTACCATTGGTGACAGCTCCAAAATTGTGCTCAAATGTGCTTTCGATAGATCCAAATTATTTTCGAAAATTCTGAATTCACAGATTCAAATTTTCACTCAAGACTCTGAAAAAAAAGATTTACCGATTGTGACCGCTTATTATAGGTCCAAATTTACACTGAAGGTGACTCATGATCAGGTCCAATTTGACGTTTAAAATTATTTTTGAAGATTCAGAATTTACAGGTTAAAATTTGATTGGTTCTAAAATGGTCGTTACCGCTTATTAGAGATTCAAATTTGCGTTCTAGATTACTCTCGACAAATCAAAATTGGCCCTCAAAACCATTTGCGACAAAATTACCGCTCAAGGCAGAAAAGGTTCAATCAAGAACGGCTTATTACAATTCAAAATTTTTGCTTAAGATCAATGTCCGCAAATTAATTTTACCGTTCAATAGGTGCTAGAATTATCGTTCAAGGTCGTTTATTACAGATCAGAATTTTCATTTAAAGTTGGTTTCAATCAAGTGGGAAAAAAACAGGCCAGAATTATCGTTCTTGATCGCTTATTAGGGGTTGAAATTTGTGCTCAAGATTACTCTCAAGGACGAGAGATCAGGATTACCATTTGTGGCCGTTTATTTTAGGTTGGAATTTTCGCTCAAAATTAATTTTGACAAATCGAAATTAAGATGTCTTTCAACAGGTCAGAATTTTTGTTGAAGGCCATTTTGGAAAACCAGAATTACCGTTTATGATTACCAGATCAAAGATTTTTGCTCAAGTTTGGCAAGAATTGCCGTTCAAAACAGTTTCTTAAAGGTCATAACTTTCACTCAAATTTGATTTCGAACAAAGGCAGAAGGACACATCTTGTTGGGGTTCGAAGATGCTCAAGATTACTCTCAACGGTGAGAGATCAGAATTAGTGTTTGTGGCCGTTTATTTTAGGTTGGAATTTTCGCTCAAAATTAATTTTGACAAATCAAAATTAAGATGTCTTTCAACAGGTCAGAATTTTTGTTGAAGGCCATTTTGGAAAACCAGAATTACCGTTTATGATTACCAGATCAAAGATTTTTGCTCAAGTTTGGCAAGAATTGCCGTTCAAAACAGTTTATTAAAGGTCATAACTTTCACTCAAATTTGATTTCGAACAAAGGCAGAAGGACACATTTTGTTAGGGTTCGAAGATGCAAGATTACTCTCAACGGTGAGAGATCAGAATTAGTGTTTGTGGCCGTTTATTACAGGTCAGAATCTTCGCTCAAAATTGGTTATGACAGTTCAAGATTAAGATGTCTTTCAACATGCCAAAATTTTCATCCAAGGCCATTCTTGAAAGTCAGAATTACCGTTTAAGGTTGCCGATTATTGTAGATCGAAGTTTTTTTTTACTCAAGTTTGTTTTTGACTGATCAGAATTGCCGTTCAAAACAGTTGATTGAAAATCAGAACTTTCACTCAAATTTGATTTCGAAGAAAGGCAGAAAGACACATTTTGTTAGGGTTCGAAGATGCTCAAGATTACTCTCAACGGTGAGAGATCAGAATTAGTGTTTGTGACCGTTTATTACAGGTCAGAATCTTCGCTCAAAATTGGTTATGACAGTTCAAGATTAAGATGTCTTTGAACATGCCAAAATTTTCATCCAAGGCCATTCTTGAAAGTCAGAATTACTGTTTAAGGTTGCCGATTATTGTAGATCGAAGTTTTTTTACTCAAGTTTGTTTTTGACTGATCAGAATTGCCGTTCAAAACAGTTGATTGAAAATCAGAACTTTCACTCAAATTTGATTTCGAACAAAGGCAGAAAGACACATTTTGTTAGGGTTCGAAGATGCTCAAGATTACTCTCAACGGTGAGAGATCAGAATTAGTGTTTGTGGCCGTTTATTACAGGTCAGAATCTTCGCTCAAAATTGGTTATGACAGTTCAAGATTAAGATGTCTTTGAACATGCCAAAATTTGCATCCAAGGTCATTCTTGAAAGTCAGAATTACCGTTTAAGGTTGCCGATTATTGTAGATCGAAGTTTTTTTACTCAAGTTTGTTTTTGACTGATCAGAATTGCCGTTCAAAACAGTTGATTGAAAATCAGAACTTTCACTCAAATTTGATTTCGAAGAAAGGCAGAAAGACTCATTTTGTTAGGGTTCGAAGATGCTCAAGATTACTCTCAACGGTGAGAGATCAGAATTAGTGTTTGTGGCCGTTTATTACAGGTCAGAATCTTCGCTCAAAATTGGTTATGACAGTTCAAGATTAAGATGTCTTTCAACATGCCAAAATTTTCATCCAAGGCCATTCTTGAAAGTCAGAATTACCGTTTAAGGTTGCCGATTATTGTAGATCGAAGTTTTTTTACTCAAGTTTGTTTTTGACTGATCAGAATTGCCGTTCAAAACAGTTGATTGAAAATCAGAACTTTCACTCAAATTTGATTTCGAACAAAGGCAGAAAGACACATTTTGTTAGGGTTCGAAGATGCTCAAGATTACTCTCAACGGTGAGAGATCAGAATTAGTGTTTGTGGCCGTTTATTACAGGTCAGAATCTTCGCTCAAAATTGGTTATGACAGTTCAAGATTAAGATGTCTTTCAACATGCCAAAATTTTCATCCAAGGCCATTCTTGAAAGTCAGAATTACCGTTTAAGGTTGCCGATTATTGTAGATCGAAGTTTTTTTACTCAAGTTTGTTTTTGACTGATCAGAATTGCCGTTCAAAACAGTTGATTGAAAATCAGAACTTTCACTCAAATTTGATTTCGAAGAAAGGCAGAAAGACTCATTTTGTTAGGGTTCGAAGATGCTCAAGATTACTCTCAACGGTGAGAGATCAGAATTAGTGTTTGTGGCCGTTTATTACAGGTCAGAATCTTCGCTCAAAATTGGTTATGACAGTTCAAGATTAAGATGTCTTTCAACATGCCAAAATTTTCATCCAAGGCCATTCTTGAAAGTCAGAATTACCGTTTAAGGTTGCCGATTATTGTAGATCGAAGTTTTTTTACTCAAGTTTATTTTTGACTGATCAGAATTGCCGTTCAAAACAGTTGATTAAAAATCAGAACTTTCACTCAAATTTGATTTCGAAGAAAGGCAGAAAGACACATTTTGTTAGGGTTCGAAGATGCTCAAGATTACTCTCAACGGTGAGAGATCAGAATTAGTGTTTGTGGCCGTTTATTACAGGTCAGAATCTTCGCTCAAAATTGGTTATGACAGTTCAAGATTAAGATGTCTTTCAACATGCCAAAATTTTCATCCAAGGCCATTCTTGAAAGTCAGAATTACCGTTTAAGGTTGCCGATTATTGTAGATCGAAGTTTTTTTACTCAAGTTTGTTTTTGACTGATCAGAATTGCCGTTCAAAACAGTTGATTGAAAATCAGAACTTTCACTCAAATTTGATTTCGAACAAAGGCAGAAAGACACATTTTGTTAGGGTTCGAAGATGCTCAAGATTACTCTCAACGGTGAGAGATCAGAATTAGTGTTTGTGGCCGTTTATTACAGGTCAGAATCTTCGCTCAAAATTGGTTATGACAGTTCAAGATTAAGATGTCTTTCAACATGCCAAAATTTTCATCCAAGGCCATTCTTGAAAGTCAGAATTACCGTTTAAGGTTGCCGATTATTGTAGATCGAAGTTTTTTTACTCAAGTTTGTTTTTGACTGATCAGAATTGCCGTTCAAAACAGTTGATTGAAAATCAGAACTTTCACTCAAATTTGATTTCGAAGAAAGGCAGAAAGACTCATTTTGTTAGGGTTCGAAGATGCTCAAGATTACTCTCAACGGTGAGAGATCAGAATTAGTGTTTGTGGCCGTTTATTACAGGTCAGAATCTTCGCTCAAAATTGGTTATGACAGTTCAAGATTAAGATGTCTTTCAACATGCCAAAATTTTCATCCAAGGCCATTCTTGAAAGTCAGAATTACCGTTTAAGGTTGCCGATTATTGTAGATCGAAGTTTTTTACTCAAGTTTATTTTTGACTGATCAGAATTGCCGTTCAAAACAGTTGATTAAAAATCAGAACTTTCACTCAAATTTGATTTCGAAGAAAGGCAGAAAGACACATTTTGTTAGGGTTCGAAGATGCTCAAGATTACTCTCAACGGTGAGAGATCAGAATTAGTGTTTGTGGCCGTTTATTACAGGTCAGAATCTTCGCTCAAAATTGGTTATGACAGTTCAAGATTAAGATGTCTTTCAACATGCCAAAATTTTCATCCAAGGCCATTCTTGAAAGTCAGAATTACCGTTTAAGGTTGCCGATTATTGTAGATCGAAGTTTTTTTACTCAAGTTTATTTTTGACTGATCAGAATTGCCGTTCAAAAGAGTTGATTAAAAATCAGAACTTTCACTCAAATTTGATTTCGAAGAAAGGCAGAAAGACACATTTTGTTAGGGTTCGAAGATGCTCAAGATTACTCTCAACGGTGAGAGATCAGAATTAGTGTTTGTGGCCGTTTATTACAGGTCAAAATCTTCGCTCAAAATTGGTTATGACAGTTCAAGATTAAGATGTCTTTCAACATGCCAAAATTTGCATCCAAGGCCATTCTTGAAAGTCAGAATTACCGTTTAAGGTTGCCGATTATTGTAGATCG
Organism: Holotrichia oblita; assembly: GCA_023690525.1. Lineage (NCBI taxonomy): Eukaryota > Metazoa > Arthropoda > Insecta > Coleoptera > Scarabaeidae > Holotrichia > Holotrichia oblita. The sequence continues at coordinate 98,012,059 of CM043021.1, read as the reverse complement.
AAGTTTTTTTACTCAAGTTTGTTTTTGACTGATCAGAATTGCCGTTCAAAACAGTTGATTGAAAATCAAAACTTTCACTCAAATTTGATTTCGAAGAAAGGCAGAAAGACACATTTTGTTAGGGTTCGAAGATGCTGAAGATTACTCTCACCGGTGAGAGATCAGAATTAGTGTTTGTGGCCGTTTATTACAGGTCAGAATCTTCGCTCAAAATTGGTTATGACAGTTCAAGATTAAGATGTCTTTCAACATGCCAAAATTTGCATCCAAGGCCATTCTTGAAAGTCAGAATTACCGTTTAAGGTTGCCGATTATTGTAGATCGAAGTTTTTTTACTCAAGTTTATTTTTGACTGATCAGAATTGCCGTTCAAAACAGTTGATTGAAAATCAGAACTTTCACTCAAATTTGATTTCGAAGAAAGGCAGAAAGACACATTTTGTTAGGGTTCGAAGATGCTCAAGATTACTCTCAACGGTGAGAGATCAGAATTAGTGTTTGTGGCCGTTTATTACAGGTCAGAATCTTCGCTCAAAATTGGTTATGACAGTTCAAGATTAAGATATCTTTCAACATGCCAAAATTTGCATCCAAGGCCATTCTTGAAAGTCAGAATTACCGTTTAAGGTTGCCGATTATTGTAGATCGAAGTTTTTTTACTCAAGTTTGTTTTTGACTGATCAGAATTGCCGTTCAAAACAGTTGATTGAAAATCAGAACTTTCACTCAAATTTGATTTCGAAGAAAGGCAGAAAGACACATTTTGTTAGGGTTCGAAGATGCTCAAGATTACTCTCAACGGTGAGAGATCAGAATTAGTGTTTGTGACCGTTTATTACAGGTCAGAATCTTCGCTCAAAATTGGTTATGACAGTTCAAGATTAAGATGTCTTTCAACATGCCAAAATTTGCATCCAAGGCCATTCTTGAAAGTCATAATTACCGTTTAAGGTTGCCGATTATTGTAGATCGAAGTTTTTTTACTCAAGTTTGTTTTTGACTGATCAGAATTGCCGTTCAAAACAGTTGATTGAAAATCAGAACTTTCACTCAAATTTGATTTCGAAGAAAGGCAGAAAGACACATTTTGTTAGGGTTCGAAGATGCTCAAGATTACTCTCAACGGTGAGAGATCAGAATTAGTGTTTGTGACCGTTTATTACAGGTCAGAATCTTCGCTCAAAATTGGTTATGACAGTTCAAGATTAAGATGTCTTTCAACATGCCAAAATTTGCATCCAAGGCCATTCTTGAAAGTCATAATTACCGTTTAAGGTTGCCGATTATTGTAGATCGAAGTTTTTTACTCAAGTTTGTTTTTGACTGATCAGAATTGCCGTTCAAAACAGTTGATTGAAAATCAGAACTTTCACTCAAATTTGATTTCGAAGAAAGGCAGAAAGACACATTTTGTTAGGGTTCGAAGATGCTCAAGATTACTCTCAACGGTGAGAGATCAGAATTAGTGTTTGTGACCGTTTATTACAGGTCAGAATCTTCGCTCAAAATTGGTTATGACAGTTCAAGATTAAGATGTCTGTCAACATGCCAAAATTTTCATCCAAGTCCATTCTTGAAAGTCAGAATTACCGTTTAAGGTTGCCGATTATTGTAGATCGAAGTTTTTTTACTCAAGTTTGTTTTTGACTGATCAGAATTGCCGTTCAAAACAGTTGATTGAAAATCAGAACTTTCACTCAAATTTGATTTCGAAGAAAGGCAGAAAGACACATTTTGTTAGGGTTCGAAGATGCTCAAGATTACTCTCAACGATGAGAGATCAGAATTAGTGTTTGTGGCCGTTTATTACAGGTGAGAATCTTCGCTCAAAATTGGTTATGACAGTTCAAGATTAAGATGTCTTTCTCAACATGCCAAAATTTTCATCCAAGGCCATTCTTGAAAGTCAGAATTACCGTTTAAGGTTGCCGATTATTGTAGATCGAAGTTTTTTTACTCAAGTTTGTTTTTGACTGATCAGAATTGCCGTTCAAAACAGTTGATTAAAAATCAGAACTTTCACTCAAATTTGATTTCGAAGAAAGGCAGAAAGACACATTTTGTTAGGGTTCGAAGATGCTCAAGATTACTCTCAACGGTGAGAGATCAGAATTAGTGTTTGTGGCCGTTTATTACAGGTCAGAATCTTCGCTCAAAATTGGTTATGACAGTTCAAGATTAAGATGTCTTTCAACATACCAAAATTTTCATCCAAGGCCATTCTTGAAAGTCAGAATTACCGTTTAAGGTTGCCGATTATTGTAGATCGAAGTTTTTTTACTCAAGTTTGTTTTTGACTGATCAGAATTGCCGTTCAAAACAGTTGATTGAAAATCAGAACTTTCACTCAAATTTGATTTCGAAGAAAGGCAGAAAGACATATTTTGTTAGGGTTCGAAGATGCTCAAGATTACTCTCAACGGTGAGAGATCAGAATTAGTGTTTGTGGCCGTTTATTACAGGTCAGAATCTTCGCTCAAAATTGGTTATGACAGTTCAAGATTAAGATGTCTTTGAACATGCCAAAATTTGCATCCAAGGTCATTCTTGAAAGTCAGAATTACCGTTTAAGGTTGCCGATTATTGTAGATCGAAGTTTTTTTACTCAAGTTTGTTTTTGACTGATCAGAATTGCCGTTCAAAACAGTTGATTGAAAATCAGAACTTTCACTCAAATTTGATTTCGAAGAAAATCAGAAAGACTCATTTTGTTAGGGTTCGAAGATGCTCAAGATTACTCTCAACGGTGAGAGATCAGAATTAGTGTTTGTGGCCGTTTATTACAGGTCAGAATCTTCGCTCAAAATTGGTTATGACAGTTCAAGATTAAGATGTCTTTCAACATGTCAAAATTTGCATCCAAGGCCATTCTTGACAGTCAGAATTACCGGTTAAGATTACCGATTATTGCAGATCAAATTTTTTTGTTCAAATTTGGCAGTTTTTGAAAAATTGCTGTTCAAAGCAGTTTATTAAAGGTAATAATTTTCACTCAAATTTGATTTCGAACAAAGATAGAAAAACACATTTTATTAGGGTTCGAAGATGTCTTTGAACATGGAAATTTTGATCAACATAACTTTCGATATTGAGAAACCAGAATTACCGTTCATGACCGTTCATTGCAGATCAGAATTGTCTCCCAAATTTAATTTCGAACAAAGAAGGAGAGGAAGGATTTTGATGAAAATTGATGTTCCAGATGTCAGATGACAGATCAGAATTTTCGTTGAGTCATCTCCGAAAAGTTCTTCATTGCAAATTCGTTTTTGACAGATTCAGATTCATAAAAGAAGAGGAATTAATTAGAACTTGAATTTTAATGCTGATAATCTTCGTTTAGTGTTTAAAAATTGCTACGGGTGGTAACATTGACACACATATATGACAGTTAGAAATGTCATAATAACTTAGGTAGTGATATTATCGATCCCCGCGATTTCAGCGACCTCTAGTTCTAAAACAAGATTTCTAATTTATAATTTATTCTTTATATAGTACACCTGGATCTTTAGCAAGGTAATGTTTTTCAATGTTTTATAAAATTGAATTATTAATCTTTTCTAATCTAGCTTTCCATCAGAAGTTCCAATACCACCTAGGTAATTATTTTTTATAATTAATCTTCTAATCGAAAATTAATATTAAAATTTTCTCAAATTATTTAGACCCCCTTCAATTGCTTCAATAAGATCAGCACCCAGGTAAGATTAATTTAAAAAGAAATTAAATACATTTTAAAATTTATTTTAATTTTTCGTTTTATCGTCATAGATTAGCAGGACTCTACACTATAGCGAAAGCTAAATCTATAAGGTACTAAGGATTATTATTTCTAGACTAGTATTTTTTTTTTGCACGACTCATCGTACACAATTAACCGCTAACAAGTAAGCAAATAACCGTGTAATTTAGGGTAAAAATTACATAATCCGAATCGGACATGTACCCCCATAGTTAACCCTCATTAATTCAACAGCAAACGGCGCTTCGTTTTCCCTAAAAGAGCTACTAATTAAGAGGTGATTTTTTCACCCTTCAACCCTTGTTTTGTTTACAGGAGCAAATACGACCCGTTGAAACTCATCGAAAGGACGTGGAAATCGCCGAGGTATACACATATATGTATACAGTAATAAGAAAAGTGTTCTTTTTTTTTTTGGTATTTACTTTTACTTTATTTAGGTCTGTGCAATCACCGCGGGGTTGGCTATAATTCGGAATAAGAAGAGAAAGGATAACATGAATAATTATTTTAAATTGTGTATTCTCTGATGTAATAATCATTACATGAATTAAGCTAAAAATTCGAGATGTATGATTTTTTTTTCGAGGTTTAAGATGACGTTTACATAATTGCGCGATTCAACATTTAAAGCTGAAGTTATCTATTAGTGTAATGTGTAATATAAGAGACCAACTGGAGCCGCCCTAACCTAGAACTTGATTGGCAGAGAAAGTAAATCGAGTATCGAATGTGTTATGTTTCTAAAAAAAGAAAATAATGTAACTCGTGTTTGATTCATATTAATGCCTGAGCTGTTTTACTGTTATATATACTGTTATCTCCGGAGATCAATATGGCGAGTAATTAGGGTCCTATTAGAGGATTCACCTAGGAATTCTACGAAATGTCAAGATTAATTTTGATAAGTCAGATTTAGGGTTTCGGTAATTAACTCAGATAAAGATGGATTAGTATAAGATAGAAAATGTAATAATAGCAACATAACATGCATGAAACTAGTTACAACATAATACCAACAGAACCAAAATGTTTATAATAAGATCCCTTTTTTTCCCTCCTAAAGTAAGTTTCTTCCAATTCTGTCGACGTGCATTTCTCGAGCACGCCAACGTATTTCGGGCCCGGCACGAGACCGGATGTCCTAGATATTGCCCTTTCGAGGGATATCCCTTTTTCGATTTTCGTCGAGAGTGCTGCGGAGTTGTCGTCTGACCACAAACCGATTTTAATATCCTTTGGCGGTGAAGCCGATTTTTTCCGACTGCGGACTTGTGCGAAGGGTTGACTGGGCTGAGTTTGGTACATTGGTCGATCAGCTTGTTGAGGACGTTCCGTCTGAAATCACTGATTCCCAAAATTTGGAGGGTTTGGCCTCTGGGCTTTCTCATAGCATTACTGAGGCAATGTCGAAAGCAACAACAACTTCTGTCCCGATCTCTGATGGGTGGATTCCCTCGGATCTTGTTGATTTGGTGAGGGAGAAGCGCAAGGCTCGTAAAAGGGCGCAACGCACTCGCCCGAGCCAACTTGTTATCTAATACCCTGCTAGACGAACTCAGAGACTTTCACAGTGAGAGGTGGTGGGCCAAGGTTTCATCTGTCTCTGTCTCCGACGGCTCCATTTGGAAACTGGCGAGATCCCTTAAGAGAAGCAAAACTCCTTCCACTTACGGACCTATTCATGGGCCGAATGGGCTGGTGTATGACAGCGAGGGTAAAGCGGAGATTTTTTCCGATCATTTAGAAACCGTATTTGCGGATGTCGGGGGTAATAATGAATTTGATGTCTTTCATGAGGAGGTCGATCTTTTTATCCAGTCTTTGTCTTTTGCTACTGGTGAACCCATTCCACCTGCCAATGTTGACGAGATAAAATTCCACATGAAAAGTCGCAAAAGTGGTAAAGCCCCTGGTTATGATGCAATTTCGAACTCCGCGTTGAAAAAGTTGCCGGATAGGGTCGTTCTGGTCCTCTTGAACATTATCAACGCCATGCTACGTTTGAGATATTTCCCGTCCATCTGGAAGCATGCCCGCGTCCGGGTAATACAAAAGAAGGGCAAAAACAGTCTCTTCCCTCAAAACTATAGGCCAATAAGTTTGCTCTCCAATATCTCGAAAATCGCGGAGGCCATCCTTTTGAATCGACTTAGAGCCGAAATAATTGATACGAACATCCTGCAGGATGAGCAGTTTGGTTTTAGGGAAGGACTGTCAACTGAGTATCAACTCCTCAGGGTTACAGAGGAGATTAGAAATTCCCTGGAAAGACGTGAGTCTACTGGAACGGTATTCATGGATGTTGCTAGTGCCTTCGATTCCGTCTGGCACTCGGGTCTTCTTTTCAAGATGCATCGGGCTGGGATCAATCCCAATATAATATATCTCATGAAGTCGTACCTTTCGGGTCGTTCTTTCGATGTAGCAATCGATTCTTCCGTCTCCTCTACTAGGCCCATCCTAGCTGGGATCCCACAGGGGTCGCTTCTCGGCCCTGAGTTGTTTTTAATTTTCATGTCTGACGTACCAAAGACTGCGGGCACTAAACTCGCCATGTATGCAGACGACACTGCAATCTACACGTCGTCTAGATCTGACGCCCTTGTCTGCTCGAAGCTGCAAAGCGCAGTAGATGAATTCCTCTCTTGGTCTACCAAATGGCGATTAGCCATAAACCACGATAAGTGTGTAGCCATACGTTTTTCGAGGAAAAGATCTGCCCCTCCAGTAAATATCTTCGTAGAGGACGTTCGTCTGCCCTGGAGTTCCACCGTCAAATATCTCGGCATGACTCTGGACTCCAGGCTTAAACTCAGACATCACTTTGCTGAGACAGCCGCCAAATATTTAACTGCGAGGTCAGCTGTGTCCCAGTTCCTATGTAGCAAAAGCCAGCTCAGCCTAAAAATTAAGCTTTTAGTTTACACAATTTTTTTGAGGCCAATACTCACCTATGGATCCCTGGTCTGGTCTATGCACTCTCCCATAGGAAAAGGTTTAATATCCTTCAAAATAAGACCCTGAGATACATAGTAAACGCGCCTTGGTACGTCCGCAATGTTCAGATCCATCAGGACTTGAATATTCCCACTCTTCTTCAGCACGCAGCAGCGTTGGCCGAGAAGACATTTACTAGAGTTTCTCGCTCCGACAATCCCTGGTAAGAGAACTGGCTCACCTCGACCCGGACAGACCCCCTCCTCAGGTGAGGGTTGCTCGGATCTCAACCACCACTGAAATGACCTAAGCCAATACATTGGCTTGGTATTCCGCTTTAAACCGATTTATTCTAGTCCGCTCTCTGTTTGTGTGAAGTCCCATATACATTTTTATCTTTACAATACTGAGCATGTTTTATTTATACTTCTTTGTTTTAACCAGTTTTAACTCTCTGCATTTCCTTTTTTAGTCTCAAATTTCTGTTTTTTCTATTGACGACATAATATGATAATCACTAGTAACAACCAACGGGGGATGGTCCCGTACTATTAGGAGGACTAAGGGGTTTAAGGGCTAAAGTCCAACCCTAGAAAGGAGATGGAAGACCTTCGTCGTCACAATAACCTCTAAAACTTAAAGATCGATTCACAATATGTAAATTTAGTCAAAGTTTCACTAACTGTCAAAAATAATTAAACAAATTTTTGAATCGCAGCTGTTACACTTGATGTTTGTTTTAAGTCTGATTTCATTCGATATTAAAATTATTTTTCACTCTCGCTTGGCTCCAACCAAATCGACTAATACTGTGCCGGCACGTTTTCGCTCAATTCCATGCTACTTGACAGCTTTATCGAAAACTATCTCACTGATTTCTAATAATCTTGATTGTATCCTCTTGCTGGACAAACTAAAAAAAATTGATTTCGATTAAATCGCCATATCGTGAATCTATCTTTAAGTTTTGGAGGTTATTGTGATAAATGTAATATGTTATCTGTCAATGTGACAGCGATTATTGACAATCTATACGATACATCAACTTTTGGCTGAACGCTTGAGATTGGTACTCTGCCGTAACTAATTTCGTGTAGATAGGTTATGTTGCTATTGGTGCTCAGTTTTTTTTTTTTTCAATAACATATCGTAAATTAATCTTTAAGATTTAAACGCTATTCTGACACATTGTGGGGTGGTGTTTTTGATTGCGAGTTTATGCTGATTTCTTTCATATCCTCGCCGCCTAATTTTTATATTTATGTCTAAACTAGCTTGCAATACAATCTCGTACATCTAATTTTCCCTACATTGATTTCACCTTGTTGTGACATTTCTAATTTGACGTTTCATTTTCAGAATTACACTACTTTTATAATTTACCATAACCTATATATGTATAATATGTTACAACTGTCAAATCTAAAGTCAACTTATATTGAAAAATAATCTTTTTCTTCAAACGTACAAAAATATAATCATTTTGTTACTGAATACGTACCTACCTTTGAAACAATTCATTTCTTTACTATATAGTAAAAAAGAATGGTCTCATTTCTTTATTATTTATAGTAAAAAAATGTAACCGACCAATCACAGCTCTTTAAAGTGGCTGAACGATTATTTTATAACCGTCAAATATTTGCAAAATGAGCGAAGAAGAACTTCAATCTACGCCACCAGAACTAATCAAAATCGCGAATTAAGCTGCTGCAACACTAATCCTAACTAAATCACGTACCTAAGGTGTACGACAATGCGTATACTTTTAATATTACTATAAAAAAATAAAAGTTTAAACGTTGTACTTTGACAGTTGGTTGACAGCTGACAAAAATGACAGCTTTCTACTCCTAATAGTAATGTAATATGTGTGTAATATACTATAAAAAGTTAGCTTGTTTGACATTAAGGTGTACGAGATTTTATTGCAAGCACCAATAGATACACAACATACATGAAACTAGCTACAATAGAGTACCAACAATAAGCATTTTTAATACTCCTAATAATAGAATTAGTCGTATTGACTTTTACTTGCGAAATACACTTCATCGTCAGATTATTGATTGTTTAATAACGTGTTGAAATCGACTTCATTGTTTCAATCAAAAAACACGCGTAGTCTACGACGTCCACACCCATAAAATTATTTCATTAATGAACACTAACGCAACGAAGATTTGATCTGGGTAAATTGTCTGCAGTTACTCAATTAGATTTTTCGCTTCGTATCATGAATGTATACATTTTTTCCTGTTACGAACAACTTTTGAACTAATGAGATATCACCTTTATCAGAGTGTAAACCTCGCACACCCGTAGGGTTATTCATTAATTACTTTATTGAGTGCAAGAGAGTGAACTCGTATTAAACCGGTAATTATTGAAGAAAAGTAGGTGAAGGTTATCCTGCTCCATACATACATATATAGTGGATGTATTATAAATCTTCGTCCATGTTACATATGTATATAGAAGGACCGACACTTATTAAATAAATTAAATCTGAATCAGTTAATTACAAGTTTGAACTGAAAAAATTGTTCTTCAACTTATTCCTATACAAACATAACCTAATTTATCTAAATTTTACGTTATTAAGATGGTAGTACTGAAGGAATTTCATATTAGCACAGTTTGGCACAATTCTAAGGAGACATCTGAGCCAATCTGAGCCATTCACAATGTCAACGGTGGCGGTTGTAATTTGTAATTATGGAATATGAGCTTTATATTGTAATGCGACGCATGATTAATGATTCGACGGTATTTTTGGCGCGGTTCTCAAACAAAGCTGATGTTCAAATTGGGTAATTACTCATCATATCGTAAAAAATGACGACGAAAAAATACTTGAAGCGTAAACGACAATGATAATATTGGGTGAAGGGGGGTTGGATAGTACGGTGGTGTATTGCGTATATTCGGGGGATATCCTATTTTTTTCGGATGGTTAACGATGTTTCGCTTACATCTTCGATGATGACAGGCGATCCATCAGTGTTTGTGTTTTGTAGTACGTTCGGATTTCTTGATTTGTGGATTATATTTACAGGGTGATGGTTTTAGTTCTTATTTTTTTGTATTGTAGAAATTTTTTTGGTTATTATTAACCCATTGACATGTATCACACTCTATACCTTGCCAATCTTCTTCAGGTGGTCCCTAAGAGGGCCGTGGCAAATGAGAAAAGTCGTGATGGTGCTGAGGTCTCTTCTGTTCCGGCAGCTCCAACAGAGATTTAGCCCTGACGACAAGATTTTTTGATTGTCTTAATTTTGAGGTGTTAACCCCAGTACGAGATTTTTCTCACTGTTGGAAATGAGCTTTTCTATGAGTTTTGGTGAGACCATAAAATGGCTCTGGTCCATCGGCAGTAATTGTTGTAAAAAAAAGCCAAAGTATCATAATATTGTACATTTCATACCGTAGATATCAATAAATATTGAAATCAACCTGAAAGAATGTATATACCTAAAAATCAGTCCTAGATATCAAGGAATCAATTCTAGGTATCGATTCAAGGTATGGATACCACGGTATCGATTCCCAAGTATCGGATTGATTGATACATCGGTAAGTATCGATCCCTCGATTGGTATCGATACCCGATACCAAAAATGTCGCTATCACCCAGCCCCAGGCTCGCTGCGTGCGGGAGTGCAAGGCGTGCACCGCACAAGGGCGGCATTTTCAAGGGGGCAACATCGGTGACAAAAACATATCGAAAGGAAAACAAAACATTGTCATAATTTGCATGTCTACAATTGTACAAGGGGCGGAAGGGCGGCATTTTCAAGGGGGCGACATCGATGACAAAAACATATCGAAAGGAAAACAAAACATTGTCATAATTTGCATGTCTACATTGTACAAGGGGCGGAAGGGCGGCATTTTCAAGGGGGCGACATCGGTGACAAAAACATACCGAAAGGAAAACAAAACATTGTCATAATTTGCATGTCTACAATTGTACAAGGGGCGGCCTAATCGGTATTGCACGCGGGCGTTCAAACAGCTAGCGGCGGACCTGCCCAGCCCTAGTGTATGGGCCTGCTAATGGTATAGTTTTGAGTTATAAGAGCACTGCATTCATTAATTAGCTATAAATACGTTATCATGTAGTTAAGTCTATCTGATATGCTTCTGATTTATCCCATGGATATCCTTTAGGTTATGTCCGCACTGCAGGTGGCTTTTTGCAGCAGGGTAGATGAAAACAGTTGCCGTTGCAGCAATTGTTTACATATGTATATCCTTTAAATAAACCACCTGCAATGCGGCCATAACTAAAAAGATATCCATGGAGTAAATCAAAACATATATCAGATAGACATTTGCAAATAATGTTTTAAGACATCTTAGACGTATATCCATTAGATATACCAAATGGATATCGTTTCGACGTATACTGGCTTGCAATAAAATCTCGTACACCTTAATAGTCAAGCAAACTCATTTTTTAAGATTATTTTTCAATGTAAGCTGACTTTAGATTTGACAGATGTAATAGATCATGCGTAGAGGTTATGATAAATGAGATGGAAGTAGTGTATTTTTGAAAATGAAACGTCAAATTAGAAATGTCACAAAAAGGTGAAATCAATATAGGTAAAACTAGGTGTACGAGATTTTATTGCAAGCCAGTGTACATTTGGATATCTAAGAAACATCCATGAGATATATTAGTAAACATTATTACAGGAAGTACAGTAGACATTATGAGCTGTGTGGGCTGGTACGGCACGCACATCAGTGTGACTGTGTTTTTTAGGTTCAGAGCATGGAGAATGAGCAGGCAGACAGTCCCAGATTAACTTGGATTTAAAAGTGTATGCCCTTAGAGCCTTTAGTGCTGATAAAAAGGAATTTCATGAGTAACTTTTGAAGATAATTCTACCAGCAGTGTATTTGAAAAGAAACCATTGACATAAAATTTTAAAGTTAAGGATAATGCTTCCTTCTAAGCAGATAAGGAGACATTTCTATTCTCTTTACATGTTCAAGCTTAGTTTACCGATATTTTACGTAACGCATGTTAATGTATATGACATTTGTCAGATTTGACTTAAATCACTATTCCGCCATTTGCTTATCTTAAACTTGCTAAATTAAAAATATAAAGTGTAAACTATAAAATCTACAAAAGCTACAAAACGAATAATTAATTTTGAACGTTTGTCAGTTGCCAAGTGACATTTAATGACATATATCTAGAGCTCAATTCAAATTTTGCGTTTTACGTAAATATGCATCAGGTAAATAACAATATTTGCGCGCTTCAAAATTTGAAATATTGGCGGTAATTTCACAAATGTTATTGACTTCATTTCTTATTAAAATCGGTCATATTTCATACAGTTATACGTTAAAAAATTAGCTGTTTAAGAAATTTGCAATAGAAATACCACATCCCATTTCAATAAATGCAAATTGATTTCGGTATGACGTTATGATGAATGGTATAAAAAAATGTGCTTCCCTTAGAACTCTATAACTTTACCTGGTCCGATGTTAAATTTCTTATTTAGTTTCGCCATAATTTCAATGCATAATTTTAAGTGGCCCACCCTGTAGAATGGGGTTCGATCAAAATTGCCCAACATTACCCTGTTTAAATAATCTTACAATATACGACATAAATGTAATAGCCATGATATCATATAGTTCTAGGGCATACGTAATGTCACAATAAATCATAACATATTTCCACTATAGACTTGGTGTTCCTTTTTTAATTTTTGCAACATGCATTATTATCATTACGTACGCAATATAAAAGCAAATTCACGTGTGTATAAAACAGCGACTCGTTTTTTTTTAATGCTGGGCGTGGACTCGTTTTATATATCTACATGAATATTATTTATTCAAAGAAATTACGAAATTTCTCTCTAACAAACGATCGGAATTAAATCCATTTATAAATTTATTTTATTGAATCATTAACGTTTAAGCCCTCATTAAAATCTTAAATCTTTAATATGATAATAAAATACTCATACCTATAATTAAAACTGGATATATACACATATTAAATAGAGAGCACTTATAAATTACATCAGATAACCCGCCCTAACCCAGACCTTCAACATCCAATGCATTGTCGACATATACTTGTTCGAAAAAACGAAAGTGGACCACACCTTCCATCTACGGGCCATCAAGTCATATTATGCAATTTTCTCGCCGGTATATAAGACCCCCAAACCGGCGAAAATATGTATCAGTATCAAGAGATCAATTAAATCAAAAACATCCACCAGATACACACATACAAATTTAATTTAACAAAATGGTCTTCAAAGTAAGTACATACATAATTTTTTTATTATTACTAATTATTATAATATAATATCTAATTACATAAATCTATATTTGACAGTTCGTAGTATTCTGTGCCGCCTTAGCTGCAGCTAACGCTGGATTCCTAGGAGCCCCAGCTGCGATTCAATACTCATCAGCTCCAGCAGTGAGCACATCCTATTTCAGCCAACCGTTAGCTACCGTTCACGCTGCACCAGCCGTAGCTGCCGTACATGCCGCCCCAGCTGTAGCTGCCGTCCACGCTGCACCAGTAGCCGTTCACGCCCCAGCAATCGGTGCTTCTCAACAAAGCGTCATTAGATCTTTGGGTGGAAATCAAGCCATCTCAACCTATTCGAAAGCAGTCGACAGTGCCTTCTCTACCGTTCGCAAATACGATACTAGAATCACAAATGATGCCCTCAGTGTAGCTCATGCTCCAGTAGCTTACGCAGCTCCAGTCGCTACTTATGCTCATGCAGCTCCAGTCGCCACTTATGCTCATGCAGCTCCAGTCGCCACTTATGCTCATGCTGCCCCAGTCGCCACTTATGCTCATGCAGCTCCAGTCGCCACTTATGCTCATGCTGCCCCAGTCGCCACTTATGCTCATGCTGCCCCAGTCGCCACCTACGCTGCCGCAGCTCCAGTCATCTCTAAAGCCGCTGTTTCCTATTCTCCCGCAGCTGTAGTTGCTCACACCTCTTTCGCCGGATTAGGAGCTCATTATGAATGGTAAATGATTGTATAACAAGACTTGTATATAAGAATGTATTTGAACTGTCCTTATTTATTATAAAAAATTGATAATAAATTGTTTTTAAGCAAAATATTGACCTTTTATTTGGTATTTTTAAACCAACTTAAAAGTATACGTTCATATTATATTAAATTAAACTTTTATTAACAAAAAACCGTTTAATTGAAATATAATCATTTTGTAATTCCCGCCAAACTCCATTATATTCGAATAGGCGCGTTCAATGCACTATTTTAGTATATTGAGCAAAATCGCTTGCTGAACGTAATCGTCAACAAAATAAACAGTTAAATAAACGCTTCAATCTCAAATTACGATGTTTAAATAGTTTTTTTTTAGTTATATTAGTTCCTAATTTTTACTTAAAACATCACACAAATGTACCAAAATTTAAATAAAACCAGCTTTGTACAAAATGACATTGGAGGAAATATGGCGCTGTATACTTTAAATCAGTCATTTTTTTTTTGTGATAAATGCTGTTATATATTGCCTTTGTATGTAAAAAGCGTGTAAATATTACAACTGCAAATATTAAATTGGAATTAGCTTGCTTTTCAATGTATTGTTCATGTAATCAGCAAATTATTTCCTGCGCTGAATGCTCCCAATATGGCCAATCAAATTTAGTAATTTTAAAATTTGTCTCAAACGATTAAAATACTCATAGAGCATAAATTGTTAATTATCGATTTCTACCTGATTCAAAACAAGAAAATTAATTGTAAGTAATGTAATTCTGTGTAAAACAATAAATTTTAAACTATACGATCATCGCGCCATCTCTTACACTATCTCGTTACAACTTCAGAGTCAAAATTTATTAATCCTAACGATAGATGGCACTGCTAAATATTAAATTAAAAAATGTTTAAATTGAAAATAAAACTCGAAATATAAAAATATAATATATTAATTTTTACATTTATTAAATAATAATGATAAAATTAAATTTTACAAAATATAAACTACAAAAATAAAAGCTTGATATCAATTTAATTAATAATTTTATAAATAAAAAGATCCTAATAAAAAATATATATATTTACACCCATCGTTAATCATCAATCGAATCATTCTGCTATGGATCTTGAACATACAATCCCATTTTCAACAGATTCAAACTATGAACAGAATGTAACCCGACAATATTTTTATTTTCCGTAAAGTATCGTATAACAACTTAACGGTAAGTTTCCCATCCGAATACTTTTTCTTCCCGCAAGCATACGAAAATGCTACTTGTTGCTCCGTCACCTCTAAAGTGTTCCGATATGCAGGAACAAAACTATCGTCATTTTCCCGACTTCGACTTTAGGTTCTTGCGTATTATCGATGATATTATTAGTGTTTCTAATGAAGGGATCGGGAACTGGTAAACCGAACGAATGTTGGAATTTACTGTCGCGTATTTTATAACCTTCCTTCCTCGAAATCATCGCTGTTATTATATTTTTAACGAAAATCTGACACGCATACACTAAATATTCGGCTACGTTATCATCGGCACCCTCCAAACCATTCTCCCAAGCGTGAATTGCGATCCTTGTCGCGATAAAACCACTATCCGGTAGGAATAGTTCCGAAGCAGCACTTCGGTTCTCGAAATCAGGTGGCATCATCGTTGGACTCGATGGGGTATAATCTGCCAGCTCAAAACTACCTTTATCGGAAACGCTACGGTAAGTTTTAGGCCTAGATGAATGTACTTTTCCCAGTAAAGCTAGCAGAAAGATATTGTGAGAATGGTGTTGTTCTTCGGTTGTTAACAACTTGCGTACAGCACTATCAAATTGTAATTTCGTAATTGGATCTTTAAACATCAACCACTGCTTTAATAAATCGTAATATTGTTTCTTTAGATCTTCACCTAATGTTAATTCTAAATTCTTTCTTGCTTCGTTTATATCGCTCATATTTTGGGTATGTGTATCGAATTCTAACCTCCAATATATGAAGAATTAAATTAAAGTGACAGCTGTCAAATTCGGCTAAAACCTGTGATTAATCACAGACGCAGCTAACTGTGATTGCTCCTCATATTTTTTATTTCAAATTTTTTAAGATATTAATTGTTAAATAAAATATAAAGATCGTTTAAATACATTTACTTATAATTTGATACATTTATAATACTATTCTAGCACTTACGACCTATAAATCGTTAAAAACGAATAAAATCACATTATGAAATCACATGAATTGACTAGAAATAAATATACAGGGCGTTACAGAATAATATGGTACTAATTTAAAGAAGACATGTCCACGTAATTCTGTAAAACCTAGTACATATACAGAAATTCGGAAAATTCACTCATTTCCATAAAGAATTAAAAATATTAATCCATTCCTTCGTTAAACTTAAATAAAAATATGGTCCGTGAGGCTCATAGTGTAACGAATCAAAATTCGACTGTGCTTTCGGACTAGCAGGTTCAATCTGAGTACCTTCATGCCAATCGTTGAAACTAGTTATCGATATAAAAGGGGGCTTTAATTCAATAGCAGATTTCCAAGATAAATTGTAATACTCCCCGAACTGTCTATTTTTTATATTTTGGGTATTCCACGGTCGTACTCTGGTATCGATATAACCAGGACTAACCGAAGGGATAAAAATGAGTTCGTTCTGGTTTGCGAAGTTAACGAGGCTTCTCCAATTTTCCCAGGTACTTCCGTAAGTGAAATCATTTGCTGCAAAATAAGTATAGAACCCGTCGAATTGGGATTGTTTAATATGATCACGATGTAGGACGTCAGCTAATAACCCAATGAAGACGGCATCGATTTCAGTGTTTCGTACACTCAATTGGCCCTCTTTCCCAAAAATTTGCTTCCATTCATCTTTCGCAATTAAATACGAGTCATAAATATAAATTAACGGCAATTTCTTCAAACTTTTCGTTTTGAATTTTCGAATCCGATACAACGAAGGATGATTACCAAAACGATTTAAAAATATCCTAAGATGCTCTCGTAAATTCACCACGTTTCTCCCTTGATAATGTTCAATATGAATCGTTATTTTTAAATTATATTTTTGAGCTACATCGAAATATGTTTGCAAAATATTATACGGAGAATCAGTAAAATTCGGTGGCTTCCACGATATGACCAAAACACCAATTCCAGCATCCCGGATCAATTTCATATGTAAATCGATTATTTCGGGATCATTCGAGCTGTAACACCCGAAAGTTGGGTAATAATTCGATCCGATATCGATAGGGGGATAATGTAAATCAATCGGTGATGCTACATGATCATTTTGTTCCCAAGCAGGTACATATTTATAATTCCAATGTCTAAATTCACCATCGATCTCAGGGTTTGCATACCATGCGTAATAAAAGATGTGGATATTATGATTAAATGTATTATTAATTTGTTCGGATTCTACTTTTTTTGATTTTAATTCGAGGTATTCGATTCTTTCGATGTTATATCTATTTTCGCCGTCATCATCGACAGTTTTATGTAAAATTTCTTTACAAAAATAGCAAAAGATACAAAGTAGAAGGAACATCCAGAAGAATTCTAAATATGTGAACCAAAACTTGCGTTTACTCGTACGAAAACGTACAAACTCACTATCTTTAATAACAGGCATATCTTTTTTTTATCAACTTTATTTAAAACACTTTAATTAAATAAAAAAATAGGATTTTTTTAGTCAAATTATAGAATTTCTCTTTAAATGTTAGGTATTTTATTTTTGTCGTATTACTAATATTGGTAGTACTGATTAATTGGTGTCCACCTAATTTTTAAATTTAGTTTTCCTTAAGATATATAAATTGAAATTTGATGTAATCAAGCAAATTGGACGTCTCATACTAAATATAAATAAAACTATTAAAATTTTATTATATTTAAAACAATTTAAAATCTCTTAACGAAGCAGAAACACCCAAGGTCACTAAAATTCATTCAAGTTAAATTTATATGTACAACTGTCAGTGAACTTACCCTGAAATAAAAGTAAGGTTAAGTCACGCATAACCTATAAATAACTAATTTTAAATAATGAATTAATTTAAATAGAATTAAAAGAGTACAACCACAAAAATGAAATCAGTATTTTCAATCTTAAACCCAAGGTATGTAATATTAAAAGTCTAATACAATATCTCCAATATTAGCTTTATATTCTAGAGGGCATAATTTGAATAAAATTCATAAATTGAACATAGGAATCAGACTCTAGCATACAGCCGAAGAAAAAATAGATATCCCAAATCGAATACAACGTGGTCCAACGGATATTTTAAGAGCTCTCGAGAGCACAGTTAAAACAGATTTGACAGCAGCTCATTACAAATATCACGATGACCCATTTCTGATTCCGATGTCGAATGTTGGTAAAAGAACTTTTGCGATGGCTCAAGAATCTGGTAGGAAAGCCGCTCATTGGGTTCGTGCACAACATCCTGAGTTATTTCAACACAACGCTGCCGATCCACCGATACAAATGTTTTTCCCGAAGATAGTTTATAATAAAGATGGGGATATTAGCGAGGATAATTTGAAAGCCGCTATTAAAGCTGTTTTAGTCAACGATGCTATTGAGATTTATAAATTGTGTAAAGAAAAAGGTGTTGAAATCTCTCCCGAAACCATGATTAGTTTTTTAGAGGCTTTGTGTTATAATAACGGAGATGAACCGCTTCCTGAAGAATTTATTGAGGAACGATGGTTTCGACAATCGACGAAAGGGAAAGAAAAGAAACGTAAAACTTGGAAGTATGTATCGGATCAATTACCGTTAATTTAGTGAAACTGTTTTTATATTTTTTAGAGATGGAGCGTTAGCTGAAGAAATCTTTATTAGCATTAATAATCCTGACGAGATTGCATATTCTGCTTTAATACAAGGAATGAGTAAATATTACCAGTCCGATAGAGCGTGGCAATTATTTCAGGAAGCGCAAGAAAAAGGGATCGCGTTGAATATCGAAACTTACAATAGTTTGATACGGGTTTCGAACTTTTTAAAAGAAAATTACGATCTACGTTGGACGTTTATAGTTGATTTATTAACTTTGGCGGCGAAAGCTAAACTCAAACCGAATTTGAGGACTTTAAATGCTGTTTTAGAATCTTTGAGCTTGATGGGGACCAGCAAAAATACGAAAAATTTAACTTTACAAACTTTGAGCGAATTCAAGAAGATTGGGGTGGAGCCTGCGTTATCATCTTGGTATTACGTTTTGAATACGTTTTGTAAGGAACGTAAGTTAATTTATTATAAAAGATTTATATATATTTTTAATTCGATTAATTTTGTAATAGGTGGACCTGTCAGTTGGGTTTTAGAAGATATTTTAGTGGAAATTGAAAATAAAGAACACAAAATTCAAGATCTCATCGACACTTTCTTTTTTGTAACGGCAATGGATGTTTGCAGGAACCATCTGCATGATAAGGAGCTTGCGAAACGTGTTAATAAGTTATTGCATCATGGGAGTAATTACGATTTAATCGGTGATTCTTTTAAGGAGTCGATATATTAGTAATTATCTTCCGTTTAAAATTTAAAACATATTTAATTATTTATAATTCATTTTTTTTAGTCGACACTATTTTATCTTATTGTGTCAAACGGAGCCACTTGATACTTTTATGGAAGAAATTTATTTCAAACTCGTTCCTCATATTTATGTACCCGAACCTAGTGTTATGGGTGAAATATTAGACTCTATCGAAATCAATACGGCAATCGAATACGTACCAAGAATTTGGTCCGATATGACTATTTTCGACCACACTGATCGTGAAAAATTAATAAGCAGTATATTAAACATTATGGTTAATAACCACCCCGAAGATAAACCCGATCTAGTCGAGAAATTTGGAATTATCGCCTGGGATATTTTCACTAAAATCGAGAATCAAAACGAACATCGAACTCAACCTGTAATGTATGTTTTTTTTTTAATATACATTTTTAATATCGTACGTACTACGAAGTGATTTTATAGGTTTACAGGTGTTATGTTAGGTAATATTTTAACGTTATTGCTTCGAAATCAAGATTTTGAAAAGGCGACAGAAATCGTTGAGAAATTAGATGCAGATCATCAAAAAGTTGTTGGAGTACCAGGAATCGAACCTCTGAAAATGTATTTGGATTATTGCATTCGAGAGAACGCCCCATCGAAAGCCATCGTAATAATTTTTTTGTTCGTAATACATCACGGTTGTGTTTAATCATTTTTAATTTTAGGTTTGTATACAATATTGTGCGGAAAGTGGTTTCCAAGAAGCTGAAAATATGGCTAAACGGTTGCATTCGGAGATGACTTTAGATGAAACGCACCTCGAAAAATTGTCGAAAATTGTAGGAAATTTTTTTATCGAACAAAGTTTGAAGAAAAATGAGAATACGACTTAAATATCGTTGTATTTATGTTTGTAGTTAATAAATTGTTTTCTTTTTTTTTTTAATCGTATTTGTTTCACTCGTGTAACATAGAAATGACTAATTTGATTATAAAATTGCAGAAATCTATCTGGGCCACAATTTTACGTAATTTCACACTGATTTTAATCTTTAACTGCAATGAATCTCGCATTTAAACATGCAGAATTGAAATCGATCTCAGTACAGTATTTGTATTCAATACAATCATGTAAACACCATCAGAATCTGTATTTATTCAATTTGAAGATGATTTGAAGGTCAAACCGATAAATTTGTAAACTCTCATTTGAGATCAATTAAAGAGAAAGCAAAAAACAGGATTTGCTTTAGATTTTGTTGATTATTCTAACTCATCTTCAATTAATTTTTGAATTAAATTATGACCAAAATGTTACATGATATCGCTTATTTACTTTAGATATAGATAACTGCATTACCGACAAACAGAAACGCATCAATGTATTCTATTCAGGTTCATTTTTAATTCAGTATAGACAACTTATAGAAATAAATATGTTCTATTTTTTAAAATGATTATACCACTTTTTTTGTTACCAACCCAGTACAGTTCAAAATAATATGTGTCGTTTGAATTGGAATAAAGGGGGTTGGTAAACATGTAAAGTGTCAAAACCAGCTTCAAGCTGTACTAAAAAAAAACTTAAACGACCTCAAATGTTACTTCCTTTAATGGAATTATTGCAATAAATATTATTTTAAATGCTTTTAAGATATTACACTAGTTCTGGTCTAGTAATTTGTTTCAAATTTGTCCATACAATAGTGTAAAATAATATACTAACATACTAATACATACTTTTTATAGTCGTTTAAACATGAAATTTTAACAGACTTTCATTTTTTAAATTTAAATATAACATTTCAGTCTTGAAGTTACTTTCATTATGTAGGCATATTATGATTGCATGTTATACCCATTATGGAATTTAGCAATTACCTACATCATGCCCCATCTTTTCGGCAATTTTAACTCCAGTATAAAGCTTGCAAACAAGATAATTATAAATATAACACAATATTGAGTTTCACTTCTGAATAGCCTTCGAATTACAAAGCATTGTTGCTGTAATCTATATTGCTGCTATTTCTGTTCCTTTTTTTGCACAAATTTGTTTCTTCCTCCATCACTCATTATATCTAGAGTATAAAAAATGAGTAATAAATAACTTTATTTCAACTATACTATTGCCTCAATTATATAATTCTTTAATTAATTTTAATAAAAAAAGTTCCCAAGTTAATGCAGTTTGTATTATATAATTCCTATAAAAGTAAATAACGATCGTTCACCGAGAATTGTACCAATCACGCATTTTTCCCAAGCTAGATAACAAATCTATTGCGTTATCGATTGAGATACAAGCGCTCTGTAAATTTTTACAAAATTCTAATCTATTTTAATTCACTGTAAAGACTTTCTAATTACCATGGACGTGTCATACTTGAAATATTTAAATTGTACTCAGTATTATTTAATTTAATTGTGTTATTGTAGATAACTATTGAAAATTTGAATCTAATCTCCGTTCAGGCAACATTCATGGTCGTATTTCTTTATAGATATGATGCAAAAATGCATACGTGTTATAATTAGAAATTCTACGCTGTATCAATTACTATATTTGTTTTTTCAAAAAAAAAAAAGCGTTAAGTTGCATAAACCATATACCTATACAGAAAAAAAGGACAATAAACCTAGTTTTTAAAATTGTCTTATATAATAGTAAAATTCACTGAATATAATAATGCTTAATAATTATCCAAAATTACTGCTTGAAATGTAGGTCGGACTATATACGGTAACTACATATTTAAGTTTAATGTTCATCGTGAAGATTTTTAATTCCTAAAAAAAATAGAAAGCACTTTTAATACACATATGTATCCGTGTTGTATGCCGGCATATACAATATTAAGCTACAATCATCATTATAAGAAGGAAATCATCTTTTGACAGTTCAATATTTCGTGCAAATGCAACTCGTTACATCACACGTTTTGTGAGCGTTTAATATCGTTGAATAAACGTTTTCGAGTTTAATGTGCAGGCCTACAATTCATGTTGGGTTAATTAAAAATGTTATTCTTTATAGGGAATCGTAACATTGAAAAATCGAATTTGACGTACAGTGATGTGCTTTAGTACTGACTCAAAGTGCCATAACACTTTATAAATACAACCCTCATGTACAATAGATAGCCGACTGTCACATATAACCTTGTAACAGTAAAGGGACATTATTTTCACTTTTGTAACATTGGAGAAGCGATGTAACCTCCGTTTTATTATCATCTTGATAATGACAGCTTTGCTGTCTAAACGCGTCGGTTTTTTTTGGTATTTTGTGGGTTGAAGTGTTTAGTGTTATAATTCTGAACCAAGATATCTTGTGAAGAAATTATTAATTTTGTTAGAGAACTGTAAACGAGCTTAGAGAAAGGATCTTCGAAATAATGACAGGAATGACACCACTTAAGATGTCAACTAATTTATTTCTACATCGCAAAATAACCTGTGACAGTAGATATCAGAAACATATGGCGGAAGTGAATAACATAATCACCGTAGTGAAGGTGTTTCCAACTTTTAAAAACTCATCTTTCTATCAAATTGCCCTCGTATATTGTGGTGCGAAGTGTACAGGGTTGGCAACACAAAAAATCCTGCTTCGATGAAAAATAGTTCAGTTTTGTTATTATATGTTAGACCAATGTGTTGGACAGGTTTAACCCATCCTACTACTGTCAGTTTTCACTGTCATTATTGTATTTACGTTTTTGTTGTGCGTTTATTAAGTAAATTTAATGATGATCAGTATTTGATTTCTCTGAAAAATAGTTATCAATTCAGTGATGGATAATCTTGACATAAAATTTTCATTTTTGACAACTTCAAACATAATAAGAATGAAGTTACCCAATCAAGGCAGGCAAATTAAATCTGGCGTTGCCAACCTGGTGCACTTGACCTTGGACTCTTTGTATATTGTTATCTTGTACAGAGAATAAACAGAAGGGACAAATTTTTCGGAACCTTTGATGTTTTAATGACGATTCTGAGTGACCTTGAGGCTATTGAGGAGGAGGAAGGTGCGCCCACGCCATAATAGAGTCTACCCAGCACTACCTAAGGCAAATATTTCATGAAGATTTACATGTAATTGTATCGCGATGGGGTGGCACAAAATTTCACAGAAACAAAGAAGGCCGAGTGTGTAAGAGTCAGCCCAGAAACGCCAGAGGTGTTAGAAAAGATGGTCATCGTCTAATTTCTAAAATTGTCACGGATAACTATAATAAGGGGTCATATTTATAGTCTGTGCTTGTGATTGTGTCGATGCTTGAGCACGCGATTTTGACGCATTTGCAATGACATTTACGTCAAAATGCACGAACTATAAATATGATCAGCTTTATATGATTCGCTTTTCATCAGAAGAAAAAATTAACTTCGCCATCCACGAATAGTTTTCAGTTAGTTCCGGCAAACGCTTGACGTTAGGCTTTCGCACTTTGGAAAACCCAAAAATGATTGCATAAAAATCTGAATTCTGAACAGAAAGTCCAGTTAATTTTAGGGAGGCTAGGCAGTCAAAAAGACGAAACGTCAATGTTTGTGTAGTTAAGCTTTATTCACAATATTAGAGATTCAAGGTAAGTGGCGTTAGCTATTTTTTGTGAAAAGAAAATGATTATAATTGCTAAGAACTGCCCATCAGTCTCTAAGGGTCATATTTATAGTTCGTGCTTGAGGTTGTGTCGATGCTTGAGCACGCGATTTTGACGTAAATGTCATTAGAAATCTGTCAAGTCTCAATTTCATCTTCACGCCAAATGACTTAAATAAATTATTTAGAAATTATACAGTTCAAAATTTTCACAAATTTAACATTAAAAAATGTCAAATATTCTAACACAATACTATTAATATTTAACAATAAGATTTATCAATAAACTACGCACACATTTACATCATAACCTTAAGATTATTCACCTGGATTAGCATATAAAAGATTTAGTTTATTATATGCATAATAGATGTTTAATTAAATAAAAGAATATGTATATAAATATACCTAGAGTGTCAACACAAACGGGGAAGACCAAAGGATCCTCATCGACATGGATTTTCACTGCAATAATACCTTCAAAACAATTAAGTTAAGGTCAAATAAAAATATAAACATACTAAAAAAAAAAATGAGCGTTAGATTCGATTTTAACCGCAAATTACATTATGTAGCTTATTCTAAAGCAATTTTAATTAACGGCATCGAAATATGACTTAATGTATGGGTATTTCTTGTGCAAGATTGGTGAGAAATGTTGACAGATAAAAAAAAAACGAGGTCTAAATACTTACATGCGCATGTAATTCTATTTTTTTTTTGTTATATTATAACGAAATTGCTTTGATTTCTAACACGAATTACATATGCATGTCCCTCATGTGTTATAGGAGAAACGATTTAACATTACTAAGCTCTTTTACTTTAGTTTTCGCAATTTCTACATCTTATGTAGGTTAAACTAGATACAATTTTATTTATATTTATACTTTATGCTATAGTAATGAAGTAGGAAGTAATGACTTCTTAGAAAATCTGTATTTATTGAGTATGGTCTTGGTATATTAACTTACGCAAGTAGTACCTATACCTGGCTTGTTTTATTTATTCCTAATTCATATTAAATAAAATATGAAACAACTTAATAATGTAATGAGGAAATTCGTTCACGCAATTGAATCAGGACAATTCTATATCTATCTCATATTTAACGCTTACTCTATCGGTGTTAATTAATTTACTTTTGGAAGTGTATTAGCGTCTATTGAAATTGAAAGAAAGACATATCTTTGTTTGAAATGTTAAAATCATGACAGCACTGCGAAATTTTTGTCATCTATATACTAGGTGAGCGACGAAGGTCTTCCTTCTCATTGCTAGGGTTGGACGTTGGCCCTCAACCCCTTTTCTCATCTACTTTGTACGGGACCATCCCCCGTTAATTTTAACTAATTATGCTGAAATGTCGTCAGTAGAGGCAAAAAAAGAAAAAAAAAACTAAATTTGGCTAGCAAGAGAGCCAGGAAGGCAAAACAGACGAGAAAAAATGCCGAAACAGCAGATTCAGCCGAAAGAGCCAGAAAAAAATCGGGCTAAGCCTCGGTGGTGGTAGATATCCGGGACACCCTCACCCGAGGGGGGAGCCTGTCGGGATCGAGGTGAGCCAATTCCCTAACCAGGAAGTTGTCGGATCGAGATACCCTTGTAAAGGTTTTCTCGGCTATTAGAGCAGCATGCTGGAGAAGAGTTGGCATCTTTAAGTCCTGGTGGATTTGTACATTTCTAACATACCAAAGCGCGTCAATGATATACCTAAGGATCTTGTTTTGTAAGACATTGAATCTCTTACGATGAGTAATTGCAGCTCTCGACCAAACTAATAAGGAGCCGTAAGTTAGAATTGGCCGCAAAAAAGTTGTGTAAACTAGTTTTACTTTTATACTAAGTTGGCTTTTGCTGCACAGAAACTGAGATACAGCGGATCTCGCTGCTATAAATTTAGCCACGGTATTTGCAAAATGGTGCTTTAGGGTAAGCCTGGAGTCCAGCGTCATACCAAGGTATTTAACGGTGGAGCTCCATGGTAGGCGGACATCCTCGATAAAGATATTTTCTGGACGGGCAGATCTTTTCCTCGAGAATCGAATGGCTACGCATATTTCATGGTTTACGGCTAATTGCGATTTCGTAGACCAGAAAAGAAGATCGTCGATAGCACCCTGCAACCTAGTGCAGATCAGGGCACGACGTGCAAATCGCCGTGTCGTCCGCGTATACGGCCAAAACTTGGTACCCGCCGCCTTTGGTATGTCAGACATAAAAACCAGGAACAACTCCGGGCCGAGGAGAGACCCGTGGGTCCTACAGGGGTCTCTACTTCTCTCTCAACTAGGGTGGGCCTGTTGGAGGAGACCGAAGAGTCAACTGCCATGTCAAACGATCGTCCCGTGAGGTAGGACTTCATATGGCCTATAATATTTGGATTGATCCCGGCCGAATGCATTTTAAAGAGAAGCCCAGCGTGCCAAACAGAGTCAAAGGCACTCTTGACGTCTCTAAAAACTACGCCGGTAGACTGGCGTCTTTCAAGGGCATTTCTATTTCCTCGGTAACTCTGAATAGTTGGAATTCAGTCTTTCCCTAAAACCAAACTGCTCATTCTGCAAGATGTTGGTATCGATTATTTCGGCTCTAAGGCGATTCAGAAGGATGGCCTCCGCGATTTTCAAGATATTGGAAAGCATACTTATTGGCCTATAGTTTTGAGGGAAGAGACTGTCCTTGCTCTTCTTTTGTATTACCCAGACGCGGACATGCTTCCAGATGGACGGGAAATATCTCAAATGTAGCATGGCGTTGATAATATTCAAGAGGATCAGAACTACTCTATCCGGTAACTTTTTCAACGCGATGTTCGAAATTGCATCATAACCCGGGGCTTTACCACTTTCGCGACTTTTTATGTGGAATTTTATCTCGTCAACATTGGCAGGTGGAATGGGATCACCAGTAGCAAAAGACAAAGACTGGATAAAACGATCGACCTCCTCATCAAAGACCTCAAATTCATTATCACCCTCGACACCCGCAAATACGTTTTCTAAATGCTCGGAAAAAATCTCCGCTTTACCCTCGCTGTCATACACCAGCCCATTCGGCCCATGAATAGGTCCGTAAGTGGAAGGAGTTTTGCTTCTCTTAAGGGATCTCGCCAGTTTCCAAATGGAGCCGTCGAAGACAGAGACAGATGAAACCTTGGCCCACCACCTCTCACTGTGAAAGTCTCTGAGTTCGTCTCGCAGGGAATTAGATAACAAGTTGGCTCGAGCGATATCTAAGGGGCAGCGAGTGCGTTGCGCCCTTTTACGAGCCTTACGCTTCTCCCTCAGCAAATCAACAAGATCCGAGGGAATCCACCCATCAGAGATCGGGACGGAAGTTGTTGTCGCTCTCGACATTGCCTCAGTAATACTACGAGAAAGCCCAGATGCCAAACCCTCCAAATTTTGGGAATTAATGATTTCAGACGGAACGTCCTCAACAAGCTGATCGACCAATGTACCAAACTCAGGCCAGTCAACCCTTCGCACAAGTCCGCAGTCGGAAAAAATCGACTTCACCGCCAAAGGATATTAAAATCGGGTTGTGGTCAGACGACAACTCCGTAGCACTCTCGACGAAAATCGAAAAAGGGATATCTCTCGAAAGGGCAATATCTAGGACATCCGGCCTCGTGCTGGGCCCGAAATACGTTGGCGTGCTCGGGAAATGCACGTCGACAGTATTGGAAGAAACGACAGAAAATAATTTCCTACCGAAGACACTTTGTCGTCGCACATCCCCACGAGGGATGCTTTGCATTCAGGCCACCGGCAACGAGGAACGGAGTGTTACCACGAAAAAGTTGGACGTAGTCGTCCAAGTCACAAGCCAGAGTGGGAGGGGCGTAAACGGAGATTATAGACAGGGGGAGAAAACCTCTAATTTGAAGTGTGACGGCTGCAGCCTCGAGAAAGCGGAGACTAGGAAGAGACTAAAGTATGTAGATGTAAAGTAGGCACTTTTTTGATTTGTCAAATTTGACAGCCCTAAGACGTACAGATGTGTCCATAAAAAAATGGGACAACTAAACTATTACTGTGTGAAACAGACGTTCGTTTGATTAATTGCATTAATGCCAAACTGCTTGTCGGAGATTGAAGGCGTCAGAAATTCTTTGATAATCTGTAATGTGACATATTCATGTATAACCTTTGATAGTATATTATGCAACGAGCACGAAACGAAGCATAATTATAACAAAATAATAAGATTTGTGCCATTTTGTTCAATGTAAGAGCATGCATAGAGGTTATGGTAAATTATAAAAGTAGTGTACACTGCAATCATTTTGAGTTGGCAACAAAAACGTCCTGGATTCATAAAAATTGGGAAATATTTACTTTCGTGAATTGGCCATACTGGATTTATATGTGAAATGTCAAAACGATAGTGTCAACACTTAAGTATCTATTAGCTGTCATTTGTGTGTATTGTCTTTCGTTGCAGTGTCTTTATTTTCATATTTTCTTCGTATTTTATTACCGTTTTTCTGTCCTTTTAAAGACAATATACGATTTATAATAAAAAAATAAGGTACAATTACTATATTCTTATAAAAATTCATTCAAATATTTCTTCAACTTATAAGTAACCTTACTTAAGTTGATATTTGTTACAACTAAAATGTAAATAATAAACCTAACTACAAAATATAGATAAACAGGTTAGCCAATTACACAGTGTTACCATATTAAAATCAGTATGACCAACTCAGGACAGTTCAACTGTTCTGGGTTGGCAACCAAAACTGTATTTACTTGCATGAATTGTCCATACTGGATTTTCATATGCATTTTTTACCTTATTGTGTTTATTGTATTCACAACAATCTTAGAATAAATATTAAGTCGAGGTTATTCAAATAATTACCTTCCGGTTATTGTACATAGGATATAACACAGTTATTGTGCTTTTGACAAATATTACATTTTTCTTAGCGAATGATAAATTATTACACCTCTAACTTGAAAAATGATACATCAGCGATCCCAACCTACTAAACAAAACAAAAAATTAATTAATCGACGTAGTTTTTACCCATCATTCCGCGATGCTAGGCCATTTAAATCATTTATACGAACCTATCGGATTATTCAACAATTACTTAGGTGAATTGCTCAATGTTACATCTCGATTTTACAATTAAGCATTGAAAGTTGACCTACAAAGATCACACTTCCACTTGACCAAGGACTATTACGCGCAATTGTTGCGCTTGGAAAAACTCAGTCGAGAAATTTGAAGATGAAGATTACATCATACACATCTCCTCTTTTTTTATAATGAGCTTTATAATATAATGTTGTGTGTGTATAATTAATGAGGACGCATCAACATGTATATAAAATTTAATATTGAGGAAGTGTGTTTGTGTTTGCTTCTTTTTGGTTTGGACACCTAAGGCAAAGATTTTTTTATTGTATCTATTGTGTTATTATTACTACATTTATTATTCTTGTCTTATGTAATTAATAAAATTTATATCTGAAGAAATCGAGTACATTCACTGATGTTTGTCAATCAATTTCACTTTTGTCTTGGGGGCAAATTTTATCGCTTCTATCCATAATCTACTTTTCTGAAGAAGATAACATAAACTCTATTATAATGGAGTGTACTTGAAATTAAAAGCTTCTATTAATAATGGAGTTCAAGAGGTCGGATGAATTCCGTAAAAATGTCAACGACCTTCCAAATTTCTATACATTCCATAACGAGTGCATTTAGTACATTATATGCGCACTTTCACTCTAAAAGAAGCCTCGCATGTAATGTATGTATACAACATTAAATTGGCAGAAGAAAAATGACATTTCGGATATTTCATAACCGAATAGGATGTACCTTCTAACGTAACAGTACGTTTCCTATTCAATTTATTTCACATATTGCTCACATCATCATCATGATCTCCGAAACCGTGACAATTATCCGCTGGATGTCTGGAGGTTATATAAATTATAATCACGAACAGCGCACAGAGAGAGAGAGAGAGAGAGATGGGGGACGAGTGAAAAAAAAGAAAGTAGTCCGACGAATACGCCAGAAAATTGTGCACATCTCTTTTGAAATTTGAAACTGCATAAATCTGTCTATCGATGATGTGTTTGTCGATGACATTCTAAAAATGCAAATTTTATAGTACCATAACGCAATTTTCCATTGCAAACAGTGGCAAATATTTTCTGATTAAATACGATTAATGCCGACAGTTTATGGGAATTAATCAAATTATTTTACAAAACATTCTCGTTGATCGTATCTTGATAAAATAGATAATTTTTGGATATTGAAAATGTTAATAGATTCCTAATGGCTTTCCAACAGATGTAATAATTCACCTTGCATTTGCAATAGGATACGCACAAGAAAGTTGTTGAGGTTAATGCAAGAAATCCTTGCGAAATTATCATATATTAAAAATAATTCAATACTGGTGAAGCTCTTTTTTAAATCACGCGTAAAAATAACCGAATACCTATATCAAGGTAATTGAAACGAGTCTTTATTAAATATTAGAAATCTACATATTTATGAGGTTTTTAACATCTCTCTAAATAAATCTTTGTTATGGAAATTAATTTGTACTTCTAACTATATGTAATAGAATAAAATGATAGTTCAAAAACTGACTCATCGTTTCATATCAAGTATTTGTAGAATGAAATAATGTGAATGATGATCAAACATTTTCAAATTTAACAATTCTGGTTCTTCAATCTCTTTTCTAGTGTTGGACAAAGCTCTTGAACCATTTAATCCTACATAATGTACGGGACCATCCCCGTTGTTTGATACAGTTGGAATATTGTCATGAATAGAATTGTGTGTATGATGAGGAGGAAACGTTAGTGAGGTAAGTTGGTAAGATTAAACAAAAAGAAACGGTGTAAGTATAGATAAATTTAATAAATAAATAAATCAAATATATATGCTGTAAATAGAGAGACATCACGACAAAAAAGAAAGTTAAAAAGAAAGAAAATAAATCGACTCGAATTCGATTCGGTTCTCATCCCTGACTAAGGGAGGAGGGCTGCCGGGATTAAGAGTGGCCAATTCCTTGACTAAGACGTTGTCAGATCTCGAAACCCTCGCGAGAGTTTATTTAGCAGACATTAAGAGAATTCAGATTCAGAAGGGATGCAATCGAGGCACACTCAAGACTGAAATAATACTTCGCATGAATATTATAGGATTCAAAACCAAGGAAAACAAAGCTAACCAGACTTTATTAAAAAAAGGAAAAGGTCATGTACTTAATGTAGAAGTCTCTCATCATCTCATGAATGAGGTATTTGGATTAGAATGGAAGGACCGTCCTGACTTACAATGGTATAGGAGTTTATTAGTACCGAGGAGGTTGGAAAGACTAATGAAATAAATGCTGATGAAGATGATGATCTGCTCTTCGGTTCTCGGGTTCTCTGCCGTGTAGAAAAGTTGTGGTACTTGACGCGTCGATCATCTTGTCGTGATCTTCGTCAGAGAATCGAAGAGCAGCCATCAACTGCGGCCGTGAAAGCCTGAAGACTACATTTTTTTAAATATTATTTCCGGCTAATCCAATTTTTTTTTTTTTTTTATTTGTGGTGGGTGCTTAGTTGCAGTGACTCCGTTAAGCTGTATTACTTGTCTGGCTATCACTGCAACTCTTGCGGTGTAGTTTAGTGTGTGTAAGTTGTGTTTAAATGACTTTGTGACAGCATCATATCGCCTTTTTTATGATACCGCGCTGTTAATCACTTTGTTCCCAATAGCGAATGGCAAGTCGATCCGGGATTAAACTCTCTGAAAAAATGTCACCGTCCCTCCAGAGAATTGAATCCCGGCACCTATCGTCCTCTCACAACAATAGTCAGCCGCCTAATCACTGCGGCCATCGACCCGTATATAACATAACATAAATATGTCTCTTTAATCTAATAAATTGAAGCAAATAAGACCTAACTTCTAGTTATTCTTTATCTATATAGTAAGGTCAGAAAGTTGTACGAATGCTCCTATATTCTGCTCAATTATACATAATTATGACCTGTTCTGACAGCTGTCAACAGGCAACATTAATTAATTTTTATAGTGGCAACAGTGTCATCAATTCAAGATGCTCTCGGGTAATCGAAAATTTTATGTTGAGAACACTGACAAAAATGGTGCAATATATTACTGTCATGTTGACATTTGAATTATGTTGGAATATTTTCTTACAATCATCATCAAATTGACTTGTAACTTTTATTGTTGTACATGGTTGTACATAATTTGACAGCTCATACCATAACAGAGTCTTAATAAGGAGAAAATAATATAAATTATGGCTCGTAAATATGTAGTAGAAAAATAAAATGCACTATACTTCTAAAATTATTTTAAAAGTTGTAGGTACCGTTTTATTAGAAATTTTCGAACAGCTATCCAATGATAATTTTTTTTACAATGATTCCGAGTTAGAACTACTCAAATAGTTCCGACAATAATCAAACTGCCGACGTCTTCAACGCCACCTGGACGAAAATCAACGGTGATCCACTAAATGATGAATCAAACTCAACGAAACGAAATGTGAAGTTTCTCTAAAGGTCATATTTATAGTCCGTGCTTGAGGTTGTGTCGATGCTTGAGCACGCGATTTTGACATAAATGTCATTACAAATCTGTCAAAATCGCATGCTCAAGCACCGACACAACCTCAAGCACGGACTATAAATATGACCCTAAGGGTGAGGATACGATTTTGACAGATTTGTAATGACATTTACGTCAAAATCGCGTGCTCAAGCATCTGGCTGATCTCAAGCACGAACTATAAATATGACCCTAAATGCTGTCGTTCACCATTAGATTAGATTAGATTAGGAATGGGGTGGTCATGCGAACCTGTTTCATTGCGACCTTTGCAGATCTATTGTGATCCCCTTTTTATCCTAGAGGACGCTCTCTAATTTTACCTGTCATTTTTAAGAGCGACTCTTTTATGTAGCCGTTAGCTGTTCTAGCGGTTCTGACATGAACTGGGGTTTCTTCTTCCTCTTGACAGAATGTCTAGTCAATAGACCTACTATCACTTTAACAGTTTTCCTGTCTTTACTCAGTAAATCTTCAATAAACTCCCTTAGGAACTCCTTTGCCTGTCTTCGTCCAGGTGATCTTTTCCACCATTCCTTGGACCTGTTATATGTCCATTCGTATAGATGGAGTTTTTAATTTTCGATTTGGTGATGCTGAAGGAAGGGCCAGCTCCTATGAAAGCCTATATGAACGCTTCTGTTGCTGTAAGCCTAGGCCAAAATTAATTTCCTTTAGATGCCCACTTCATTTAGGGCTCTTACGCAATCTCAGGAATAATCCTCGATGCCAGAGTAATTCTTCGCCAGAATGTTAGCAACGTCATCAACAACTTCGCCGCCGCCCTTTCCTATTCAACAAGACTCTTCTATCACTGAGACTTAATCTAATAATTTACTATGTTTTTTTCTCCACCCAATTCTCACCCATCTAAGAAGATATGAGGTCCAGATGTTGATCGTGAACGCACAACACTAACCTATACGACCGGGACCTGGAGATAACATCAATTTGCCAATATCCAACACGGTTGGCAGTCAACACCTTGGAAAGAGTTGAAAGGTTCCTCACCATTATTATCCCACTAACTAACTCCGCAGCCAGCAGGAGTTGCATTCATAAAGACCAAGAAAGGACTTAAGAGCTTCGCTCAATTGTAAAAGAAGCAAGCAGGATGACAGAATCAGACACAACTTTGAAACACAATTTTTCACTTTTGTCCCTTTCTATACAAACAAAATATACGAGGAAAAGTCACTAAATAAGTCACAAAGGAAAGCTGAAAATAGGAATGAGTTGTTTGCCTATCTGTCAAAGTGATAGTTGCTGTGCACGAACACAGGGAGTGTTAAAATGTCGATCTGTTGTGCGTTCTTTTTCTGGGCAAAAGGACTTTCTGCAAACGATATCCATAAGGTGAAAAGTGTTTGTCGCGTGAAGCCGTCTATAACTGGATCGAGAAATACCCTCGAGGACGCTCAAAAGTTGTTGACCATCAGCAAAGTTCAGATTTCGAAAGACGCAACACTTCGAGCAACTGCAATAGGGCGTTCTCATGGTTTAACCTACGAGCTGATGCACGATTGTTTAAATTTCCGAAAAGTTTGCTGACCGAAGAACACAGTGGAAGGGAAGAACATGCTTAACAGGATTGTTACTGGTGATGAGTCATGGGTGCACCAATACCATCCCAAACAAAGCGTGCTTCAATGCAATAGAACCGTCCTTCTTGGCCGTCAACTAAGAATGTCAAGGTTGTGCTAAGGTTATGCTTACCATGTTCTGGGATTCTTAAAGAGTGCTCATAGCCCATTTCCAGAACAGAAATGAGAACTGAGTGACTGCTGAATCAAACTGTAGAGTTTTGTTGTTGCTTTGGGATGCAATTCGACGAAAACGTCCAGGGCCTACTAACGAGAGAAAAATTGCTGCATCACTATAATCCAGGCGCCATTTAACCCTAATTGCAGTATTAGGGTGGGAATTTCTTGAACGTCCGGCTTACCGACCTAGCTCCAAGCGACTATTACCATCTGTTCGGTCCACTCAAAAAGCATTTTGGCAGCAAAGATTTCGATGGTGACAACGAGGAGGTTCAGTCGCCAGCCCAAACACTTTTATGCAGCAGCCATTGAGGCATTGATAAAGAGATGGGATAAGAGTATTAATGTAGATGGAGACTTTGTTGTGCCTAAGTATTTTTCTAATTATTTTTATAATAGCTTTTTGTGACCTATACTTACTGACTTCTCCTCGTAATTTTATGTAGACTAACACCAATGAAGGAGAATAGAATTATTGAGGGAAATGGTTGTTTCTCTAATTAGATACTTTCAAAATTCGAAGATAATCTCCTGCAGACTTTGTGACGTACAACTTACGTTTATAAAATACCAAAAGAAATCACCTTTAATAAGATATTAATGTATGAAATGTAATTTTCCATCATTTCTAGATAAATTTTTATGTACCTATCATTAATAAGATATTAACGAAGAATGATTAATAGAATCACATGTGTAGGTTTTAATGTTGCTGCTTTAAAGATTACAACTTACTTAAGGCCTTGAAATAAATACCATCATAATTGATAATAAAGATTTGACATTAACAAACATGTTTGAAAGACAAATCTATGTATATTTAAATAGAGATCAATTCTTCAGAATTATGAGGTGACAAAACAAATTCTTAATCCTCATTAAAATAGTGTTAGAAATTGCTTACTATTTTATATTATATAACTTTCATTCCCCTTCATCCGCATTAATCTGCGTGCATATATGTTACTACTACTTTAACGAGATTGTACCTATGTATATGAAATGTTACATAAGGCTTAATGCAGTACGCTAATAAGTAGTGTTCGATGCAATAAATTGGCTAAAAAAGTAGTAGCACATATATATTAACCCATTCACTCAACCAGTCGCTGCGATCTACCAACTTTAATCTGAAGTAAACTCTTAAAGTCCTCAATTTGTTTATGCTGAAAGGTACAAAGCGTTAGTAAAAAGTCCCGGAACGGTGGAATAACTTTGTTATTTGAAAATTATGATTTCTGAAATTTGGTATGGGGGTAGGTATTACAATAATTGTTCAAAATGCTCTCCATTTACAATTTGACAAAAATGTAAACGGTCAGTAAAATTTCTTATTGAATTTTGTATTTGTTCTGGAGTGATGCGATTGGCTTCTTGATCTATTCTCTCATCCAATTGTTCAAGATTATGGGGACGATTTTTGTACACTTGACATTTCAAGTGACCCCAAAAGAAAAAATCTAATGGCGAGAGATCCGGCGAACGTGCTTGCCATTCGATTGCTCCTCTACGTCCGATCCAACGTTCCGGAAAAATTTCATTCAAATAATCGCGGACATTATGGGCAAAATGGGGGGGGGAGCTCCATCTTGTTGAAACCAAAAATGTGCATTAGGGTGATCACGTATGTTTGCATTTGGAAAGGGGGCCGCAAGTGCTGGAACAACCTCATTTCGCAATAAATTTAAGTAGACGTTGCCAGTTAAATTTCCTCCTATAAAAAAATGGTTCTATGATGTTGTTTGCAACAAGACCAGTCCGACCAGCCCGGACATTCACCTTTTGAGGACGCTGTGTATGGACTTCTTCGATCCAATGCGGATTTTCAATTGACCAGTAGCGACAATTATGTTTGTTCAGAGTGCCGTTGAGACAAAACGTTGCCCCATCTGAAAAAATGATGTGATCTAAAACATTAGGCTGCTGCTCGATCAATTCCGTCATTGTTTCGCGAAAATTTAGTCTACGATCTGGATCATCTTCAGTTAATTCATGGACGGAGCTTTCATTCTTGCTGATTTAAGAATCTTATGAGCAGATTTTTGAGAGATCTCATGAATTTGACCTAATTCTGTTGCGGACACCACCCCCTTCCAGCTCCTTAGAAGTTGAACTTAAAAAAAAAGCCGAAACACACGTTTTTATTAATTGCATCAAAAAAACATTATCACTAAGTTTCAGGTAAACTTAAAAATATAATTTAACAAACTCGTATTTTATTAATTGTATCAAAGAATGTTACTATCAAGTTTCAAGTCATAATTTTTTTAATTTCTTCTTTTACGAACTTTGCCGCCGTCTCCTCTGCCCTCCCCTGCCCACCACCTTAGGGTTTGAATTTTAAAAAAAGACCGAAATACGTATTTCATTAATCCTATCACACAGCATTAATACCAAAGCATAAAAATTTTTTTTTTCTTGCCTCCCATTTTTGCCGCTTTAGGGTTTGAATTAAAAAATACGCCGAAAAATATCTTTGATTAATTATATCAGAGAGGATTGATGGCAAGTTTCAAGTGAATTTGACCATAAAAATACAATTTTTTTAGATTTTTTTTCTTGTTACAAAACTTACCACACTCTTTGACCTCTTTAGAGGTTGAACTTTTAAAAACTTTTAAAAACAGCCGAGACACGTTTTTCTTAACTGTATCAAAAAAACATTAATGCTAAATTTCAAGCAAATTTGACCATAAAAATATTATTTCACCGCCCCTTTCCCTAGAGGTTGAATTAAAAAAAAATAGAAACACGTCTCTTACTATATCTGTTATGACCTATGTTATGTATAGGTCATTGAAACAGCAAATTAATTAAATACTAATTTATTCCAAAAAGTCGGTAGAGCATTGGACTTTTTGGAATAAATTGGTATTTAATTAATTTGCTGTATCATTGACCTATAAGTGGAAATACTTCTGGAATTGAAAGATAAACACATCTCTCATCAAAGATATTGAAGAGTTACCAGTACCAAGTTCCTATACAAACTTTAGGGTCTGAATTTCAAATTTCTATCCTTAGCAATTTGGGTTGGTGCCAGTTTGCTCTTTAAAAATTGAATTTTTGAACTTTTCAGTTAACAATATCTCTGTTGAGGGACCAACACAGCCGTTTTTGAAAAAGATATTTTTCTGTAGTCCCAAAACATACTAGCAGGGGCTAACTAAGCTGTGACTTATTTCCAATAAGATTCAAGGAATGGATTGGCCAGTTCAATCTCCTGATCTGAATCCTATTGAGAATCTTTGGATCGATGTCAAGCAAGCTACTTTCAAAGCAAAATCATCTAATACGAGGAATAAGTTGCAATTATTGAGAATTGAAATAGAGAGGTGAAAGATGGTGGAAGAGGACAATATAGAGCAAGTGCATTAAAAACTTGTATCAATCTTTCTAGTCTCGATAATTGTAGGTTGTCCCTCGTATTGAAGAACTTTGGGATGTGCAGTTTGTGTGCTCTGTATACGTGTTTTGCATTTGTCTTCTCATACTTTTAATGAGGTCATCGATCAGTTTTTTTGATGGTATGAGTTCCATTCGCGAGGGAAACATGCGGGTCAATTCATTGTTGGTATAGCAATTTGGTTCGAAAATTCTGAAATTTTCTTGGATAAAAAGGGGTTAAAGGTAAATTTTCTATAGCTTCATTTCTCAGAGTTTTAAAATTATTTATGAATGCCTACCCAAGCTTTGACAAAGATAGATCATCTATCTCACTATACTGATAAAATTCTAACATTTATTAGCTCGTCTCCGTCTCGTTGGTTGGTCTCTGTTGTAGGTAGTAGGAAATTGGCCATGTCAATCCAGAAATCAGTTCTTCATGATTATCTTCCACTGTAAGTAACACATTCAAACTAGTTTCTTCATCTGTTGCTGTTAATGGACGTCCCCTTCTATAGGTAAATCCTTCACCTGACGAAAGACTTCAAACTTTTGAATTGTTCGGCATACCGTACTTTTACTAATGTGACGATCCGGATAAACAGTATTAAACAAAATAGGAACCTCTTCAAAAGAACGTCGACGATCACAGTACACACGCGCATCATTAATATCTCAATTCGTTCTGATTCAGTAAGTTTTACTGCCATTTTCAAACGTGTCAATGTCTAAAATAAGTAAATTTATAGCGATGCAAAAGTTAAAACGCTTTTAAAATTGTCAAATGTGACGGCAAAAACAATGCAAACACTAAACAACAACTTTTTTCCAAGGTACCTTGTTTTTTCTGTATTAGGACACTTTTTTAATTTTTTAACTGTTTTCTTGTGAATAAAAATAAACATCTTAATACTTCCTGAACGTAGTTTTTTTATTTTGCATTCAAAAGTGTTAAAAAATCTGGGCGTTCCGTTAAAAGAAAAAAAGTTGTTCGACCGTTCCGGAACTTTTTACTAACGCTGTATATGTATACAGTAATATGAAAATTATCCGGAACATTGTGCCAAATTAAGATTTTATAAATTTTTCTGTAATTTTCTCGAAGCTTAACCTTCATAGAACCTCCTATATGGTGTACATAGATCATTTCGACGAACTTAGCTTTTACAGCAATAATTACACACCTATTAAAATGAAAATCGATTCATCTGGTTACCTTGTATGACAATCGTATGCATCGATAAATTCAAATTTTTGAAATTCTTGTGATTCGTTCGTATATCGTATAATTTAAAACGCACTTTACAAATTGCACTTCCTCATGAATAACTAGTTTAATGAAATGTAACTATTGCCATTTTAACAGGCGACTAATGCAACTGTACTTTACTACAGGGAAAAAAGTTATTCCGAAAGCTTTAGTTCTCTTAAATGATCGCCTTCGGTTATATGTATAATACTTATACATATACGAGATAAAGTTTTACCTAATCTTAATTAGGTATTTTTGTTTCTCTTTCGGGAATTAAAACCGAGAAATATGTAACACTCTACAGGAAAAAATAAATTTAAAAGAAAGGAAATTAGACTAATTTCCGCATTATTTCTCTCTTTCAAGTTTGATAATTCATTTTTGTGCTATAATTAAATTATGTAATGGTTTTAAACGGTTGATTTCAATTATTAAATATATCGGGATTTAAAACCTGGGGACATTAGAAGATACCTTAAAATCGTTAAAGATCCCAACAACAAGATCCCTATGCAATACAACTTCGACCAACCAACAGTAGGTTCCAATCCATCAAGGGATCGAAGGGAACCAAAAGGTAGATAAGCCTCCAATTAATCTAACAACCTCAAGGGCAATGTTAGAGTAGATCCATGCAGGTCATCTAATGGACATACATATATAATTTAAAAAAAATGAATATTAATTGAAGAAGCAAACAATAGATAATTATATTGATTTATTACCTATTTCCTTATTTGTACATACATAGATGTTAGACATATTTTACAATATTTACTCCATTAATTTAAATGTTTAACGACCACTATTTTCTGGTATCGTTTCATTAAGTTAGGGAAATACGCACGTTACCTAAATTTTAAAATGTTACTTTCGAATATGTATGAGTTGTATACAACCTATAACTTCTATTTATTGTATAACTTGTGATTCATCTGATATTCAAATATCCATTAGTGTTTCCAAAACCGCAGTTAGGTAAATCGGACATTTTTCGGTTATTAAACGAGATTAAATATAATTAATACAGCAAGACTCGTTCAACATCCCAGAAAACAGTTGCCATCAGTTTTTTTTTCCAGAAAATTATGTCTTGACCTTCTTTGGTGGCGGAGAGCCCTTATGAACCCACTACACGGATTATTGTTTAGTAGCAGGTTCCCAATGATGTACCCAAGTCTCATCCCCGGTAATAATTCGAGATAAAAATGTTTTGTTCCTCTCCAACAATTGACTTTATGTCTTATTATTAAAATAGATTAATTTTGCCCACAGATGACTGATGCCATGTCCGAATCTAAAAAGAAATGTAGACATCAGTACAGCGTTGATTATTTGAAGTTTGTCTTCACTCCATCATTATCGGACAAACAATTGCCAACAAGTGCCTTTTATGCAACAAAGTTTTGGGCAATGATGTTATGCAACCATCTAAGCTGCAGGATCATCTGAGAAAATGTCACCATGATAAAACAGATAAAGATTTGAAATACTTTCAAACACTCAAAGATAAACTTCAGAAGAGACCAACGCTGGATAAAATGTTCGCTTCGACGTCACAAAGAAACGATGATGGTTTGCGGACATCTTACAATATCTCGCTACTTATAGCAAAATCCGGAAAACCGCATACTATCGGAGAGAAGTTAATTTTGCCAGCCGTTGAAGAGATTTTAAAAACTGTTTTACACAAACCTGCATCTGATATTAAAAGAATTCTCTTAAGCAATAATACTGTTGAGAGACGTATTCGTGAAATGAGTTCTGATATTGAAAGCTTCTTGTGTAATTATTTGCAAACGACCCAATCCTCTACACAACAGGACGAGTCAACTTTACCTGGTAATGCATCAGCATTATTATTGGCATATTTTCGTTTTATTATGAATCAAGAAATCTACGAAGAACTGCTCTTCGCAAGAACTTTGACAACCGACATTAAAGGTGAATCAATATTTCATGTTTTGAAATATTACTTCATTGAAAAAGCAATCCCTTTATCAATTATAATATCAGTAGCTACAGATGGAGCACCTGCCATGGTTGCCACGTTATCGTGGATTTATAAGCTATTTAAAACAAAATGTGTCAGGGGTGTTAGCAATACATTGCGTCATCCATCGACAACATTTAGTTGCTAAAAATTTGAGTGTTAGATTGCATGAATCTCTTCGATTAATCATTGATGCAGTAAACCGAATTCGAAGCAACGCGGTTATTTGTGCAGTTGTGTGAAGAAAATGACGAACACTTCCGTCAATTACTCCTTCACGCTGAAGTACGCTGGCCGTCGAAAGGCTTAAGTTTGACAAGATTTTTTGCACTTTTTGAGACTATTTTAGAATTTCTGGATACTAAAGATAAAATTTATTGAAGAGAAAAACAGACATCGCTAATTTAACAGATTTGTTTACAAAATTTAATATGGTTAATTTGCAGTTATAAGGCGACAGTCTAAATTTGATTAAAACAGAGTCCATCTTATCAGCGTTTCTTGCCAAAGTTAAACTAATGAAGCAAAATATTGGACGGTTCGCCAATTTGTCACAAACAAACTGCCAGGAAGACGACGTTTCAACCTACGTTCAACATTTAAATGCCCTCTATTCAGATTTTGAAACTAAGTTTGAGGATATGTTTTGACTATGGTAATACCACGCCGTGGATAATTAACCCATATGGTGACATAGAAGAAACGAATGTCATAATACAAGAGAAACTGACTGAACTAAGTACAAACGAAGAACTTAAGGTTCAGTTTAAAAACGGATATCAGCAATTCTGGCTGCAAAACAACATATCCGTTACTTAACCTGTATTATGGAGTGTAGGGAGGAAATTTTTAATTTCCTTTCCATTGTCATACCTAATGGAAAGGGGGTTCAGCGCTGTTACCAATCTCCTAACCAAAAAAAAATGAAACAAACTGGACATCACTAGCCGAGGAGATTTAAGATTAAACCTTACAAAATTGACGCCAAATGTTGATAATTTATTATTAAAGCATCAGATTCATCCTTCTCACTAAAAACATTTACTTATTGCTTAGTTTATTTTATGTTAGGTATATTTTATATAACAGATATAAAATTTTATTGTGAGTAGTTTTAATTTAAATTCAATTCACCTTAAGTTTTTAACATTAAACTTCACAGTTAGAAATTTACAAAAAAATCAATATCAGGTAAGTAAGGGGTCTACCCAAAACCGAAAAACATGGCAAGGGGTCTACGACACAAAAAAGTTTGGGAACCACTGGGATATACAGACTTCATTGGCAGTGACAGAGAACTTCACACGTCGATCTTTCAGTACCCAATTTTCGTCCGGACTTTTTGGGTCATCATTGATCGACTCTCGACCCCATCGAAAGAGTTTAGACTAATATTTTAAACTTGAAAATAAAATGGTGGATCTTCCTCATACACAGCAACCATTCTTTCATGAACTGCTTTTGGACCATCGCCTTCTTTTGTCAGGAACTTTATTATGCTGCGATGTTCAACCTTAGTTTCACTCATTTTATCGAGAAGTAGACCGTCTCAAATCTCTGTAAATAGCACAAACTAAACACAACTTAGTACATGTATTTCTAATAGTGATAGCAGGTAGGTAGATAACATTGAAATTACATTGGGCAATTGCGACTTGAACATGTCGGCATTGACAGTTAGGAGATTGTCCAATAAATCATCCCATTTGGCACCATAATCGTTTAAAATCAAACAACCCTTTTCTTCTTCTGTCTCATTAGACAGCAATTTGAGCACCTACTTTGCCAAGGCGACCTTTCTGAACTGAAGATGAGTTTTGATAATGTGTTGTAGGCATCCTTTTGACTCGTCAAGTAACAATCTCGGATTAACCGATTAAAGGATTGGCTCGAACTCGTTTCATGGATGTAAATGAACTTTAAAATTAAACAAAAGTCAGGTGTTGAATTGAATGTTGATTACATATCCATGTATACAAAACTAAAGGGAATCAAAAAAAGGGATATTCTGCTAACGTTCATCCGCAAATAATAAAAATTAAAAAACTATTGTTAGAGTTGAATAAGATGGGCCAAGTTTCGTTAATGTGGATTCCCGGCCACTGCGGTCTTCAAGGTAACGAGGATGCGGACAGGTTAGCAAAGGCTGGAGCAAGTGGTCAGCCTA
The DNA here is from genome assembly GCA_023690525.1 of Holotrichia oblita. NCBI lineage: Eukaryota > Metazoa > Arthropoda > Insecta > Coleoptera > Scarabaeidae > Holotrichia > Holotrichia oblita. Next base: position 97,968,999 of record CM043021.1, on the reverse strand, counting down.
TGGAAAGGATGGTATTTCCTTTAGCTCTTAAAAACACTAGCTTAAATAACCTAAAACACCAGTGGGCAGCAGAGAACAGACTTTCTGCAAAAGGTCAGAGGTATAAAATGGCATCGAGCGGACGTACAGAGAATCCCTGGTTTCATGGGATGGGGTACCGAGGCAGAAAATTTATTACTACGCTGTGCAGGCTAAGATTTGGGCACAATCAGCTAAGGGCTCATTTGTTCCGACTCCATTTAACAGAGAGTCCGAATTGCGACTGCGGAGATGAAGAAGACGCTAATCATATATTTTTTGGTTGTCAACGAAGAGTTCAACAGATCAATGACCTCCAAATTGAACTACTGAGTCACGGATTGCATCCCCCTTCAATATTTCGAGTATTTTGGCCAAAGAGGATGAGAAGATATTCATGCTACTGTACAAATTCATTAAAGCCAATAACATTGTAGTATAGCCACATCCAATCCCTGCTTCCTTTGTCACCTGCTAAACTAAATTATGTAGAACGCTGTAGTAGTGCCTTTTCAATAAATTTTTTTCTGTAGTGCTATAGTAGTGTAGTTTGCAACGACTGAGCTGTAGTTTTTCCTTTCGCTTTTGCTAGTCATTATATACATTTGGACCCATCAGTTTTCATGAGGATATGGGTTTGTTCCAGACGAGCTTTATTGCTCAATCCTCATGAGTTCGGGCATGGCTGAGTGGATCTCCTATGGATCACGGTGCCAATAAGAAAAGAAGAAGAAGAAAATCCATGTATACAAGACAATCTTTGATCTACCAGTTTATATCCAGGTTCTAATCAAGAACTAGAAGAGGTGTTAAATGTTGTCACTTCTCTTTTTGGCTAAATGTTGGCAAGTACCTTCTCCGCCTTTTTTGTGTCTCCAAACTTGAAATTGCAACCAGAATTGCTTCAATCATACCTGTGTTGCCTCGAACCGTTTTATAATTGATTTTTTCCCAAGAAGTTCACTCTACTGGCTTTCATCAGTGTGTTAAACTCATTCTTCTGGTTTAACAATTCACTCAGGTTTTGTGGTTTTGTTAACCCGTCCCAGTTAAGTTTGGTGAAGTATTGGCATCTTATTTATTCCTTAGTTTAGCTAGTTTAGGCTAGTTTAGTAATCTCTTTGGTAGTGTTTTCTCTTATATATATATATTTTTGAATTTGACACCGTGTATCGTGGGCTGGCCGAAACATTTCCATAATATCATCATCTAGAAGCTTGAAGAATGTGTTAGGCCATTATTCAGAAACAAAGCGAATGCTTTTGTATGGCTAGTTGTGTATAGGTAGGATTTAAATACATCATCGTTAAATTATTTATTTGATTTTGTCATTAATCATTATTAAAAAAATATATATTTATTGAAAACGATCTACCGAAAATATTTCAAAACTTATGACCAAAAAAAATGATTGTAAGGGGGACACACTTTGACCTGTAAATTGTTTTAATGAGGATCTCTTTGGCTTCTTTGAAAAACATCTGACGTAAGTATAAGTAAGGTTTATCCGCGGGGATCATGTCTCGATCTCTCACTCGCTTGTAGATGATGTGATGAATAAATTAGGAATTGAAGAAAGTTGTACAATCAATTGCAAAACAAACATAGTTGAAATACATTTAAAAAAAACGTAGAAAAAAAGGAAATATTAAAATTGAACAGTAATAATGTAACAAGTCTAAATCAAAGACACTAAAAAGAAGACTAATCGCCAAATAGAACATCAGCAAGAATGGTTCTGTTTTTTATAAGATCCAATTTTATTCTAACTTTATCATATAACGTGTTTTCCACTTTCGGAAGAGACATTATTTTTCAAACAGAATTGCAAGTGAAAGTGTTGAGGGCTTATTCTCTTATAGGGTTAGAAATGCTGTAAAATTCAGTGGTTCCCAAACTTTTTTGTGTTGTAGACTCCTTGCTATGTTTTTCGGTTTTGGATAGATCCCCTACTTACCTGATATTGATTTTTTTGTAAATTTCTAACTGTGAAGTTTAATGTTAAAAACTTAAGGTGAATTGAATTTAAATTAAAACTACTCACAATAAAATTTTATATCTGTTATATAAAATATACCTAACATAAAATAAACTAAGCAATAAGTAAATGTTTTTAGTGAGAAGGATGAATCTGATGCTTTAATAATAAATTATCAACATTTGGCGTCAATTTTGTAAGGTTTAATCTTAAATCTCCTCGGCTAGATGATGTCCAGTTTGTTTCATTTTTTTTTGGTTAGGAGATTGGTAACAGCGCTGAACCCCCTTTCCATTAGGTATGACAATGGAAAGGAAATTAAAAATTTCCTCCCTACACTTCATAATACAGGTTAAGTAACGGATATGTTGTTTTGCAGCCAGAATTGCTGATATCCGTTTTTAAACTGAACCTTAAGTTCTTCGTTTGTACTTAGTTCAGTCAGTTTCTCTTGTATTATGACATTCGTTTCTTCTATGTCACCATATGGGTTAATTATCCACGGCGTGGTATTACCATAGTCAAAACATATCCTCAAACCTAGTTTCAAAATCTGAATAGAGGGCATTTAAATGTTGAACGTAGGTTGAAACGTCGTCTTCCTGGCAGTTTGTCTGTGACAAATTGGCGAACCGTCCAATATTTTGCTTCATTAGTTTAACTTTGGCAAGAAACGCTGATAAGATGGACTTTGTTTTAATCAAATTTAGACTGTCGCCTTATAACTGCAAATTAACCATATTAAATTTTGTAAACAAATCTGTTAAATTAGCGATGTCTGTTTTCCTCTTCAATAAATTTTATCTTTAGTATCCAGAAATTCTAAAATTGTCTCAAAAAGTGCAAAAAATCTTGTCAAACTTAAGCCTTTCGACGGCCAGCGTACTTCAGCGTGAAGGAGTAATTGATGGAAGTGTTCGTCTTCACACAACTGCACAAATAACCGCGTTGCTTCGAATTCGGTTTACTGCATCAATGATTAATCGAAGAGATTCATGCAATCTAACACTCAAATTTTTAGCAACTAAATGTTGTCGATGGATGACGCAATGTATTGCTAACACCCCTGACACATTTTGTTTTAAATAGCTTATAAATCCACGATAACGTGGCAACCATGGCAGGTGCTCCGTCTGTCGCTATTGATATTATATTTGATAAAGGGATTGCTTTTTCAATGAAGTAATCCTTCAAAGCATGAAATATTGATTCACCTTTAGTGTCGGTTGTCAAAGTTCTTGCGAAGAGCAGTTCTTCGTAGATTTCTTGATTCATAATAAAACGAAAATATGCCAATAATAATGCTGATGCATTACCAGGTAAAGTTGACTCGTCCAGTTGTATAGAGGATTGGGTCGTTTGCAAATAATTACACAAGAAGCTTTCAATATCAGAACTAATTTCACCAATACGTCTTTCAACAGTATTATTGCTTAAGAGAATTCTTTTAATATCAGATGCAGGTTTGTGTAATACAGTTTTTAAAAACTCTTTAACGGCTGGCAAAACTAACTTCTCTCCGATAGTATGCGGTTTTCCGGATTTTGCTATAAGTAGCGAGATATTGTAAGACGCCCGCGAACCATCATCGTTTCTTTGTGACGTCGAAGCGAACATTCTATCCAACATCGGTCTCTTCTGAAGTTTATCTTTGAGCGTTTGAACGTATTTCAAATCTTTATCTGTTTTATCATGATGACATCTTCTCAGATGATCCTGCAGCTTAGATGGTTGCATAACATCATTGCCCAAAACTTTGTTGCATAAAAGGCACTTGTTGGCAATTGTTTGTCCGATAATGATGGAGTGAAGACAAACTTCAAATAATCAACGCTGTACTGATGTCTACGTTTCTTTTTAGATTCGGACATGGCATCAGTCATCTGTGGGCAAAATTAATCTATTTTAATAATAAGACATAAAGTCAATTGTTGGAGAGGAACAAAACATTTTTATCTCGAATTATCACCGGGGATGAGACTTGGGTACATCATTGGGAACCTGCTACTAAACAATAATCCGTGTAGTGGGTTCATAAGGGCTCTCCGCCACCGAAGAAGGCCAAGACATAATTTTCTGGAAAAAAAAACTGATGCCAACTGTTTTCTGGGATGTTGAAGGAGTCTTGCTTCTTGAATATATGCTAAGAAGGTCTACCAAAAATGGAGAAAAATTTGTTGCTGCACGACAATTATTGTCGGGTTCATAAGGCAACCGAGAAGCAATTTTTTTCAGAGAGTATGGGGCAATTGGAAAAAAGATGGAATAATTGTATTAGTGTTGAAGGGAGTTATCTAGAAAAATAATTTTTTTTTTTTGTTCTCTTTTGTGCTTTTTTTCATGACTAGGTAGATAACACTGTAGGTATCCTATTTATCTCCTAAATAACTAAGCAAGAATTGGCTCAAAAATTATTACAGCAGCGAGAAGTAATAAGAAGTATACATTGCGGCAATTCCCTTGACAAAAGCAATTGTAATACGTATTGTATGTATACAAAAGCCAGCCTACCGAAAGGAAACAAACAGTGCTTCGCAGGTAGCCCATGCACGTGAATGATACCGGCTTAACAATTATTATTATTAAGTGCCGCTAAAGCGCGATCTGATCCTATTTACTTTCTCTTTCAGACCAATTCTATAAGAGGGGTGTCACTCAACGGAAAATTCAGTAGTGCACATGTGATTGCGCGGACTTACCCTTCACACAGGATTAATAATTAATTAATTAAATTGTGTTTTTTATAAATTTTCTCTTTCGAGTGTTAAGTTCGCAGAAACGGTGAGTTTAATTGTAATTTTAAGTTTGAATTTGTGTCTAACGATAAGTGAAGATTGCATATTAATTATAAAGAAATGTCAAATTTAACCTCTTTGATTTAGCAACAAAATTTTTTTTTTAAATAACTTTATAATTTATGTCTAACATCGTTCTGCCAGGTGCTTTGAATATAAACTCATGACATCATCGAAACCATCGCTTTAAAAACGAAAAAATGATTAATGGAAATGTCTACAATTTTAAATTATTTTTTTAATTACATATGTAGTCGTAAATTATTTTTCAAACATGCCCGCCTCCTTCCAAAAATTGCTTAAAAATTTGTTGATTCTGCATTCAGAATCTATTTATTAACCGTTCTTAAACTGTAAAGTTTTCCCTGTCGTATTACTGCTGGACGTCATCCAATTTTAAAAAGAAAAAAAATCAGTTTTAGCCCTTTGGGGTGTGCACAATAATTTTATACTCCAACGACATCTAATTATGTGTTTAGAATCTAAATTTGAATCCATAATATTTAGAGAAAAATATATGATTGAGTGGACTCGTTTATTACAACGAATCTGCAAAACCCCCTCTACACTTCGATTACTTCTTCTCCACGTCTTCTATTACTTCTTCGTCGGAAGAAAATTTACGATCTTTTAAACTTTTTATTCAACTGATGAAAGATGAATAAGGAGGGAGAGGGGAGAAGGGTGTTCGAGTAATTCGAGCCTTATATCGAATAATAATTATTCCACTTTCATCCAGAAAATCAATCATGATTACTCCATGGCAATCTCAAAAAACTAAAGCTTTCCAGCTAATTTTCGAACACAAAATTTCTGAGGCGTTGGAGAACCAGAGTGTCTCCATTCCATTTGTACTCCAACGACATCTAATTATGTGTTTAGAATCTAAATTTGAATCCGCATAATATTTAGAGAAAAATATATGATTGAGTGGACTCATTTATTACAACGAATCTGCAAAACCCCCTCTACACTTCTATTACTTCTTCTCCACGTCTTCAATTACTTCTTCGTCGAAACTTTTTTTTTTTGTTCAACTGATGAAAGATGAATAAGGAGGAAGAGGGGAGAAGGGTGTTCGAGTAATTCGAGCCTTATATCGAATAATAATTATTCCACTTTCATCCAGAAAATCAATCATGATTACTCCATGGCAATCTCAAAAAACTAAAGCTTTCCAGCTGATTTTCGAACACAAAATTTCTGACGCCTTGGAGAACCAGAGTGTCTCCATTCCATTTGTACTCCAACGACATCTAATTATGTGTTTAGAATCTAAATTTGAATCCGCATAATATTTAGAGAAAAATATATGATTGAGTGGACTCATTTATTACAACGAATCTGCAAAACCCCCTCCACACTTCTATTACTTCTTCTCCACGTCTTCTATTACTTCTTCGTCGGAAGAAAATTTACGATCTTTTAAACTTTTTTTTTCAACTGATGAAAGATGAATAAGGAGGGAGAGGGGAGAAGGGTGTTCGAGTAATTCGAGCCTTATATCGAATAATAATTATTCCACTTTCATCCAGAAAATCAATCATGATTACTCCATGGCAATCTCAAAAAACTAAAGCTTTCCAGCTGATTTTCGAACACAAAATTTCTGACGCCTTGGAGAACCAGAGTGTCTCCATTCCATTTGTACTCCAACGACATCTAATTATGTGTTTAGAATCTAAATTTGAATCCGCATAATATTTAGAGAAAAATATATGATTGAGTGGACTCATTTATTACAACGAATCTGCAAAACCCCCTCTACACTTCTATTACTTCTTCTCCACGTCTTCTATTACTTCTTCGTCGGAAGAAAATTTACGATCTTTTAAACTTTTTTTTGCAACTGATGAAAGATGAATAAGGAGGGAGAGGGGAGAAGAGTGTTCGACTAATTCGAGCCTTATATCGAATAATAATTACTCCACTTTCATCCAGAAAATCAATCATGATTACTCCATGGCAATCTCAAAAAACTGAAGCTAAAGCTTTTCCAGCTGATTTTCGAACACAAAATTTCTGAGGCGTTGGAGAACCAGAGTGTCTCCATTCCATTTGTACTCCAACGACATCTAATTATGTGTTTAGAATCTAAATTTGAATCCGCATAATATTTAGAGAAAAATATATGATTGAGTGAACTCATTTATTACAACGAATCTGCAAAACCCCCTCTACACTTCTATTACTTCTTCTCCACGTCTTCTATTACTTCTTCGTCGGAAGAAAATTTACGATCTTTTAAACTTTTTTTTCAACTGATGAAAGATGAATAAGGAGGGAGAGGGGAGAAGGGTGTTCGAGTAATTCGACCCTTATATCGAATAATAATTATTCCACTTTCATCCAGAAAATCAATCATGATTACTCCATGGCAATCTCAAAAAACTGAAGCTAACGCTTTTCCAGCTGATTTTCGAACACAAAATTTCTGATGCCTTGGAGAACCAGAGCGTCTCCATTCCATTTGTACTCCAACGACATCTAATTATGTGTTTAGAATCTAAATTTGCATCCGCATAATATTTAGGGAAAAATATATGATTGAGTGGACTCATTTATTACAACGAATCTGCAAAACCCCCTCTACACTTCTATTACTTCTTCACCACGTCTTCTATTACTTCTTCGTCGGAAGAAAATTTACGATCTTTTAAACTTTTTTTTCAACTGATGAAAGATTAATAAGGAGTGAGAGGGGAGAAGGATGTTCGAGTAATTCGAGCCTTATATCGAATAATAATTATTCCACTTTCATCCAGAAAATCAATCATGATTACTCCATGGCAATCTCAAAAAACTAAAGCTTTCCAGCTGATTTTCGAACACAAAATTTCTGACGCCTTGGAGAACCAGAGTGTCTCCATTCCATTTGTACTCCAACGACATCTAATTATGTGTTTAGAATCTAAATTTGAATCCGCATAATATTTAGAGAAAAATATATGATTGAGTGGACTCATTTATTACAACGAATCTGCAAAACCCCATCTCCACTTCTATTACTTCTTCGTCGGAAGAAAATTTACGATCTTTTAAACTTTTTTTTTCAACTGATGAAAGATGAATAAGGGGGGAAAGGGGAGAAGGGTGTTCGAGTAATTCGAGCCTTATATCGAATAATAATTATTCCACTTTCATCCAGAAAATCAATCATGATTACTCCATGGCAATCTCAAAAAACTAAAGCTTTCCAGCTGATTTTCGAACACAAAATTTCTGAGGCCTTGGAGAACCAGAGTGTCTCCATTCCATTTGTACTCCAACGACATCTAATTATGTGTTTAGAATCTAAATTTGAATCCGCATAATATTTAGAGAAAAATATATGATTGAGTGGACTCATTTATTACAACGAATCTGCAAAACCCCCTCTACACTTCTATTACTTCTTCTCCACGTCTTCAATTACTTCTTCGTCGGAAGAAAATTTACGATCTTTTAAACTTTTTTTTCAACTGATGAAAGATGAATAAGGAGGGAGAGGGGAGAAGGATGTTCGAGTAATTCGAGCCTTATATCGAATAATAATTATTCCACTTTCATCCAGAAAATCAATCATGATTACTCCATGGCAATCTCAAAAAACTGAAGCTAAAGGTTTTCCAGCTGATTTTCGAACACAAAATTTCTGACGCCTTGGAGAACCAGAGTGTCTCCATTCTATTGATTATTGCTTTGTTTCTGGGTCGTAGAAATGTACCCAAGTTTAATCCATAGTAACAATACAGCTGAAGAAGTCTGCATCATTTTCAAAACGAGTAGAGATCGAACGCAATCACGACACATACTTCATACTACTTTTAAGAAAAACTACTACATACCTAACAGTAACAAAAATTACTCTACATTCTTAGAATTGTGAATAATGTCATACATACCTTCATGCCTTCATACTTATGTAAATTAAACCAAACCCATAAGTCAACTCAGAAGGACGATTTGTTTCCTTTTTGAACAAAATTTTTATAATTTTAATTAATACAACGTTTAAAAAATGAATTATGGAAATTATAAAACGCATAAATAATATTAATATTTACTGCAAAACTGTGTAAAAATCAGCATATGTTAAACAGGAAATTGTCATTGGCATTAACTGCATAATTCAATTAATTATTACCGCTGTTTTTATTGCTTTATTAGAAGTTCATGCAACTGTAATTATTTAATTTTTAACACGCGGAGATATCTCTTTTTCTTGTGCTTTCATACGAGTTATCATATCCAGATGATAACGTGAAAGTTTTTATTGGTCAATTTTAACATCTAACATCGCTATGTGAAAAGTAAAATTGACGATTTATAAAGCGAGAGTTCATTGATTTTTCGATCTTAAATTTGAATAATCTTCACATTTTTATGGATGTTTTAGGAAGATACGCAGAGTTGTTTAAAATAACTTGAATCCTAAAATAACAACTTTCAATTTCGATTTAACATTAAATTCTTTCATAAATACATAATATTCTAAGTTGTAGATCCCTCCCTCACTTCAAGTGCATCTCCAAAGGCTAAACACAACTCAAACTGTTCGTTTTCTATGAACAAATATCTCCTGCTTTAGTCTCTTCAAAATAATGGTCTCGCTAAGCTTAGCAAAGCTGGAGATTAAGAGAAATTAGCCTGAAATTTTAGAGAAAGAATTAATCCTTGATTGGCTTTGGTATAAACACCATAATGGAGCGTTGTCAAATGTACCTAGGATCAGTTAGAAAAAAATTACAGTGTGGTTCTAAAGTTTGTTCCCCCCATGCTAACTTGTGATTGCTGATTATGGCGTTTATGTCAATAAAATTCTATTCTATGACATTTATAAGGTAGTGTAAGCTTAATAAAAATCACACGTTTTACAATTCACAGCTACCTACGACTTTTAAATTTATGTTGAGCAGATAAATGCAAACACAAAATTTATAATTAACTAAAATTTTGTTGTATTACTGTGTTCATATGAATGGATAAATTTTTATGAAATGTAAATCTAATACCATACTAAGTAAGCTCTTTAAAATGAGATGTCAACTCTCCCCCTCCCCCTCAACATTCCATTTACAGTTTTGATACTATCCCCTGTCGTCAATCTTTGAAACTAAATAGAAATTTTACTTGAGGAATGTAGTATAGTATTCATTTCATGTTAATGACCCAAAACTGGAACCTCTCTGTTAAACTAACTAAACAGTTTACAATCTATGATCTCGAACGTCCCCATTGTTGCCAACCTCTCCCTCTACATTTTCTCGTACTATCAGCCTTTTAATTGTAAAGTTTCAACCTACATCAGTTCCAAAAATTCCTATTCCAAACTATAGTCCATTTCAGGTAATCCTGCAGTTTAGGGCCTAAAATATGGACCAATCAAACGCAGGCATAAACGTCGTCGTTACCATAGAAACGTCGACAAAAACTTACTAACAGTGTTTACAGATGTTTATAAAGCTATATTTCTATTTCAAATATAAACGTCAAAAGTAGATTTTGCAGAAATTTATGGTACTACATCTTCAATAACACATAACATATGTATAACGGTTTCTTAATTTAAAAAAAAACCTATTGTTTAATATATGGCAACGCTGTACGAGTTTCAATCTGCGTTTCCATGGTTACGAATACGTTGCCTAAATTTAGACCCTAAAATTTGTTTCTGATTGATTGATAATTGATTGTCCATTAAATAGAACAACATCTCTGTTATGAAAACTATAATAAAACAGATTTAATGCTTCTATAATTATTGCACTTTTTTGAGCTACGTCAAATTTGTCATATTTCGTTTGACATATCCGTTTCTTTGGTGGCGTTTCCAGATAAACTCTATATCTCTGATGTTGTCAAACAGTCTCTCTTTACTAATCCCAACTTAATTTGATGATGAAGCTTTAATCCACTTGATGGTATTCTCATATCGTTTTTGTATTTTCAGGTTATGTATTTAAATGTTCAAATGAAACATTAATAAATGTCAAACGTCAATAAAACTCTATATAAAAGACATATTTACAATAGCCAATTATTTGTGTCTAATAGAATTCTATGCTCCTATACCTCATTTCAAAAAGAGAGAGACAAAATTCTGAACAGACCCCCAGCCCAGATTATAATAATACATAATTTGCAAAATAAATTTTATGTGACATTCTCTGATAAGTAAATAAGTAAAAGAGAACTAATCTACACCGAAAAACAGATTAACTAATGTAGGTAATAATTATAGTGACACAAATTAATACAGTTGTGGTAAACAATGTTAGAATGTTTGACAATGAACAGAAATAACAGAACGTTGCATAATGTGATTTTGCTCTGATTTCAGCCAATAAGAAACAACTATCATTTAATGGGTCTGTTCAGAATTTTGTTTCTCTCTTTCTGAAATAAGATATAACGGTATAACTATAGAACAGATTAATTCTATCTGTCTTTGTACCGATGTCTTGAGTGTAATTTTATAAAATCGCTGTCAAAAATTAATCGTAAAATGTTTCTCAACCTATCATATGAATTGTCAATCGTTGCTGTCACATTGACAGATAATGTATAGACATTTGCGTCACAATAACCTCCAAATCTTGTGTCAATTTGTATTTAAAAAATTTTGCACTAAATAGCAAACATAATCTAGGCACATGAAGCTAGTTACAACCGAATACCAACAGGAAGCATTTATTTTCATAAATAAACACTAAAGGGTGATTCAAAATGATTGTCGGAAGCAAACATTTATCTACCTATACGTATTACCGTTTTAATGAGGCTATGAAGTTATCTACATAGAAATGTCAAACATTTAATCAATTTTCTTGATATTTTTTGACATTGACATTGACAGTAGGTACAGGAATTATTACCATAACATGCTGAATCAATCATTTTTTTAGATAAACGTTATCTACAGATGTTAGAGTTGTTTTTCGGAGAATTATAAGAAAATAAGCTCGAAACAGGTTATTTTCAACATGATAATGCTCCAGCTCATACTGCTCGACAAACTTGCCACTATCTTCAATATTTTTTTGCTGACAGGGTTGTTGGTGCAGAAAGGGATTTTTTTTTTATGTGTGGTGGGTGCTTAGTTGCAGTGACTCCGTAATCATATCGCCTTTTATGATGCCGCGCTGTTAATCACTTTGCTCCCAACAGCGAATGGCAAGTCGATCCGCGATTAAACTCTCTGAAAAAATGTCACCGTCCCTCCAGAGATTTGAACCCCGGCACCTATCGTCCGCTCACAACAATAGTCAGCCGCCTAACCACTGCGGCCATCGACCCCATATAAGAATTAAATTATCTCCAATTTGGGCCTCAAGTTTATTTTCAGATTTTGTTCTGGGAAGATTTCATTAACACACTAAATCAAATCAATCAATCGAAAATTGGACCTATTCAGATGAATGCATAGACTTTATGCCTTCTCCAATCTATTTTTGTTTTCTTTTAGAGTTTGCATTTGATGCTGAGAGAGTTCCTTAGTTCTTTCCCAAAAGCATTCAAAATGGTAGTGTTTAGGGAGTGGGGGACAGGGAACATGGAGGGGGTGACTCGTTCTTTAATTATATTCGATTTTTAGCCTTTAATATATCCCAAAGGAAAAGAGAAAGAAGTCTAATATAAAAGGACAGTCTGGTTGCAACAAATTTTGCTGCAATATGCTTGACATGATACCTCAGAGAGAACATTTAATTTTGGTGGCTAAAAAAGAAATAGTTGTTGTCTTCAAGCATCTTAGCATCTCCATTAGGAGGACTGTGTATCTTTTTGCCCAATTATGCTTTTTTTTTCAATTCTAGTTAGTAACTAGGTTAAGTGAGGTAATTCTTATAATTACAATGAGGTCTTTTTTTGTAAATTAAACGAAAACAACATGCGGTTCCATGGTTGTAGTTGTGGTCAAGTAAAATCAACACCATCATAATAATTGGATCAACAACGATTTACTTCTTAAACAAATTTTATATGATTTAACAAAGTCTAGTAATGAGTCCAGCATTTTGTTTCCGACATAATTAGACTGATACACAATTTTCTGTTAATTTTGACTCCTAATTCGTTACTTTTTCCATTGATTTGAAGAGGAATGAGTTCAAAATAAGTTTCATCCTGATGTGTTTGCTTTAGTAGTTTAGTATTAATTACTTACTCTCTTAAAAAATTCCTTAAAATCCTATTTTCTTGAAACACAGTCAATCCACGCAATTATCCAATAGTGACAGATATTGTTGGACTATCCTGTACCCTAGCTTCAGAATTTTTATTCTGTTTCGATCAAGGAGTTGTGTGGTTGTGTATAAAAACTTAAAACTTTAAAATTTAATGTTTTCCTTTTTTTAAACGGGTCGATAGTCGCAGTGGTTAGACCGGAGAGTCGGTGACATTTTCTCGGAGAGTCGAAATCCGGATCGACTTACCATTCGCTGTTGGGGCAACAATTTACACACAAAAAATCTTTTAATTCGACGTCCCACTCTTGAAGCCATCGTCGATTACGTCATCCATGCATGAGATTGAGAATAAATCCATTAAAGAGTTTTTACGTTTTTAAAGCAAGTTGGCCCAAAAACGAACAGCTTTTCTTGCTGTTCTGATTTGGTTAATTGATCCTAGGAATCTTAATAATTTCTCATCTATAATTTGTTTAATAAGACTTTCAAAAGTGACAACCTATTCTCTTAATTAAACATATTATATTATTTAATAAATTCCTAAATAAATAAGTATAATTAACGACTGTATAGCTTTTATCTTAATTAACATATTTAATACATACTTCCCACAAACGCAGGAAACAAAAAAAACTTTCTCCACATCTCCAATATTCAAGATTTATAATATACTTATTTATCTCACAGCAAATCGTAAACTTTATCAACGTCCAATGTCGCATTCAACGCAATATATCTCATTTTTTTTTCCGTCTTTTTTTCAAACTTTCTCCGAGACCCTTTCTTGAATGCTGCTCGAGTTCCGGCACACCTGCGATTTTATTTTAAAATCCAATGACTCATATTGTATACGTATATTTTATTAAATAGGTACCTATGTATTGTATACGAATATTGTACATTTTACTCCGAGCTAATGTTACGACATTTTATCGCGTTTGAAATCTGGATACTTTCTGCGGCTTTTTTTTTTATTGTTTTTTCGCCTAGTTTAATTTTTTTTTGTTTTGATCCGAATTGGAATTTCCGAAAGTGGACTAAATTAATACTGTCACGATCAAAGCGGGGAAAAAAAACTTTCGCGATAAAATACGACCTTGTATTCAATTTAGAATACACCTACATAGATATGTATTTATTCGAAAAAATTCAATGTTACCAAAATTAATTCTTACACAGGTACTACTGTTGTATGTATTAAATTCTCTCAAGAATGCAATATTGAAATGTCATATATTTAAATAGTTTGAAGAGAAAATTTCGCCAGAAGCATTCATTTCGCATATTGTAGAGGCGTGATATTCTCGATTGATGCACCTAACATTACTGGAGGTCGATTAATTATCCACGATAAAGAACATAGTTGTTTAGAGCGCCTTTGACGCTTTCTTTTTTTTTTTGTACGCATTATATAAGACACCCCGATCCGAGTTTTACATAATCGCGTCTCTAACATTTGGCCGCAACACGAAATTGTAAGAAAATCGTCTTGAATAGATGCAGGTGAGAAACACATCTTTGGTAACTGGGAAGATTTCGGAGATAACGAGAATTGAGGCCATCACAGCCATGGATTAGACTTCAAATAAATGAAATTCCTTTCGATTTAAAGCAATAATAAAGAGGTGATTTTATGTATAGTTAGCATTCTTTATGTAATTTAATTACGTTCTTGAATAATAGTTTCTTTTAAGCAAAATATGTGTCACGTTTGAATTTGTGCTGACTCAATTCTATACCTTAGAGAGAGAGACCTTGATCAAAATCCATTGCTAATGCTATTTAATAAATAATATATCGATTTATGCATTTACAATCGCAAAGGACTCGAGGAAAATTGATATTCACGCACATTCCAACTTCAAATACACAAGCTATATACTATGCAGTATTAAATATATAAATAAAATATATAGGTGTATTAGGTATTGAATTATGCTAACGCAATTTATATCATAGTTTTTTTTGTGTAGTACTAATTAGACCTCTTTTTTCCTCCCACTTGATCAATAAATTCTTTGTCAAACATTAAATTGCTGACTGGACAAAATCGCGTATACTAATCTTTTTTTTAATTACTTCATCTGCAGACAATAACTTTATAACTTACGTAATTGTAAATATTGAGGTTTGATTTAAGAAAAAAAAATGTTAAAAGTGATTGGCAAAATTTGGAGGTTATGTACACTATCTACAAGTAAAAAGGTGACAAGTTCAGCATTATTTTCTCTGATTTTACTGCCCTGGTCGTCCAAAAAAGTTTTTATTCTTGTTTATTCAAAATACAGTGATACCTCGGTTTTCATTCTTCATTCATTCATTCAGTTAGGGTTGTACACCTATTATCCAGTCACTTGAGCTGGGTGCTCTTTGTACCATCCCTATTGGAGCCCTCATTTCCAGTTGAGAAGTTTACTGTCCTCTACAAAGTCCAGTAACTAACAATAGATCCTTTCCGAAATGTTTCTGCCTTAGTACCTTCAATTCCTCACATGTGAAGATTACATGTAGATGCTCCCGTAAGGGACAGTGCCCAGTTATCAACCCAATAATAGTCTTAACTTGTTTTTTATTGCGTCTAATTAGGCTTTCAGAGAACTTAACGTCCCCGTCCCCTATTAGCGCTTTAGTATGGAGTTGACCCTCAGTCGACCTCCATTTCCTTACTCTTTCCTTATCTAACCAAGACCAAATCGCCCTTCTAGTAGAATCCCTTGTGATTCCACATACGGGTTCTGGTCCTATGAAGTGTTTCCTCATGTCCAGGCACCCAGATCAAAGATACCTTGTTGTCTTGTGCCAATCTATTGAAGTGCTGTTTACAGTCTTTAACCAGTTTTGATCTGGTAAGAGGATTCATAATTGCCTTGACAGCGGCCTGACTATCAGTCATTATGTTTATTTTCCTCTTAGTGCAGTCTCCTTTGCAGTCAGTTCTGCGCAGGCTGCAATAGCGAATACCTGGAAGCCTGGAAGACCGTTGCATGCTCTCCCAGGCTTAAGGATATCCTATGTCTTGGGCTCAGCCCATAAATACCGGCACCTGTGCCCATACTGGATTTGGATCCGTCCGTGAACCAGTTATCAGAGTCAACGAAGTCACCCCGTGGCTGGTCTCTGTTCGGTATTAGGATTTTCACCTTTTCAGTGAAAATAATTTTTGGGTGCCGTACTGTCCGTCGGCATTTGTAGCAAAGGCTCGTCCAGTACCGTACCCGTAGTGTCAGTGTGCCCTGCTATCCCAATATTGGGGTACCACACTTTATTGGCTTTCAGTCTAATGATCGGGCCATAGCCTCCGCCTTTACGTAAAACTCCAGCGGAGGGAGGTCCACAATGGTCTCCAAGGATGCGGTTCCTGTGCTGATACTTTCCGGTGATTCCCAGCGCCCTGTCGCTGGACAGCAGTCAGCAGTCCCACTGCCGAGGACACTTCTGTCCTTCTCCACCAGACTACGGCTCCGTAGGTTATCGTCGGCCACAC